>JASXSY010001467.1:0-214985 GCA_034509805.1 Sipha maydis | reverse complement strand
CCGAAAAGTCGGTCCGAAACTTAATAAAATTTTTATTTATTTTTGATCAGACCGGAATGAAAATTTAAAATAATTTGTTAGAGTGGTCCGAGATCGGAATACCGGTCCGAAATTTGTTGTTTCGCACTGTAATAGTTTTTGGACCGAAAGTATAGTATAATTTGATAGAGAAGACAAACGATTTGAACTAAAACAATTTTGGACAGAGAAAGTTTTGAATTACACCACATAATTGATAATCGGTATAGATTTAAGGTGCTCGTAAACAATTACAAACTGTACAAAACTGATTATATTTAGTTTACTCGTATAGAAGAGTTACATTGTATATAAATACAAATTATTTTTGACGGCGAAACCCTTCCGTGTTACCCACACCTTAACGAGAATAATTACAACCGTTGTTCTTTAAAATATTTTCGATAATAATTATTAATATGTACCATGAACAGCACTGAGATATACACCTATACAAAGTACATAACACCACGACGAAGGTATAAAATATTGATTCCCATAATAATATACGTGTTATTAATCCGATAAATAATGTTTTTATAATTTAAACCATTGCTAAATTAATTATAAACGAACCGTAACTGCCTAATCGGAATCGATTGGTCTGGATCGAACCTATCTGATTATGTTTTAGAAACTGGACCGAATTGAATTATTAATAGTTCAAACCCGGATCGGAACGAAACCTCCTATAAACATATGGAGTCAGACCAAAACAATACTTTATTCATTTTTATATGATACCGAACTGATAAAGACCGGACCATGCAATGCACTAGTTCCTACATATAATATGCTTGGATAAAACATGTGTTTCAGTGTTGAAACTATAAATTGTTAAACTTCATTTCTATTATTTTATTTTATTTTTTTGCGACGACCTACATCAAGTTTGAACCGACCATAGTGTGATGCTTTTGCAATATTACTTACAGACTTAACCTAGCCCAATCGAACCTTAGATGATACCTTACCGTTAACATATAATATCCGTATATATAATAATTTGCAATACGTTGTGGACCACAAAGACGTATCAACATTATTTTTTTACCCATTTTTTTCTGTAAACGTGAAAAATATGTTCGTGTCAACAATTACTTTTTTTCCGGACCTTTTATTTTTAGTTTTTTCAAATTTTCGTAAACCATCGTTTATTATATTATATGCTTATGTTATTTAGTAAATACGTGGACAAAGAAAAAAAATTGTCAATGATTAATTTTCCCATTCGCTATTTTTGTACCGGAATATTTTTATTCAGATTTCCTATATATTTTACATATTTTATCAGGCATATATATATGTAAATTTTTTTTTCAGCATAACACAGCAATAGTGGTCCGCAGTTATTATTTCAATAATATGCATTCTATTCAAATGTAGCATAATATTCTTGCTTAATTATTTTTCAGAATTCGATTAACACATACGAGTATGTTTACATTAAACTATATAGTGTAGAGTAAGTACTTATAGCTATTCTTAGCTGTATCAAAATTATTATCAAACCAAAAATATTAAAAACGACACGTCTGACTACACTTAAACACGTATTTTGTATACGTTTATTGTGTCTTTAGTCGTTACTTTTGACATTAAGCACACTGTGACAGTTTCGTATTTACCGTTTACATTTTATATCATGCGCCATCGATCAACACATAAACTTCACATTATATTCGTTTTGAGTACGTCATGACGTAGTGTAAACGGATACCAGATAGCGTGTGTAGTGGCTGTAGTCTCTTACAATTATAGCTAGGATTTTTGTCCGGACAAAAATAATTTATATTGAAACACACTGTAGTATATTTATAAGGCTATAAGTGAAACAGTAAACAATAATGTTAAATAAAATTGGGAGAAGACGTGCGAAATAAAAATAATGTACCGACAAACGAAAGTTTTCATTTGATTATTGTGTCATTGAAACATAAAAATAAATATAAGCGATATATTTAAAAGATATGTCAGACAATTTTTGATTGGTAAATAAAGTTATTTTCATAGAAGATCTGAATTTTTTGTAAAAGGAGTACAAAATATTTAAAGATAATAATGCATTGAAATTAAAGAATTTTGTTGTATAAAATAAAATATAAAAACCTATTTTTGTACTAGAACTGTAAAATGTTTTTATGACTTAATTCAAATTTTATTCTTTCAAGTTTTTAATCTCAATGTACTCATACAAATAAAAATAGTATTTACTGTATAGTATATACAGTTTCACATATACAATATATCATGTACACCCGCCAAACTCATAAAAATTTTAAATTTATAAAATAAAAAATTGTAATTTTAACGAAAAAAAATATAAAAATAAATTTACGAACTTTTAATTTTTTATCTATTTCAATGTTGGAAAAATGTATTAAGAAAATTAAGAAATTACTTATTTTAATATCATTTTAATAGCACGTTAATATTCCGACTGAAATTTAAACATAAAAAATACTAAAATAGCAAATCTATTTAATGAATATAAAACCATTATAAGTATAAATATGAATAGTATTCATAATTATATTTATAATGGTTTTATAAGCTATGTTAAGTATACAGTCATATAGGTCATAGGATATTAAATACTACTAAAATGTAGTATTAGTAAAATATACATAAAATGATAAAAAGCATCTCTATACTTTTATGTATTATTTGACTTTTTTTAAATTTTAGTGGAGGTGAATTTAACTAGAATCAAACAAAATTTACTACTTAAATATATAAATAAAATATAAAAATACTAGGAAATAATTACTCTAATACCAATAAATTTCTCGTCGCATTTAGAAGCTAAAATTAATAATATCAATACATAATATATTTAACTGGTTCCATTTCTGGTCAAGGTGTAGCTTACGACGATTAATTCTTACAAGTATATATTTATATCAATAAATATACATGAATTACAAACATTGGACATATTCTCTCAATGCAAATTCAAGGTAAAACGTATACATCACAAATTTATCATATATCATTTATATTAAAGTAGGTACATAAAACACTGTAATCACTGAATAGAGGAATAGAAAGAGAGAGATTTCGTATAATACTGTCCAAATAATCGTCGTTGAGTGTATTTCTCGCTATTACGTCCATTAGGGACCGTCGACTTTTACAGAACAGCGATGACTAATGGTGTGCCTTTTACCCAAACTTGAAACACCACGCAATCGTCTTTATGACGTATCGCGGTAATGCGTTTTACCGGATTGCCTTCATCAAAATGGAAGAGTACCAAGCAAATGCTTACTCTTTCCTATTTTATATACACACACACAGACGGATAGACTAAGGAAAACACATATACACACATACATATAAATACACATACTCATACACACAGACACTCACACATACACCTACACACACAGACGTACAGATGTACAAGCACACACACACACACACACACACACACACACACACACACACACACACACACACACACACACACACACATACACACACACACACACACACACACACACACACACACACACACACACACACACACACACACACACACACACACACACACACACACACACGCATACACTCAATAATAAAAACGTTTAGAAAAGTTTTCTGATAAATGATCATGTGATAGTACTTCCGTAATATACTGTAGATTACATAACTAATAACGAAGTAATTCGTTAGAAAGATCAAAGAAATTCGTACGATAAAATCTAATATTGTTTAACGTAATATATTAGGTGTGACCAGCGAGAATAAAAGCCTCGCGAATGACACCGAAGAATGAAAATTACGTTTGTACATTACATTCAGTTGATTTACTTAACTTTTATCACAGTGCATAAATGTAGGAAAATATTTAAGATTTAGAACATAAGATTATGTAAGATAAAATACAATACTGAGTTGTACGAAAGAACTATTATGTGTCTTATACATGTTATCCTTTTAAACATTATTAGATCTGATTGATGAGAAATCATAAAGAGAAATTAATTAATTTACGAAAAAAATGTGAAAATAATTTAAGCTATACGAATATATAAAAAAAATACTGCCATAAAAAAAATTAAATTATATACAAAGTTGTATATACTTTCAATATTTGTAAAACATTATGTAAACGCTATTAAAAAAAAAAAAAAGAAAAAAAGTAAAGTGTTTGAAGTCATGACTTTTATGTAAAAACAATTCCACATCGTTGATATGATATATTATACTATTATACTAATACGGTGTTAATAAATCAAAGAACGATGAAATGCGGATAGTAAAAAAGATACAAGTTATTATTTTGTTCATTTAAAACGATTGAAGCGTATAATGGGCAAGCAACACATTTTTTTTTTTTTTTTTATTCTACTTGGTACAAAAACACATCGTAAAATAAAAGGGCGTTTAAAACACATGAAATTGTAAACATATTACTGCTAAACGGAACAACGTGTGAAACATAAAAATCCAATGCACCACCGAACCATTAAGCATTGTATTGGGTACGAGTTTATTTCACTCGTCCATAAAATATATTCAATAGTTTTTGTAACGTTTCACGGGGTTGCATTTTTCAAACACGACGTTATGAATAAGTAAAAGCAGCGCACAAATGTTACGAGGGACGTATACAGTGCTGTACGAATATTCGTAAACAAATTCAAGGGTACGTAGGTACATCATTCAAGAATCCCTATCAGAGCAATGCCTTAAAACACGATTTATAACTATTAGATCCACGTTTAAATGAGCGATAAATTAAGAACTGAAACGCGTCAAAATGTATCCTCGTCACATTAACCACTTTTGTTAAAATTATAAAAGTGCACGTACGAATATTACTGATTCGCGTGTTGTCATTATACGCCGCAGATTATTGTTCAAGCGAATTATTTACATGTAATGTGATTAAATGAGATCACGCTTCGCTGTGTTTTAATCAAAACACTAGTTTATCCGGCTACGGGACGTAGAGTTAAATGCGTTGGTAGTATAGTGGCCGACTAACCGCTCGTGAACGACTCCACTTTTCGCCGTGGGGTGGTCGTAATCTGCGTGCACGGCGATTTTCACGCTCGCGATCAGCGCGATTATTATTTGCACGCGGTTACGCTTACGAACGATAATAATCTTTTGATTCGTTTTTCACTTTATTACGTATTATAATACGCTCACTATGTGTGTATGTGTGTGTGTTGGATTTCAAAACTAAAATACATTCAAATCGAGACCATACGAAGAATTCGTATTGGTGATTTAAGTAATGTTCAATACATTTGCTTTGAATATTTTAAAGAATTTTCTCTTCTTACGTATGGAAGAACAATCTTTTAAAATTATAGGGAGTAAGGGTAAGCTACAGAGTGTTTTCAATTCAGCTAGACGGAAGTACAATAGTCTACCGCATAGTACACTACGCAGAGATAAAAACGCTATCCTAAGCGAGCTCGCCTAACCTACGAAATTCGCAATAATATAATTTCTAGAACATTACTTTTTTGCTTTTTTTTATACTTGTGTTGTATACACAAATACATTAAAAATATATTATTTTTTGCTTAGTGAATTTGATTTTTCATTTATCATCGTTATTTAATATTTTATTGTTGAGGTGTCACGTATAACAACCGCAGTTCAAGTTTGATCAGTTTGTAATCTCCATTAGCAAAAATTATGTCCGAGACAAGTATTTTTTTTAATGTATATTGGGATCCGTCAATTTTCTTATGGTGGACAGTCATAGAGGGTCATGTTTTCCACGTATTGAAATATTCTTACTATCGTTTCACCATTTCAAGTAGACAATATACTCGTATATAAATTTAATGATCTAATATATATATAATAAACTGTATGTAATGAAAATTGTAGGAGCAAGTCTTGAACTTTGCAATATGTTATTTCTATACCTCATCGATTTTCATTATGTTATCCATATTATATACTATGAGTAATCTATTTGATATTAAATGATCCATAATACTATTTCATTTGCTGCATGGAGCTTTTAAAAATGGTTTAAATATTATTTTGCGCAATCAAAACGGATTGTGACACTGATTTGTAAATTTTCCTCCTGAATACCAGCCATGACGAATATGAAGCAAACAATGACCTCCATACAAGAAATATTCCCACTTCTGATGCTAGGACGATATAAATTTATGAATATATAATGTAAGAAATTAGATTAAGTATTTTAAGAAGCTTGTAGCAGTTGCTCATTTCTGGCATTGAGATTTTTTTTTTTTTTTTTATTAAATATTAGCGCAAATTTCGTACATATTATCAGCTTCTTTAAATATTAACATTTAAAACTTCTAAAATAATTTAATAAATCTAATAATTCAACGATAATGGAAAACTATGTTGATTATTTTTACGGTAAAAATAAATCACTATAATAAAGAATACTTATATAGTTAGAATGTTTAAGTTGTTGATAAATAATCGATAACACTAAACAAATGGAGCATGTTACCACTAAATCAATAAACATAATTTGGCTACCGACAATATTTTTTCTCAAAAAAAAGTTATTTTCGTAACTACCTACTCTTTTTTTAAAATACCATATTGTTTGTTTAAAATTAATTTTTAATGATTTTAGTAAATCTATATAAATAATCGAAGTCGAGTTTGTTACACCATTTATAACTCAAGATCGGATGAACCAACCGATTTTTTTTTGTCTCTGATTTGTTGGATTAGTCTTCGCCCCTAATAGCAGAATAACTATTAAATTATATCAGAAAGATTTAAGTTAAAAAACAAAATATTAATCTAGAAAAGTATTACTTGAATGGTTTGTGATTCGAATTAAAATCATATTAAAATTAAGTAGTGATATTATTTTTCACGTTCACCGAGCAGCACGTGATAACAGGTCGTTGGGTATTTTTCGAAAATAAAAACGCGACAGTAACGCCGGCGGGATTCTGTGTAATGATAGTTATTATTTAGAAAAAAAAAATATTGATATGGACCACCGTAAATGGTCCTTATACTTCCTATCCACCCGATCGAAAAAAAAACCGTCACAATCAGCCACGGTAGTGAGTTCCTGTTCCTATCGCGACAACTTTGTTTTAGTTATTCAAATATATTTATAAATATATAAATAAATATATTTTTATTATTATTTGCTATTATTATATTTATATAAATAGGTATTTTAATTTAATTTTTAACTAATTAATTAATTTATTTTGGTATTGTAGTAATTTATAAAGATAATATGTATTTAGAATTTTACATCACAGCCAAATACTCTATTGAGTAGACCAGTATATTGTGTTTGTATATATATATCTAAAAATTGAAATCATATTTTTGTTTGTGAATATATTGAATAATATTGTTTTAAAAACAATAATATTAAATATATTCATCAATAAAAAGATGAATGATTATAATTTATTTTTTTTAAAAAAAAAATATGTTCATATAGTATCATACAGTTCATATCTATATTCACTTTATTTATTGACCGTTAGGCGATTTAAAGTTCGCCAGATCAGCTAGCTAATAAATTTACATTTTTCATCAAGTCATTTTCATTTTTACCTATTCACAATCATCGATTTTATGTGAGCCGAAGAGCTTGTAAATAATTTGGATATTTTTTTGACATGAAATTACTGAAATTATTTATTTTCATTGAAGATGAGGAAGCTTAAAGTTAGATGTATTTAGATTTACGTAATGTTTTTATATTTTCAAAAATTATTACGTAAATATTTTTACTCTTTAAGATTTTCGCACATTAGTATGTACAATTTCGAAATTATATTTTTACATATTATCTGTATATTTTCTTTTATTCGAAAACAGATTTTTCATACTTCATAAATTATTTAAATGAAAACATAACAAAATTAGATTAAAGAACAACAATGCGCAAAGTTTTATGTAAACATGTTGAGAATATAAAACTTTGTGGTAGTTATAAGAATTTTATAACAATATTTCTCGATGAATAAAGTTATAAAAATTCATTACCATATTATGAGCTTACAGTACAATAATTCATCAAATGATGAACATAATTTGTAATTATAATGCAATTATTATTAAAAAGTAACTTTTCCTATGACTTAGGTACATCGTGATATATATATATAAAATCATTCAATGATTGTATTAAAAATTAAAAAATATCTGTTCAAACCATGAGTAAAATATTCCGGTATATATTATTTAAATAAGTGTTGAATGTTTAAATAATATTAACAGATTATACTCGTACTACAAGTTTTTAACGAAATTATATTTCAAAGTAGAAAAAATAAATTTAATTTCCATTGATATTATTTTATTCGACTGTAAAATGGATTATACTTAAATATAGTTAATACTTTATTGAATGGTAAATTCAATACTAGCGTCAAGGGATTTTAATTCCTCTAAATATTTGAATCCCTTAGTGTCAATAAATATCCCTAGGATATTTTAACCAGGTAAAATATTTCTTTAGTGTGACCAGAGTTGCAATTAATCTGGGACATTTCAAATTTTTTTTAACTTAACAAGTGGTATATAAACCTAGATTAATCTTACCCTGGTAATAATATCTTAGAATAATAATTAATCCCCGGGGTAAATACGTAAATCTAATGTGTATAAATTTCCTATCACAGCAGCATTAAAAAAAATTTCTTTTAGTAAATGGTCAAAGTTGTAAGTTATTTGAAAGTTTTAAAAATGGTTTTTGGATAGCTATAAAAAAAATTCATGATCAAAGCAATCGATTTATGATCTGTAAGGTAATGTATGTATTAAAATAGTATTGTATTTTTGCACAAGGAAAAAATCACAAAATTTTATCACTATTCTAATTTAAAGACTAAAATACTAATTTTTTATTAATAATTATACAGACAATATTTTTCATTACTCTAATTATAATTATTTTAACCATTTAAACTTTTTCTTCGCTTTGATATTAACAATATATTACTCGCAAGACTTGGATTTCTATAATATTAAATATTTATAAAAAATTATTAAAAATATTAAATACATTTATGTCAAAATAATAATATTAAGTCATATTTTAGAAAATTATTTTTTTAACATTTCTTGGTGTTACTTATAGAGTAGTAATTATTTTATTGATATACATTCGATCGTCATCTTATAGCGTAAACGTAAAATATTAATTTCGAATGATAAAAAATATTTAAAGAAATAATTTTTCCCTTACTAACTATGCAGAAACTGCATTTTGAATTATAAATTTGTTTGACTAACAATATTATAAAATATTTACATAGTGAAAATAAGTTTTTAAGCATTAATAATTCTATCTACTTCTGTGAAATAAGCATTAAATCCACTAAAGAGGTTTGAATATAATTCCGGATTAATAATACGGTATAGAAACAAGGGTTCATACATAATACTCCTCTTGTTCGATGACATAACAAAAAGCCTGCGAGGTTTATCATTAATATATATTTATATAAATTATATCTGTTACCGTTGTTATTAACATTTATTTAGCGAAACACCGAACGGGAAAGGGATATTAAATCGAATTCACTTTTCTACAAAGTTTGATATCTGATTTTCAATGATTCGAGTACCGGGAAAGGATTATATTTTAAATAAAATAACGGGACGTTTATGACCGTTGTGCAGTGTTGCGAAAAAAAAAATAGCAAGGATTCTTTTATGTATAACGGTGCAATTTATAAATCCCAATGAAGAATTTTCATCGGTCACAAAGCTCTTATTCCAAAAAAAAAAAGATTTGGTCTAGACCGGCATGTAAAAGGAATTACATTATGTTGGACTACAAAAAAGTAACTACAGGCCGAACATATGTATAGACATATAGGTATTGCCATATAAAAATGTCCATCCTTACATAATTCCATATCCCTACGTGCATATATGTATATAGCGTAAGCTCTTTAAGCCGGTTGCCTTCACATCACAACCAATATAAGTACCAGTACATTCGAAATATTACTCTATATATACATTTAATATATTATATCCATACACATATTCATACACCCACATGTAAGTTTTTCTATCTTTTTCTATTGAAATATGTCTCTGTTCTGTTCTTGGCAATTTTTCTTCAACATAATACGCAAATATGTTTATGTGATAGTATGTATGTGTGTCTGTGTGTGTGTGTGTGTATAAGAGTGATGTTATGTGTAAGAACACTTCAATCGGCTTATGCGATCCTTCCCCACTGGTTTTTCGTCTCCACCCCAAATCATTTTACACTGACAGTCGAGTACTGAAATCCTCAAGTAACATCGAATGCTATTCCAAAGATCACTTTTCTTGTTCACTTTCAATGGACTTCTATCTAAAAATAAATCCATATGAAACTCTATTGTTCGGGACTGGGACTAAAATGAAAAACTCAGGTTCCAATATTATAAACGATAGCAATGCAGTTAACCATGAACTTTTTAGATTATGTATTTATTTTAATATCGTGATAAACTACAAATGAATTAATTACTATGAAGAAAACTTAAAAAATATTTACTTACCTTATAAATGTAATTTTTAAGTAAATCTACTTAGTAGACAATGATCTAAAAATAATCATTCATTATTTAAAGTTAAAATTTTATGTTGTAGCATTACTTAAAAATTTACAAAATTATAACGTTAAAATGATAATAATTTTTTTTAAATTCTAAATATTGTGCTGATGAAACATATCAAATAAAACAAAAGTATCAATATAAATTTATCCATAAATTATTTAACATTTTTATTGTAGACAAATATTACACTGTGGTGTATTATGGTTCTGCTATAATTAGAAAAGTAAAATATTTCTAGTATGTAATAAAATATCTATATAATAATAATGTATGTAATATTTGGATATCTTTTAAAAATTTTGTACTTTTATAAAATTTGTAATTTTAGACTCCTAGACTTCTTAATAAATTATAGTTTATAATTCTGAACAAAAAATATAAATTTATTTTATGTGAACCAGTGGCGTACTATTGGGGGGGGGGGGGTCATGGGGTTTGAAACCCTCCCCATCGGTCATATTTTTTTATTTCATAAATTATTCCAATAGTTTTATAATAATTGATTATTGATTTTATTGATTATAATATAGTGGTTTTACGTCATTAGTTACCAGTATCACGGCTATCAAGTAGGATTGGAGCACGACCATAGAAAATGTTCTATGGCACGACCACGCTATCAATTTAACAATTTGGTTTTATCATTGAGTATAGATAGTTAACTACTATCTATACTCAATGGTTTTATTCATAAATGTTTCTTATTCTTTAATATCTATGGTTTTATTTGATATTGTGATGAAGTGGTGATAACGTTAACGTTCAACTTTCGAGTATGTTTCTGTACTTACTACTTTAAGTTTACTTCTTAATTCTTTTAGTTTTATATATTTTCTTTTACTAAAATAACTACCTACCTAAATACCATTAATACAATGGGAGATAAAAATAAAAATTACATTGTTATCGTACTTCAATAAAAAAGTTTGTGTGGAATCGCCATCGGTAAGTAATATAATATTATTCGGTATTATTTTACTAAATACAAAACTATTACCTTAGTAGTTAATACAAACTAATTTGTAATTATTATGACTATGGGGGGTGTGGGGGTAGAGCCCCACTTTTGTATTCTAATAAATTTTCAGAACCCCTCCCCCCCCATTGAAAATTCCTGAGAACGCCACTGATGTGAACACAAATAATTAGAGGAAAATAGTGTTATTTATAATAAAAGATTCTAACTTTCATCCCTTAAATTAGGGAGTAGCTAAAGGGTTATAATCCCCATCCCCCTCGAATCGTTTCTTATATTTTGTAAAATATAAAATCGTTATAAGATATAATTTGATATTATGTCATCATAAAATAAATTTCATAGTTTCAATAAACTTAAAAAAGAACACATTTTATATTTTAACTTATGTTAAATCGACATATTAAAATTAATAAGTTGCTACATGTGTAAGAGAGAATTGAAAATGTATAACCCCCTAAAATATTTTTCTAACTACGCCACTGAATTTTAGTATTTAATGTTTCAATACATTTTACAGTAACATGAAAATATAATATTTAATAATTTTGATATACAGGTATATTTAATCGCTTTTTCAGGATATTGCTTCATTTTAATGTTAAAAATTAATTCATGACAGCCAACATTTCACATTGAAAGTAATATATGACTTGAGCATACGATAACAATTACAGTGATTATTTTCTTATGCAACTATTGGGTTAATAATAAATAAATATTATTTGGATAAACTACTGCGTCGTCACAGCACTCTCGTAGAATCGCAGTTAAAACTAAATACATACACTGTCTTTCACACACACACACACACGCGTGTGATTGCGCGTGCACGCAGAGTTTCGATGAAAAATATAAATTACAGAAGAAAACTCTTTAAGAAATATTTTCATTCCAGTCGAAACGAACGGAGGGGTGGATAGGAGCGTACTTAGCTGACATGTGTTGGGAAACAAAAACGAACGTCCGGGACACTCAACTTTCAATCGGGAAAGTTATCTGTCAATAACAGACTCCATTACGAAGCTACCCCCACTTCTTGTAGCCATCAGCTAAATCCAGTAAAACAAACGAACAGATGGAACAAGACAAATAATAGAAATAGGAAGGAAAAAATAAACAATTTTCACGTCTGACCAACTTCTAAATAACACGTGCAGCGAATTTTTATGTTACGTGCAAACAGCGAATTTCAAAGTTTATTTCGACGATATCAATATGTATTTTATTTTCCGTCGAAATTCGAAATTGGTGCTCACCGGATATCGCCATGAATTATTTATTAAAAAATAATTGCTATAATATCTACCAACATCAATTAAAAAAAAAAAACCCGCAACGTACCATCCATAATAATCATGTTTTGAATTCAAAAAGCATCAGCCTTCGAGTGCAATTCTAATTATTGAAATCGTGCAGTATCATAATTTGTACGAAGGGTCAATAAATATGGCGCTAGGGGAACGCTTTCATTAACATTGCTAAAAATTTCACTTGTTGTACAATTTTTAATATAAAAAGACATATAGGTGCACGGATGACGCTGATTTTAGAATAAATACGCTTAGTAACTCGTTTAAAAGTCGTTACATGGTTAAAAAGCGTCGGTAAACAACTAGCAGGTGGCTTTAAATTGTATTTAACTTGTTTATTGGTTCTTCTTGTTTGTTCTACACTCGAATATTAAAGCGTGTTATATCGCGTTACACAACTGTTCGATTGTTGCGATGAAAAAAATAAAATAAAATAAGGACCAGATTAAGAAACATTTATTCCGAAACATTTTTACACGTACGGAGACGGTCCCCGGAGAGGTTTAGGACGAGTGACTTTTTCTTTTGCCATCGGTGTACGACAATGTTTTTGAACCGAAGAAAATATGCGTTTAATATGCGTTGGCAAAGTTCCTAATCGAATCTGCACATTCCATCCGACGGTGTAGGTGAATAGCAAACTCGACAATAATGGATTTTGATCGAATTGTTTTTTGCCCCCGTTCCGTTTTATTTTCGAACGCCTTGTTAATCCACTTAATGAGGCTGTTACATTTGACAATAACAATTTGAAAGTTTTAAAATAATGAATTATATTATGATGGCATATCCACGAAGAATACGAATTACAATGATTTTTTTGCAATTTCTGATAGACATGTTCCATTTCATGAATAAACAACAAGCATAACATTTTCGATTGGGACATCTCAAAGCGTGGGCATAATTTTTGTAAGTTTCAGAGAGTAAATCGTATAACTATTTGAGTAAAAAAAATATGTTCCTTTCTGACAAAAAATAAATAATAATGCTACAGTGTTCTCAAAAGATATAAACATTTAATGCATCAATATGATACTTAATGAATTATACATTTTCCAAAAATCATAATTTATAAAATTACATAGTCATAAAAAAAGGGTAAAAATACATAAAAAATCACCCTGTGTGTATACATTTATATCTTCTAACAATTCACACGTTATAAACCCTATTTAAATAAAACATCTCGAGTGCATTCGAAGTTCATTATTTCGATCACGAAACAACGGAGATGGGTTGAAATTTTTAATCCTAAAAAATATTAAACGACGTCAACCCCATTAGATAAAATATGTACAACTTGACATAAACGTGATATTCGTGAACATAATTTACCAATTTGATTTTATTCCGTGTAGCAGAACGTCACGCTCGTTATTAATTTATGCAATTCGTGTGCGATACTCGATTGAAAATTGCAACGAGTTAGTTGGAAATCTCCAATTTCATTTTATTTTTTTTTTAAATTAAATTACATTTTACCAAACCACACCATTCCAATGCATGGTTTCCCTTTACATTTGCCTAATTCGGTGAATACAATTATATTTTATCTGTACGCATAATTTTGTCCCGATACGTTGCGTGTTCAGTGTACACTGTACACACACACAAACACACACATACACACGCCTTGTGGATTTGGTCCGATCTCTCTACTTTATATGATTTACATTATCATGAGAGAGTACATAATTATACTGTTCAAAGGTTTCTCTGCTAGGACTTGTCAATGTTAAATTTAATACCTATCTACAGTAAACAACGTCTTTATGTCATTAGCTTATTGACTATAGAAAATCATATTCATTGAATAAATAGATAACATTATAAATACATGAATAGATGCATTATAACCAATACCACAAGTATTCAGTATTTTTTTTTCTATGCTGTACTAATTCTTTGTACACTATAATGTGATACATATTTGTATACTCATTATGTTACTTTATCCCTAAAATATGCCCATACAACGAAGTCACAACTATAAGGAAATCAATAATTATTTTTGATAGGTTGATACTAACCCAATCATACAATAAATATAATATATAAGCTTATTTTATCTTTAGAAACTTCAGTGAAGAATATATTTTAATACATTTTGTTACTTAATTTTTTTATTTATGATTAGTTATGCGTTTATTCAACTACGACCTTATGAAAAGGAAAGGAAAAATCCGGAAATGTATTACTTCAATATAATATTAAGATAACTGTTGTTAAAATATCGACCGATAATTATTCGGGGGAAAATATTGCTATTTGTTCAAGGTTCGGCAATTCAGTATAATATAAAATAATAACTAGAATAAATAAACCAAGAAAACTTAATGCTACTGTTCTTGGTCATTAAGTAGCATTAAGAACTAATTAACATAGCGTATAATATATTTCATGATAAATATGTTATTCATCTGTGGAACTGTAAATGTATTAAAAGAAAGTGTGTAAAAGTGTTTTTTTTCTTATTTTTAAAGTATTTTAACACTTATCATCATTTTTCACTTGTGATAAGACTTCCTCGCTAATTAATATCTTGTAGAACTGTCTAAGTAATCTTCATCACTTATTTTCTCTCGACGATTACACCGAATGATTGCAATGTAGGCCGGTTAAATGAAGGTTTTATTAAGCTTATCCAAGAGTTTTACTTCAAACACCCTAATGCGCATACAAGTTATATAACTTTCTTTTATTATTTCGTTTATAATTATACATACTTTCAATGTTGTGGGTACTGTTTATCCGAGTTGGTAAGTTGGAAAATAGGTGAGTGTTCGTCGTCGATCGCTGCCGAATAATCACTGGTCGTCATTCTTGTCTGCCATTACCGAAATGGGTACCGCAAGCCGTCGTTGTTTCCGTTGTAATCTTTGTAGCTGCTATTCCGGTTATCGTTGCGAACGTGGTATACTACCGTCGTTCAATGCTGAATTTTGTTCGTTGGTACGCTGACCTTATAATTTTCTAATCTCGTATTTGGAAAAGTTCAAATAGAAAAATAGATGTTGGAAGTTTTCTCTTTCGTCGTCCATATACTCGTGTATTTCGTCGTATCGACTAGTAAACTTGTTGTTGGGCGGTTGACCGTTGTATGTTTACTAGTGATACAATTCCTCTTTTCAACTCGGCCGGTATTGCTGATATCGGGATAAATTTAGTATCAACGTATCGGGGATGATCTCCCATATCTGCACTTAATCCTTTTTCTGTCCGTCGTTCTCCTTGGTGACCGTCAATTACCTATTCTTTCAGTTTAAACTTCGAATATTATCCGTTCTCGTCTCCCATTAGCTGATATAATCTGCCCGTATATAGTACGTTGTTGGAGACAACGTCCTTTATGGTGAAATCAGTGGCCATGAAAGAGAAATTTTTATGTATGGTATATCGTTTTGTACATATGTCATCAAACCAATCGGTACGGAAAAAAAAACCATTAAGTGTTAAAAATGTCAAATGAGATGGTATATTTTTAGGCAGAACTAACCAGGTAAACCGAAAATAATCTTTGCTATCAGCTACACTTGTCTTGCATTTGGACTATGAAGGTACCTTTGCTACCTTCAAAACATCCAAACAAGAAGAAATTATCAAAGCAGAGGCTATTAGTTGAAAGTATTCCCACATGGATTTACTACGTGAATTGTAATCGAAGAGCCCACATATTACTGTATCAGTTATTATTTACCGATGGTGAACCATACATTTTATTATCTTCGAAACCTAGTTAGACCGTATGTAAAGAAGCAAAATATTGCGATGAACAAAAGCATTTCTGCAGTGGTACAATTAGTAGTTACATTACGATTTTTGGATGCAGTTATGAGTATCTCAAGTTTTCGTGCTCAATCTCACCCCAGACTCTCGGAAATACCCTTCCAGAAACCTGTTGAGTGATTTGTTGAGCAACGCGCGAAAAAAAAATCGGAATAAAATAAAAATATTTTACTGTGATAATAATCGGTATTGTTTAGCGATAACGATGTTGTAAAGTTTTTTTTATCAGAGTCACACACGCACCAACCGTACTCAGACGGTTGTTTGGTTAGTCGACGCGTTCGACCGGCGATCAGACAGCAAATTTCCTAACACGTCCATACACGTGACGAATTGATCTGCCAAACGTTGTTGGACGACAACTTTGACGACATATCGTACCGTGTACGGGCTGCTTAATTAATAGGTTTCTTCGGAAATACCGATATTTCGATACGACATCGATTTCGCCACCTTTTATCGTATATTTTGATATCGATATTCTAAATATATTGTACGATAAATCGATAATCGAATACCCTGTAGCGCCTTAGTAAATGCCAAAACAACAATACAATAAGTGATTGATTAGAAATGACGTACGACAAAAGAAAATAATTAATTTGACCAGAGACATAAGTATTTTGTTGTGTTTGTATTGAATTCGATTGTTCAAATGGTTATTGTGTTTTTTTTTTTTATATATAAATATATTAATCACATCGAATTCGTTTAAAATCGTTATTGCTTTGTTTTTTTATCAATACGTTGATAAATAATTATTAACAACGGCTAACCATGAACGTTTGCCATTAGCTGTTGTCCGGATATGATTGGCGGACGGACGTCAATAGATCGGTTTATCTAGTTTCTTTTTAACGTCTCGGGGAAAACCGTACGAGAAAATCGGACACGCGAAAATGCACCGTCGGAACGGGTACAGAAACGAGACAGCGCGCGCCTCACCTTGTTCGTGTTTATGGACCTGAGCCTCAGCATGAGCTCGTACACGATGCACACGGCCATGACGGATATGCCGTTCTCCTTGGCCAACATCGAGAGCAGCGCGAACAGCACGCAGAACGCCAGGCACGCGGCGGCCGCGGCGCACGGGCGGTCCGGCTGCCGGTGACCGTGCGCCGGGTGCCTGTGACGGTGCCGATGGCGCGGGCCGTCCCTGGCCCGGACGTGCCGGCTGTAGCACAGGAACGACAGCAGGAAGAACACGCAGGACAGCACGTCCGCGCGGCCCACCACCGAGGCCACCGCGTCCGCGTGTACCGGGTGCACGGCGAACAGCGACGCGGACATGAGCGCGGACCGCCGGCACGACACGGTCCGGGCGACCATCAGCACCAGGCCCGTGGCCAGGCCGTGCAGCGCCACGTTCGTCGCGTGGTACGACGAGGCTCGTAGACCCGACAACCTGCAAGTGTACAACTCTGATTCAGCACTAGTGAAGAATACGCACCGGCGGCGCGTAAAAGACGGAACTGGTATCCGACGGAACGTGCGGTAATAAAAAAAAAAAAAGAAAAAAAAAACCCGGAAGGGAATTCGGAAGTATTTGCGTGCGTTAAAAATCGCAAAAACCAACGTCTATCGCGACCGCGTGTGTATGAAATTATTTTCTTGAACACGCGGTGTCGACAGGGACCGTGACGGCTGGGAACGGGTGTACCATCATGTCACTCGCAAACGAATAGTTTTCGATTTTTATTTTAGAACTATTAATTAAGTGCAATGCCAAACGGTTGACTATATTTAAACAACGGAAAGCGATCATTGGATTATATAAAAAAAAAAAAAAAGTCTTTGAACGTAATTTAAATTCAGTTAATTAAATAATTTTGTGGTGGATGGTGTAAAAATACTACGCGAGATTCACGGACAAAATTATCGAGTTTTCATTGCGTATGAATATTTGCTCAACGGACGACAATAACCATACCGGAATTATTTGATAACAATCATATTATTCGTATAACAATAAAACTATTTTTACTCTAATATTTTATATGCTATACCATCTTACAACTAACCCAGTTAATTTTTAATTAAATTTTATTCGTAAAAAAGCTTGAGCTTATTTACCCTGGTATACACACATACATATACTATTTTTTCTTCTTTTTCTCCCAGGACTTATGACTGGGAAAATTTGTTAGTTCCGGGAGTGAGCTAGTTCTGATCAGTTGTATTCTCTCTCTATGAACTAAACCCATAGTTTATAATCTACGATTACTGCAATTTCTATGAAAACGTGTTTCACGGAGTAAAATAAGTGGACTGGTATTATACATAATACATACATAATAATCGTCACGGTTTTGTATTTTATTGATATATTGATTATTTTAATTTAATTATATTTTATTATAATATCTTTGACTTCGTAAGAAATGTGATGTAACAAACGTGTATATATTACTCGTAGATCCGAAGTAACTAATTATTTATATATTTTAACGTTTTTGTAACGTATCTTAAATCATGCCCGAAAAAACATAAAAGTATTATATCTACCTGTAATTTAGTCGATATGACAGTACGGTAATTGGTCTGTACGATCCATGTGAGTTTTCCGTTCCCATTGGTGTGCCCCAAAAGTCATTCCACCAAATGTTCGAACCTGGAGTTGACGATCTAATGTCTTCGTTTGCTATTATTGCTTGGCTGCAAATAAATATGTCAATTAAAAACCATATACATTTTAAAACGTATAGCTAACTTGAATTCAAAGCTTAAACATTGAATAAAATATTAATTTAAGATAACTATATATTTTCAAGGATCTTTTAACGAATAATTAATTATTACATCATCTGAAAATATAACTTTTCTTGTTTAATTTTATTTAAACTCGTAACTATAATGAAAAATTTACATTTTACATTTCTTGTAAGAAAATAATTTTAATATACCTACCATGAGCTATGACAGTTTTATCACAGATCCTAAAAAAAAACTCTAGGTTTCATATTATTATCACAATAATGCACTAGTTCTAAAATTATGCATGAATTACAAGTAATGATTTTTTTGAGGAAATCGTACCGATTTATTTCTTCTTATTATTATTTTTTTTTATGTCAAGATATTTCAGCTTATTATTATTTTATCTCATCAACTATAAATACAATATTACGTTGGTTAATAGGAGCGCTACACCATTACATTTTCAAATTTTTAATCATTCAAAAACTAGTGTTCACAGAAGTGACTTCAGCTTGTAATCAATCATTTACCCTCATGTCATCCTATATCTCTTTGTCACATTTAACATTATTATAAGAGTGAATTTAACAATGTAAAGAAATGTAATTGTAATTAATTAAGTTATAAATAATTTAAAGAATCTTACAAGAATATACGAAATTTAAATTTCTTAATTTTTTTTTATATTTTTGATTGTGTATGAATATATTAAAATAAGTAGAAAATATTTTAAAAATGCTAAATAATTACTATAAATAGTTAAGTATCAAGTTAAATTGTTACAAAAGTCATTAATGGACGGATATCCCTCAGTTGTACAATAGTTGTTATACGTTGATAAGAAAGTATGTCAACAATAAGTTAATTTAAATTATATCTTGAGTGTAGGTTATCTCTTCATCATCGAGCACACGTAAAGCATAAAAATTGCGTTTAAAACTTGGTTTATAATCTTTTAGGTATACTTTTATGTTGTTATTATTATTTATTTATCATGGACACATTTAAATATTTATTGAAGGCTACCATTGAAAGTTTTCAAAGAGTTTTCGTGGTTTTGAATCTACAAGATAACATCTTTAGTACAGAAGTATTTTATTAGAAATATTATTATTATACGTTTAAAAGATGTATATAATAATAATAATAATGATAATAATAATAAAATAAAAATACAAGAAAAAGATTTATTTTGAGGAAGGTTTCGCAAAAGAGCAGCTTTTACGACATTTTGAATGAAGGCCAACGACTCGCCAACATAATTTCCTGAGTATTATGTACCTGTGAGAATAATATATATATATATATATATATTTATATAGTACTATATACAGTTTTATATTCACATCAAAGGCGGAATAAAGTTTCAAAGAGAAATGACTGCCAGTAGAGCACAGTAAAATAATCCCTTCGTTAACGATCCTTTTTCCTTTTTTTTCCTCTTTCTCCCAGGACTGGGAACGAACAAATCTTATAATAATAACGTGGTTCGGAAACCGCTGGTCTTGAATAACAAACAGGAATACCATTATCATAAAGAAATGACGATATTCATAACGAGATACAATGCGATTTACTTTGTATTCCTCTGCCCGCGTCGTTCTTGAGGACTTTGTCATTAGCACCATATTCTATGTTCTAAAGGTCATTATAGTTTTCAATAATCATATCTCATCAAACACATTTGAACAGTCGCATAACAATACTTCACCAAAAATGTATTCTCTGTTTCGCATGCTCATGAATTTACGTACTAAATACAGAAGTATTTTTTTGTACCTACTTACCGTATAATATAATAACTTTAACCTACAGCTATGAACGATGATGTTAAACTAAGTATAAACAATTATAAAATAGAGTATAAGTATGGATTTACACCAATGGACTATTCTAATG
Source organism: Sipha maydis (assembly GCA_034509805.1). Lineage (NCBI taxonomy): Eukaryota > Metazoa > Arthropoda > Insecta > Hemiptera > Aphididae > Sipha > Sipha maydis. Next base: position 193,725 of record JASXSY010001467.1, on the reverse strand, counting down.
TTCAGTTATACTCGTAATTTAACATAGTATATAATACTATAATATATTATTTAATATATAAGTAAATAATTTAAGTATATTGTATGTGATTAATAAAATTGTTTATATTAATCCATACATTTTCATTAAGTGTACTTAAAGGCTTCTTCTTCACCCTCGCCTATCTCTTCAACCTCCATTCGTCTCGATTTTTTACATGCATTACGCACACATCAACAACCCTCATAACGTTCTTGATCATATCCAACCGCTAATTTTTTAGTCTTTCTCTTTTATTTTTTTAAATGTGCAAAATACTAACCTATAGTGTTTATTATTGATAAATGTCGTCGGAATCTAATATAATTTTAAAATATTTCTTATATATTTGATTTAATATAAGTATTCAAAAATAATACTATCTCTGACTAAATTCAGTCAATGAAACAAATAAGAAAAACTGTATATTTTTAAAATCATTATATTTTTCAAGCAATTACAATCATACTGTAGTCACAATAGATAATTTAGTAACATAAAACAGTTTGATGAGTATAAATATTTTACTTTCCCGTAAAGATAATGATAAACTATAATGATCAGTTGAATGTCGATTGTAAGTATATAATTATGTTGCAGTTTATGTCATTTATAGGGTTGAGAATAAGTAAAAATTTCGTTAATAAGTATTTAATGTTTTAAAACCATATTAAAATATTATAAAACTCTGATCACAAAGAAAATAAAAACAGGAATGTTTACTTTATAGCCGGAGCCATGGAGTAAAACAATTATTTAATCGCGAAGTCAAATAAATTAATATTAAAATAAACACCGTAAAAAGTTTGAGACAATCCACTTAATTATTAACTAACTTAATAAAATTTAAATGTAAATTAATTATTCAATGCTTTTATATAACAAGAGCAACAAAATAAAATTAAAAACGCTGTAGCAAAAATGAATGGTATTTAAACATAACGAAATTCAAACAACTTAGGATAAAATAATTTACATGATAATATATTTTTATGTTTTCAAATACATTTATACACATTTTTTTATTATTACATTTGTTCATTCAGTGCAAAACTGGAAAAATAAATAAATTTATATACAGACCGTTAACGTTATGAAATATAAAATTGTTTTAATTTATAAAATAAATTATTAATGTTTTAATTTTAAGATGTTTATAATGTATAAAGTGTTCTGATTTAGTAGTAATATTAATAATGTACGATACTTTTCTGTGGTCAAAATTATATTAAATTAAATTTTAATGGAAACACGTCTTAACAAGAAAAATTTGTCATAAGCAAGTTTCAGTAAAATATTGAAATTCACGTCGTTGGGATTTAATAGGGTTAGAAAACTTCTAATAGTACATCGATGAGTAAAAAACCACTTCCAACACGGAAACTGAAGTTTCTGATGCTATTTATTGGATAAAAGGAAACTTTGAAGTTGTAGGGTAGTAAACCTTGTGGAAAATATCGAATTATAATAACAATACAATAAAAACAAAGGGTTAAATTATTTTTTCGCGTTCAACTTTTTTGGGTTTAATCGAACATCGTTTTACATGTCTTACAACCATTGTTCAACGGTCACATGATATATGTCGGTTGCATATATGCTTTGATTTAATAAAATATGCGTGATGTCAAACATATTTTTCCTCAAATTCGTACAGTTTTGCTGAATAAAAGTTATTTGGGGATATTTAGGTGGTGTGGTTTCGCAAAAAAAAAAAAAAATAATAATTACAAACTACAGTTATTAGTATACAAAGAAACGAAATTAAGTGTGGTCTGAACGGCTGAAGGGGTTTTGAGTGTTTTGAAACGCAGAGCATAAAGTACACGGAAATTACCCAAAGACGTATATAATGACGAGCGTTTTACATAAATTATTCACTTAATGCGCAGCGAGTACTCATAATATGCAACGAACTCGATGAAAACAATTGAACGCACAACTGAACGCGTTGACAGTAGTGGTGACGTCGGAAGGAATGCCTGAACATTTAATTTGTGCATAGAATCATTTATATACATATAGATGTATAGCTTCCGAAGTGATTTATCAAAAATTCAATTTTTCAGTCTTTCCATCTCTACGTTACCGCGACGGTATTGTTATATTATTGTCCATGTTGTCATTGTGTCATTGTTATTATTATAATTATTCTCAACCAACAGTCTATGGTCGAAACACGAAATCATCTAGTTGACTGATGGACATTTTCAGCAGAAACAAGGGAGGGGTTGAGCGATGGTGACCCGCTATTAGGGAGAATAGTAGACTTCTAAAAAATACGTCTAAATGAGTTTCGATAATCCTTTACATTTCCCTTGTTTTGTTCATTAGGCTTAATAGTAAATCCTATGAGCTCATTAAAATTAATACAGACATTTTTTTCCTCCGTTATTTTTCGTCTCTTCCATTTCTTTTCGTTTCGTTCCTCTGCCATCCTCCGCACAACAACTACCGCCATTACCACCACCCTTCCGTATTTTAGTTTTGTCCCTGCGCCCGTGCTATTAATTCTCAACGCCTTGCAGGGTTTTAAACAAACGAGGAAAAAACAATTAACTACAGGCGAGTATAAGAAAAAAGAAATACACGAGACAGCTGTGCTAGGTGGGCAAAGAGGGTTACATTAATTTGTCATTAAATCGTTCCGACGTTTAATAACAGGGGACCCAGCTGCAGAGTAAAATATTGTTTTCATTGGGGGAAACCCATTTATTTTCATTGTATACATTTCTTTTTGATAAGCATATATATATACTTTTGGTACCAAACAAATAATTTATAACGTTCGATTGGTATTAAGAAAGAAATTATTTCCACGTTGATCAACAAAATGAATAAAGGTATAAGGTTACCGATTTTTTAGTCATGGTTAACAGCATAAATACTTATCAAGTAAATTTAATTTGATGATTTTTAAATCAAATATTTGTTTTTGAAATAAGTGTAACCTATTTGTATTAGTTTAAGTTATAAACTATTTATAAGTTTCGAGTTAAAAAATATTTAAAGTGCCAGTAAAACGGTTTGAAAGTTTTAAACAAAGTTCATAAATAAATACACAAAATATAAAATATTTATAAACAACTCAATAATGAAATAAAAATAATACACTTTATATGTATCTTAGTTAAACAAAATTTTTTTATAATTACGATTACTTTCAATTGGAAATTAACGCATTACATTTTAATATGTATGTAGTAAATAACTAAAAGTAAAATTTTAATATTTGTACGTTATTAATTACAATAATATTACACATGTACAACAGTTGCTAAATTTATCACTCTATTGTTTGTTTTTTAAATATAACTATTATGTATATTTTTATATCTCGTATGTTTATAGCCGACTAAAAATTAATTTTAACTGGTGTAAAGTAAATATACATGATAAATGTAGTTATAGCAACAGTTATTTTCATTTTTGAATAGTAAACAATACGGTGTAAATATTAAAATTCAACAATGCGGATTATAGTATTCACTTTTATTCAAAATACATTTTATAAATAAAAAAATGTATATTTACTTTTCGTATTTGGATTATATCGATTCAAATAATAACTATATAAATAAAATTACGTTTCTTTAATTCGTCAGCGATATAAGTAGTTTATTGGTATATATTTAAATAATCGCGTTTTACTTCTCGTCTGTGCATTGAATATAAAATGTAAAATACTTATGCTGTATGTACCACTACACAATGCAGTCTTCGTTAAATAGTATACTTGAGAATGAAGAGCTATCATTTGTATACCAACTCGATTTAGATATTTATAATTACATGATAAATTTCTTTTCAAGTAGATTCTATGTATGAGTACAACTGTATAGCCATGTATACTGTATACACTATTTATATGAAACCAAAATATTACAATAGAAACAAATTATTATGTTATAATAGTTATTAATAAGTAACTATATAAACATTCACCGTGTATTATGTTCACCGGATTGTTATATATATATATATATAATTATACCATAAATATATATATATTCTAAATTAATTTGTGAATAAATTAACAAAAACAATAAAAATAAATTCTACTTTAATTTGTAAGCCTTTTGTTGTATTAGTATTAATTTAGTATGTTAAATTATCGAATTCGAAAAACAATTTTTAACGAAAATCAGGAAATAGTCATATACATAGGGCAGTAAACAACAAAATTATAGAGTTGGATCATAATTTAGTGTGTTTTTATAATAATTTTTATTATAATAAGTATTATAAATAATAGAATCCAATAAATTAAATTAGATATTTGACAATCAGTCAGTTATTGTATTCCTTTTTTTTTTATTTATTTATTTATTTGAGAATTTTTTGATACGTTCAATGACCATGAATTATCCACCATTATGTATATAAGTCGAAATGTAATAAAAAAATCAATAAAATGTTCTAGAAAATTACAAAATAAATTGACCATTATGTAATATTTAAGTTTTGCTAATTACAGTACTTATATCTACAAAAAAAAAAAAAAAAAAACAATGAAAAAACGATCATAATACAGATTCGTATTACAGGTAATCGATAGTAATAATAATAATTTTCTAACAACAAATAGATATCAAATTACTAGTTGAACGTTTAATTTTAGTTTTGAATCTTTAATATATGAATTCATAATGGCATCATGGATTTAGCTGAAAAAAAGAATATATACACCATGACTTATAGGTTTTGTAGACATGCGGTAAGAAAACATACACATCAGCTACTTTGGGTACTTAAATTAAACAGTATAAACATATCATTAAAAATATTTTTGTCTGTTTCAGTTTTTGATTACCTACATGAAATATGAGGTATAGGCAGTATTTAATTTATACATATTGTATATTTACTATATTTTACCTAATTAAATCGAATTTCAGTATATACTACGAAAATTTCGTTTGAAAATGGCAACTATATGTGCTCAAGATCTTGCAAATCATGAAAGTTCTATTCATAAAGATAAACAGCACAATATGATGTGTAGGAGATGTCAATAGCAAAGCAATCTGTTTAAATCAGACGAAACGCTGTACCATCATATAAATGTATTTCACATTAAAACACTGAAAGACTTTTACACATCATAGAAAAATACCCGTAGTCATTTCAACTATAATTAAATATACAATATCAACGTTAGGAGTGGTTTAACGCATATTTTTTGCGGTCTTCTATAATAGATAAATTATCCAATGCATTGGTTTTGGTTGGTATAATGTTCATGAGCAATTTAATAACAATAATATGATTATGAAAAAATGTTTTTATTTAAATGGATCAAGATAAATATAACAAGACGACTTGACCTAATAATATGCAACCGTTAATAGTATACAACACAGCAATAAATCGACTACATTGAGGACAACACCAATGTGAAAAATTGGTCGGTGACTAAGTTAGGTGATAAATGTTCGCAACTCGTTCAATATTATAACAAAATTACTTCGTTATATTAGCCTAGAATAATACAATTATACAACATGACGATTAGAAGTGATTATCATTAATAATATGCATGGCCGGTGAGAGGGTGGGGCATTGAGGGCTAGAGCCCCGGGGCTGGTGCCTTTGAAAGGGCCTGTCATCTCTTTATTCTAAATTATTTTATAATGTCATTTGCCGTAGCATAAGATGCGAATTTTAATATTTTTATTGTACTAAAGTATGTACAAGTAGTATGTATCTTGGCCAAACAAGTGTAAGGGGGCCTGGAACCGATCAGCCCTGGGGCCCTCAAAAGCTCTCAACGGCCCTGATAATATGTTAAGTCGACGTTTGTAAAATTCACGTAGTTGCTTTTTAAACCGTTGTTGTCTTGTTTAAACTACGCGATTCCTTCGGTGTAATGTGGCAATTCATATGCGATATGTAACTGAGAGGACGAATACAATTCCCCCATATACGGTTAGGATTTCCGCATTGACTACAATAAAATTATAATGCGGTAACGTGCACTAAACTTTTAAATAAAAAAAAATGGTAAAAATAAAACGAGGTAAGGAGAAAGAGACAACGGAAAAAAAAAAAAATAAAAAAAATGAAAACGTAATCGAAAATTACACGATTGCTTTTTTCCCATTACCATACACGGAGGTGTTTACCATAAATCCTAAAACTAATTCCACAAATATTTCCATGACTTAAATGTACGAAAATGCTAGTCTGCTAAAATATTCTCCGAACACAAAGGAATATTTATTTAGGATCCGTTTAAAGCGCATTAAAATTACGCTGTGACTTTCTGAATTCTTAATACTGCTATTATCGTTACATTATCAACGTTAAATAAAAATCTTCCGTTATCCCTGTTATTATTATTATTATTATTTTCAGATAAGCTACAGAATTTACATATTTATAACGAGACAAAATAATATTTTTCATTAATAATATGTCGAAAAAAAATATCACAGTTATAAATAAAATTTAAAATTAATCATTTATTAAAAACTTGTATTTATTATATTATAATGTAACAATATTAGCTTTTGTGCCTGCATTTTAACCTCATGTTTTGTTTTAAATTTGGATATTAATAAATTATTATTATAAGTCAAAACAATATTAAAAGTTTAAAATATATATATTTTCTTTTTTAACATGTATCATTGTGTACTTTTCTCATATTTAATTAAATACCTATTTTATTAATTTTTCACCTTATACACATATTTCATAATGAAAATTAATAACAATCGAGAATTTTTAAAAATATTTTAATAACATTTTTTATAAAACTATTACTGCGCAAATTATATTATTATCAATATGAAGATTTATACAACATTTAAATGTAGAAAATTAGATATTATTCTGCTACAATATTCTTGATTAATTTTACTATTGGACTTATTTGAAAAAAATTATTATGATCACAAATATTAAAAATGGATAGTGTTCTAATTCAAATATAACTGCTTAACCGATCACTACAAACAACGTGAACTATTCAATGGATTAACAAATATTTTCAAGATTTCATTATTTTGTGAATATTAACACGTGTTTATTTCATTTGAGAGAAATTCAATACAAAAAAATCAAAATACTCTCTCTACTAGTTAATCCAATAATTTTTTTTTCCTTATTATATTTCTGAATACCGCGAAATTAATAAATATAGGCACTCTGCGTTAAATATTTGTAATAAATCCTTAATTAATTAGTAATATGTTTATCGTCTTACTTGTCGTCGTACACGAATCCGGCGTTCAAAGTATTCGCGTACACGGCAATCGCCAGTGAACAACATATCAGTAAGTGATAGTCGATGTTAAAATGATATTTTATCTGAAAACAATTTCGGTTGTATTTATTTAATAAACAATTATTGTTTTTATTTTATTTTTTGTTTTTTTCCCCTCGTAAACAGGGGAAGTTTATTATTTTAGGTACATTAAGACATGTTTGTTGTATTCTTTTAATCATTGTTATTACGTACTCGATTAGGCTTTTTGATCGGCACAGGGGTAGTCGAGACCATTGCGGCAACGTGACTGAACAGCACTCGACAAGCAACACTCTCAACGGTCGTTTCCACAGTAGATCCACCCAGTCCCTTTGGCGCATGCGCACATTTATTCACCTACACTAAGACGGTTACCGCATAATCATTCATAAATAATAAAAGTACGGTATAAATGTTTGTAAAAAATTAATATAATTTCACTGATAAAATGTGATAAATTTAGTGTGAAATATACGTTACATTTTGTATGATACATTTAAAATGTTTATTTATCAAATACATTTTGTATTTTATTTTTTATATCAATGTATTATATTTATATCAAAAATAAGTCTATAAATAAGAAAAAAAAAGTTTTTAAATGTTTATAATACATGAAAATACGAGATCATTAAAGTATTTAAAAAAAGATTAAACGTTATTGATTATTAGCCTGGCCATATTTATGGGGGGGGCAGGGTGGGCAATTGCTCTCCCCCTTGTGAAATTTTTCGGGGTGGTAAATTGTTAATTATTTATCTTTTGTATTTATTTTCATTCCCCCCTTCAACACTCTTCCAGCATCAAAATGAGGGGCGAAATTTTATAAGTTCACCAGGGCGCCTAAATTCTAAATACAGTCCTAATTATAAGATTGGAATTATAACAAATAACTTTAGAATTAAATAATTTAAACTGTTATGTTTTACATATTTTATTATATTATAAGTCTAACTCATTATTATTGTTAATATCATGATTAACTATCTTAATTAGCTAATTTTTATATTATATACAGTTAATATAGGAATTATTAGTTATTATATAATTGTAATTGAACAATAAATTATGTTTAATTTTAATTACTTAAACTTCCTACTCTCAACACAAGCATTTACTTATAGAGAGTAGGTATCAACAAAAAATTTATATAAATGCTTTGTATATATATATATAAATGTATGGTTGAATTAATAAATATCAAAAATATCAATACATGATAAATTGAAATGTATTAAGTTAATCGTAATTTTTATTAATTTATGCATTATGAAAACAAGTTTATTTTTAAGTATTGTATTATAAAATGTATAGTAGTATATATAATGTAAAAATTAATTTTTAATGAGCTATATTAAAATTTAAATAATTAATTGTATACATTGGTATTAGGAACATTTTAATTAGATTTTGATTTATTATAAGTATAACCACTTATTTAGTTTAGTGATTGAAAGACCAAAAATAGCTTAAATTTTATTTAATATACAAATTGTTTGAAAAAAATATTAATTTTTTTCAAACAATAGTAATATAGGTTTTTACTCTTCGTCAAAAAAACGTCTGTTGAAATCTTCAAGTACATTTAAATATTTAATAATATATCTAAAAGTGTATCCAATTAATATTTATTGCTGTATGAAAATTATTCATCTACATGCCTTGAAATTAAACTACATTAAAATGTGCGTGTCGTATTATCAATACAAAAAACTAAATAGCGGGTGAGATATTAGTTTTGAAAGTAAGTTCTTTGTTACGTTAGTTATACTTATTTGTATGAGCTTACATAAATATATATTGAGGTTGACACGTTCGTGTCACACGGACACCGCGATCTCACCCGTCACACCCCTTTGTCTGTGTAACATCATAAGTTCGATTATCAATCGGGACGCCCGAGCGATTAAAAGAACCAGTTTTGGAGACGGCGATGTGTCACGAAGCGTTCGCGGACGGTGAGCCGACCGCTGCGAACGACGACAAGTTTTTGTCTGCTTTTAGCCGTCTTCGTGGCCTTTTATTTTTCTTGTTTGTACGTCTTATGACAGTTGCTATGTATATTTCTTTTTTTGTTTTATTAGTTGATCATTATTATTATAATTAGGAATAATATTAAATATTATAATTAATTTTTATTATTATTATTATTAGGTTTTTTTTTTTTTTTAATAATATATTATTATTATTATTAGTATTAGCATTTTTTTTTATTATTAATCGTGTGTGTCGAACCGTATCAAGGTACATTAAGATACATTTTGACTTTAAAAAACTTACGTGAGAGAAGTTTGAAGTAAAATAAATACTAAGCACCTTTATCTCTACTCTTGTGATCGAAGAAAATAGTCGATTAAGAATTAATTTAATTTAAAACTTGCATGAAAATAAAAAATATTAAATTTTCTAAATTGTTAACATGGAGTAAAATTTCTTATGATAAACCTTTTATAGAGATTTTCAAGCGTTAAAACACAAATATATTTGTATTTTTAAAATAAAAAGCATTGATTTTTTTTTTCATCATGAAATAACTCTTTGAATATATTGGTTGTATGCAAAGAGTGAGCGACTGTGCGAAACGTATTGTTAATTTATAATTGAGCTTTAAAAGTGGAGATGAGCGTACTTTTAAATTGAACTTCAATAGATATAAAACAATTAAATAAATTTATAGGTATACTTATTCTATCCATGGTTTTTGAAATATTCGTATTTAATTGTTTCAAATTATGTTTACAAAATTGTAATATTTAAATAATGTATGGACTCTAAATTCCACAAATAATTTTAATCAAGACAAAAATTAATTATATTTTAAATAGTATATTTTTATAAAACTGTTTTTTCCTAGATACTGTGATTAATATGATAATTCTCTTTACGTCCTATGAAAATAAAGATTTATTGATAGCTAATTTCCGGGTAATATTACTATTTTACACTTACCATTATTAATAAAACATTTATTTATCATTTTGACTATGAATAATTTTGAATAATATTTCGTAGTGAAAATAATCAATAAATGCCGAAAAAAATAAAATAAAAAATAACCGTATTCAAATGTAAATTGACGTAAAATGTCATTTATATTTTTATAAATAACTTCGTATTATTTAGATTATAAACAATACGTTTGCTAAAATATTCGTTCGTGGTAATTGTGAACGAAAACTTCATGAATATAAAATGAGTCAGACCTTTTTCATTATTAATCTTCATAAGGTCATTTTCACATATATACGTATGATAATAATACAGCTAGGTAGTTTTTTTTTCAAATGTTATAAAACACAATTAGTTAATTAACCAAATTTATCATAAATTCTCGGACGGGTGTGGGTCTGTCCAGGGACATCTTTCCTAATACTTACACATTACAACGAAACACATTAAATCCATTAATTCTGTTTATATTATAAATCGGCGTAGAGAGAAGGGAAGGGTTAAAAAGCCAAATGCGGTTACTTTTAATTAAATCCCTTGGGTGCGCATATCGTGTTTGTGGTCGCACGAGGTTTCGCAACGAATTTTCAAAAACATTTTATATATAATACTGTATATAGTAGACATAATTTTGAGGTGGACACTTTTCACTCTATTAGAGTTTTAATGTATGAAGTACAAACAAAATTACATGCACTGATCACATAGTTTTTACAACTCTAACAGATGCTTTTCAATCAGTTATCGATAATACCTATATTATCAGTTATTAATCAGTTATCGATAATCGTAACGATAATACTTAGATTCCTTATATAAAACAAATATAAATAAAAAATATCTTTTTTTCTTTCAGTTTAACCGAGAGACCGAGATGGATTTATTTTCCACATTTCTGCTATTAAATATACCTAACCTATGCGTAAGCCTAACTATTATTAATTGTACATCGTTTTATTTTGTACTCACGTAAAAGTCAATACATAAGTAAATGTATTATAATAAATAAATGTGATTTTATATATTATTCTATGAATGTTTTAACTTAAATATAACTAAATTATAATTTATAATCTTTATAAATTATAAATTAGAGACATCATTTTCGTTTGGCTCGTTTACAAAATGTTTATGAATCAATATTCCCGTTGTTATAAAATATTAGCATACAATAATATTGCTATTAAACATTAATTGATGTTGGACAAATATTATGGCAGAAATTTTAATTACTTCACAATATTTATGTTTAATAGTGCCTAATACTACCGTTATTATAATTATATATGAATTACTTTAGTCACTCGTTTGACAATTGTTTAGTGTAAATTATATTATGTAAAAATATACTTTTGAACTTGGTGAACTCAAACATAAATAATCCACAAAGTCTATAATGTTACATAAAACTACTTCGGACATTAACGACAAAACTTTCAAGAAATGAACATATATATTTGTAAAAATACTTAAGACTGTAATTTCATGCCTCGAAACATTTTGAAAATAATCAGTCGTAGTCTAACTTCAATTTTCCGTTTCAAGTTTTCGTATGTTTTAAGGAGGAAATGGTATTTCAATGTGTCCATTTACTTGAAATATGATGTTATAAATCCGAATTAGTTCTTCGATTAAACGATATTTTATTCCTTATCAACTCTTACCAGCGTCCTTTAAATTTGCAAGACAGTTGTAATGGTGAGAGACGAGTAATGGTATTACAATATTGCATTCAACCACAAATAAATATTTAAATTACATTTTAAATAACATTCCACTGCATATATTTTGAAATACTGTTATTTATAATATTGAATACAAGTGTTTATAACTAAGTTTAAATGTATATTTTGATCAAGTTTATTTAAACATAGAAAATATTAATATAAATATAAAGCATGTAAATACAACATATAGTTTATAAGTATTACAATTTTTGTAATAAACCTTTTCGAATATTATAAACCTATACACAATTGATGAAATTCGGATGATTGATGAAATTTGAATAATTTATTTTTCGTCATAATACGTGTGGACATGTTGATTTTTTAACGTTTAACCAATGTTTGGGTTTGAGAAGTATAAAATAAAATATTTCAAATAACATTACACTTAATGAATACAAAAATATTTAGCTTCATTTAGTACTATAGATAAGGAATATAATAATAAGTTTTAATAATAATCACTTCAACGACACATGAACCTAAAAAACCAATGGGTTATGCTTCTTAAAAATCCACCTAGTATAATAATATCAAAATGATCCTAGAAGAAATTATGTTAGTGATAGTTAAAATCGATCGAAATAAAAGTTTTATTTTACTTCACGTATAGCAGTGTGTATAGATTGAATCGTTTAAAAGATCATCACACACTCCGTAATAGATTTCAGTTCGGGACGTCAAACATCATTCCTTTTATTAAAAATAAATCGAATCGACGGTTGTTTATTTGTTGAGGTCAACCTAACTTGTGAAATTATACGTTTTTTTTTTTTTTTACGAGTATGTTATATTTTTATTTTTATTTTTTTCGTTTGAGAACGCAATTCCTGTTAAACGCACGTGTTCTATTATTCAGGAAGAAAAGAATATCACTGCGTACCCGGACACGTGCTAACGCACACGCGCACACACATTTACACTGTCGTTCGTTTCATGTAAATATATAATATATATATATATATATATATATATATATATAATATTATAATATTATATATTATATATACATACATAAGTATTGAATAACATTTGTGTACCTATGTAAAATACGAGAAATACTGAGAATAAAATTAATAATAATAATAATATTTATAATAAAAACGGGAAAATCGAATTTGCGTAAACAAGCGAGATTATTCCGAAGAGCGGAGGCCGCATGCGAAGACGGAGAAAAACTTTTTTCTTCTATATTCCGATTTGCTCCATACTCGGGTACGCTATAGCATTATAACGTGAAGTTCGCGTCTTCGCATGTGCGTGTATAATATATATATATATGTATGCGCGTGCAAATCTAATAACGCATGAAAAGTACGCGCGCAATTCTTTTCGGATTTCGGACGCCTCGGGCTACGGCGGCGGTTGTAAGGGCGCGTGCGGCGGGAGAAAATCGCTTTTATGTGTCGAACGAAATAAAAATCATTGGAAACGTCTCTCGTGGGCTCTATATGCAATTCGCCTGGACGGGGAGAGTACCGGTGTGCAGCGGATTGAGATGTGCACACACCCGTTCTCTCGTCTAACGTTCTACATTGATGTACCGTCGGCAATCTTTCGTATTTTACGTATGTCGTATCATTACCCGTCCGTCTTGCGCCAGTGTGTTTACGTATACATATTATTATTATTATTATTATTGTATACTTGTATATATTAAAAGGGGGGCGAAAAAAAAAGAAAAAGAAAATGTGAAAAATAAGCTCCGCACTATAACGTGTATATGAAAAATGTGACGGGTGTCCGTCGTAATGGAGTATTATACGGTTGGCTTGTGTGTCCTCGAATCAATCATTATTTCCCCTTCGCCCCGCGATATCTGTCACTATATTATACGGCATTAGTTTTATTATTACAACGTCACGTCGAACTCGCAGCGTTTGTGATATATTGTCACGGCCATTATATCCGCGTACACACACACGCTCGCGCGCGGCGCGTTTATTTATAAATATATGGATGGTATTATTGTAACCAACGGAGTTCGCATTAAATTCGCCCTAAACACTTTAAAATGGAGACTGATTTTTCGGTCCATTTAACATGACGCACTACGGAGAAACGGTACGACGATACGCGACCGTACACAAAGTCAACACAGAAATACGATACACCGCCGTTTCAGTCGGTATCTATTTACTCGCCACGTGTACACCACCGTTTTTGCAGAAGAACATTGTCACCGTGACATGACGTCGCATCCTTACACGCGTCGCTCCGGGCTTCGTTCAAGCGCGTCGGGCATTAGGAAACGTACACCGGAGTATAGTTTACAATCGCGCGTTGGCCAACGTCGAACATAATTGATCTACCAGTACTCCGTTTTCGTGGTCGGTTTTCAAATTTTCGTTTTATCATTTGTACAATATTTTACAACAAAGGTCAAGTTTAATTTTGATTCGACCGATACGTGTTGCAACGGATTTCATGTCATATATTATTTTTAAACTATTGGATTTTGGGTACTGATAATCTTATCAAGACCGCATTACACAACTACATAATTATACTATTATACAGTATCAATAATATTTTACAATTATATGATCATGAAAATTACAAGAAATAGCACCTAAAGTATCTTTTCTTCGTATTATTACTCGCATAGACATAACTTCATGTTTGAATGATCATTTAATTTATATTAGTATACGTAGGTCAATAGCAAAAGTTCCTTGGAATAAATCCTGTGTCACTGATCGGTTCTGTTTTGTATTCCACTTGATATTTATTTCAGGTGAACTATTTATATTTATCATCGACTAAAGATCAATAGTTCATAAAAAAAAAAAAAAAACACCGTATACATGTACTCGTTTTGTGTGTATTTTGGTGCATAAATAATTTTCATATTACAAAATTTTATCCGAAAACTTATAATTATGTTTCATTATTATTACAAAATATAAAGTATACACTTCTTGAAACAATTACATTTTTGTAAAGTCGTGACGTGAATTTTAGTTAATATTCATGAACGTATCAAATGAAGTTTGAAGAGCATACGCATATAAAGTGCAAATATGTACATACATAAAAAGTAGCATACATTTAATTTTCTTAATTAATATTTTTTACGAACAGCCGAAGAACCTCTTATATAATAGACAGTGGTTTAGAAATAATGTTGAAAGTCAAAGCTTTTTTCTCCGACACACTCATATGATATTTAAATTCATTGAACTCAAATATTTTATCTTCACGATTAAAATATAATCTTTGTATCGGATAAGTAAATAAATACTCATTTGAGTATTTGTTTACGAATGAATGCGGACGGAAGAGTTTCCGTCTGAACAAATCGGCAAGACGTTATACGTAATTAATTAATTATTTTAATTTTTTCCCATTCATAATCCAATTCGATGTGTGCTAAATGTACATCGACCCGCTCTGGACTGTACACAGTTATCGCGTTCGATCACATTGTTTTCATAGCTGTAGTGTATTTACAATAACACGTGTTCCTTTCCGAATTGGCATTTATGTCTTATAAAATATTAAACTTTATACGCTGTGCGTACGTGGATTTTATCGTTTTCAAGTTGTATAGCAAATAACTTTAGTACGCCCAGTATTATATTGTTTTGCAATAAATAAAGTTTATATAAAATATTTTACCTCGGGACATTTGTCGTAGCCATATAATGCTTATTAAAAAATATCGGATAAATAAAAATACTATGTAAGGTATAGGTGTATGGTTTTTACGGGCCACGCCGTTGGGATTACGACATGTATACGAGTACATATATATGTATGTGCGGGGGGATAACGTGAATTCACGAGGGACGCCTACAATAAGTATCGTCGGCCGCTGACCGTTCTCTCGACCTTACGTAGGTAAACTCGTGTTTACAACGGTCTGGTGGACGACAGTGACACAATCGTAATTGTATTTTAATACTTGTCCCGTTGCGTACGCCGTACGCCGAGGAAACGTACAGCGTAAGGTTTTTTTATTGGGTCATTCGTGTACAGTTCTTTAAAGACTACTTGTTGTGCATTCAAGACGAATATTATCATCATGTATAACACTAACCCAGGCTCGTTCGGTTGTATAACGTACAGATATAGCTTAATCGGTTCGTTCGCTATTATAATGATGACAAGTGGTTTTTATTATACGAATACTTCATTACTATACATGTGTTTTAACTGGTTACAAAAACGAATATTACATTTCATTGGTTGTGGTTTGAAAATAATTGATTTCTAATAATAATCATGCGGATTGCGTAATACAATTACCGGTTAACGGTAGTATTTCATCGATAAATCGAACGTGAACTCAAGCGTAATCTTCGTACTTGCTGGAAAAACTTTTCGCTTTGCTAATCTCAAAGCACGATTCATAATGTACAAGCTGGATTATTCGGCCTCGATCGAGAGATGTTCTACTATACTATACTAAGTTTAGAACAATTACTATTTTTACGTAATAAGAAATGTATGTTGAAAAAGCGCACAATCGTCGTAAGTCATAATATTTATTTTTTTTTTAATTTATAAATGTATGCATGTATGTTTACATTTATACGTAATTTACATACACTTCAATCAGTGAAAAAATTATACATCCAGCCCGGAACCCAGAACTGTTCTGACTCTTTAAAATGCGATTTTCGAAAAATCTTTTTTTAATGCCAAGATATGTAATATATAAGTACATCCCTCCAATATTTCAAATACATCGGTGTGGTAGTTTTGACTGTATACTGATCAGTTAGAGAATAAGTGATATTTGAATTATATATTTAAATTATTTTTCCTCAGTGTAGAGTAACTTCTAGTAATATTTCTTATGTATTATTTACCATGTATTATTTTCTTGTACTAGATTTAAATAAAAAAATAAATATATTTTATAGGTAACATTTGGCTAATATCGACATTATTCGTGCATGTAGACTAACGTGTCATTTTTTAAATAACAAAATAACAATCATTAAGAAAATTAAACACAATTAGTAATAAGTTATTATAGATTATTAGCATATAGATAAATAATAGAATATCTTTTATATCCTCGACCATCACCGTGTGACATTTGATTCGTAATTCTCCTCAATACATATACCATCTCACTAGTGGACAAACACCCTAGAGATAACGGGAAAACACTGAACTAGTTTCTGGTGAATAATTGTACTATATATTTATTGTCAAGTTGATAGTATTGTCCATTCTCAATAGACACAACTACAAGAGTAAAATTTTTTGGATTCACTCATCTTCTGTCGACATCAGGAAAAGAGATTTTCACACTGTGTTCAATGTCGGTCTATAGAAACGTATTGATGAATCAAAATGATTATTTAATTTTTTTTAACATTATTCGGATGGATTTGATATTTCGTGTTTGTACACAAAACATTATACATTAACTAATACGCATGGATAATGTCAACGATGCCCCCGTAACATATGTTATTTATGTATAGAAAGCAATACATAAATGTGTCCAAGTAATCCATATCAATAGACAAATTAATGCTAATGCAAATCCATAGCAGCATTTCGACCTCGTAAAAGCTGTTTTCTCCGGGCTTCCGATTTATACTGAGGGATATGCAATATTTCAAAGTAAAATGATAGGTAAACGCATTTCACATCTGATTTATAGACGCAATAGTTATAATATACAGTTGCGATGGTTGTGAGATCTTACGGTCCCAGAAAGCGTTATACGAGAGATAAAACGTGTTAAAAACAATACACACGCCTATGTCGTAGTAAGAACTAATAGCTCCCCGTAGATAGACGAAGGGTCCAACGGCCACGCTTACGACATGTAATATGTATGTGTTTGTGTGTGTAATTGTGTGCGCTATGGGAAAAAATGTTCGAGCGGCGAACGCTATACGAGTACATGACAATGCGTACCTAATACGTTTCCGGTGCAAACGAGAGTAAAACTATTACGGAATGTTTAACGTCCGGTACAGAGAGTTCGTGAAACTGCAGTGTTTGCGTCGCGAGTTTACAATGTCATTACTACGGTTTCAAACAATATCGCTTGACTCGCTGTTCAATGATGTTCATCGCCACGTTCGAAACAACGAATATTGCGGTGAATTATTTTTCAGAATATAGTTGAACGTCTCGCCGTACATTGAAAACAAACAACGCCGGTTTCCGTTCGATTGAAAAACACGAGCGCGATTAGTGCGCCGGTGACCGGAACAACGATTAAAAAATAAATAAATAAAAATAAAAAACAGAAGGGACAATGCCTCTAAAGTAAAGTAAACAAAAGAACTGTTCCATCAGACGAAACGTGTACACGTCTTACGTATATATATATATAAATGTGTACATATACGTATTATATGGCTTTTGTTTCGGCGAAGAACATTAATTTAATATAAGAAAGTACTTAATAACATAAATGCAAGTGGGACGATTCATTAACGTTAGTGCTTGTGCGGTGAACATGATAAGGGCGCGCGCGCTATTCATACAAGTGCGTTTACTTTGTCGCGCGGTACCTACGCAGAGTATTATTGACGGCGGCGCGCACCTGTAACGGATTTAATCACTCTAATAGCATCGTCGAATAAAGTTTTGATCGGGGCGACGTCATCATCGTCGTCGCGCAGTGGCTTCGTGGTCCGTTAAATTCGGACGATCGACGACGGCTGATGGACAAGATCGAAGCGTATTCAAGGCCCCGTTAGGTCCGTGGAACTATACCCTAATGGGCACGCGATAGTTCAACTGGTTAGGTTATACTCGTATGATAAATATTACCATCGCGTACCTGTACGACATGATGGATACGATAGAAGTGCAACGGATTATTCGTGTAATACAACCCGTATTTTCGATGGTGGACAGTAGCGATGACGGTAACGTGACACGTGTACCTTTTTCAGCGACACGATCCTCTACTGGCGCTGAACGGCTAGGTCAATTTGCTTTCGGTTAACACGAGTCACATTTTAATAGATCCATATTTTCAATCATTTTTTCGTATCGTTTTACAATAGCCTTTAAACGTCCTTTGTGTAGTTGATTTTGAAAAAAAAAAAAAAAACATTTCTGAACAACGTGAATGCTGGGGCCTATTGTTCTGAAAGTGTATAATGAAAAGTTATGCCTTTCAAAACCGATTGATAGAATTGCAAATGTTGGCAACAATATTTATATTATAACATATTTTTTAATTCTATATTTATCAAATTTACATTTCAAACGATGAGTTTTTTTCTATACAAGATAAGTCGTTTGTTATAATCGTTCAAACACAACATATTTCTCATGGACACTGTTTTTATTGATTTGTGGTTGATTCTTTAGAAAAAAAAAAAATTAATAAAAAATAAACAAACATATTCCTAATTTGGTAACATTGAAAATTTATATTTTTTCTCTGTTCCTAATCCATAATATAATGAAATAAATATTGCAGCTCGTAGCAAATTATATTTTTTACTTCTCGATTGTTTAACGTATATTGTGTACACACAATAAACTATTGCCGTAATGTGTTGTGTATGTGTATTTTTTTGCTTGTGCGTTTGTGTTGTGTTGGTGGAAAAGTTACACAAGACTTTACCTCTGACTCCTCAGTAGCTGCTGTGAAAGAATAGAACGTGTTGGAGGCGTAGAGGCAAAACCCATTAGGTTGATTACGTGGGTAATGTCATCTGACACGTCTGTTTTACGGAACAATAATAAGATGGATGTTGTTTTGTCGCGGCAAAACTTTCCGTTAAAAGTCAAACGCGACAGTCGCTCTGAGATTAATCGGAATTAAAGTGGTGACGGAGTAATAATAGTGCTAAAGTACACCTGTGTGCGACTACCTTCTGGCGATCTTACCTATACTCACCTCTCCAATGCTACTGCTCAAAGTTGCAGGCACTCTTTAATGACTTATTCCTGTATAAAACTAACTTTTTTTATTCGTTATTGTTTACTGAAAAAAAGCATACACCTTGAGAATTGCGTTACAATAATGTTGATCTTTTATTCTCTAACTCCAGAAATAGTTCTACGGTATCAATTTTGATACAAGTAAAGTTTTTTTTTACTTCATATACACTTAGCAACGGTTTTGGTAGCTTTGTGATGTTTAATCAAATGTATACCATTCATATTTTAATGTATTGAATACCTAGACATAATCATAAAATGAGTATTTATAAGTAAACATATAATTAAAATTAATCTTGGTGTACTAATAAATAATTTTTACCGAATCGCGTATTATATGTATATATATAATTTCAAAACTATAGAATTTTTAATTATGTTTGATGACTTTTTAATGACGATATATTGTTATATGTGGTTACAATTTTCATGTATTTATATTTCTCATATTTGACATAATATTATTAAATGATAAAAGTGAAATGAGTTTCGAATTTTTGAAGAATGATTGATATCTTTGTTTTTTTCTTGTTATATTTAATTTGATTCCAGTGTTGCCATAAGTGATGGATTTTTCTGTTATCTTTAACTTAAGCTTGTTGTCCAAACTATAAGTACACATAGTTTTAATTTATAGTGTATTTATCGATTTTACTGATAAAATACTTTTTTAGACTTTTGAAAAATAAAATAAATATAAATCATCAAGACACTTAATTAATAAGTAGGTAAAATAAGTTATTCAATTAGTTTTTTCACAAACATGAGTTTTGTTCGATAACTTCAACAGCTTTGTAAATACTATTTGGCCTGCGGTTATGGGATTATATATATCATGGAAAATGCTTTGATCTTATTGATGCACATAAACTTAAAGTTAATTTGAGTTTCAAGAAAGCATTCTTAGCTGTAATTGAACGTGTGAAGTTATTAATAATAATTTTCAAACGTTAACTATATGAATTAGTCATATAATATATATGATTTGAATAGCTGAATAAAGTAGTTTAAACGTTTCCGTGACTTTTAAAAATATTAAAATAATAGTGAGTGTATATGTATAAATATAGATCCACATCTTAACTTGTGAAAATAATACAATTTTTTTTGGATTTGTGATCGTATTTAGCAAGAGAATTTCATAAGCTTTTTGTACCGAAAAAATTGCACCTCAGCTTTAAAGATAGTAGTTATAATTATTTACACTACATTTAACATGTGAGCTATTATAATGCTTTTGTATAAAGTCCTTTATTAATTTATACATTTATTTATTTCTATGTATAAACTATTTGCTTATTCATTTATAGGTACATTAAATGTCTTTTCCCCACAAATATCTGACGACAACCATCATAGCACACATAAACAAATCGCTTTGGACATCTTTTAAATCGATTTACGGGCCACTCCAAAAAAAATTCTCGTTAAGACAAATTTATTTTAGATAAAGTAAGACATTTTATTTATAATTCATATTTTATTCTTTATAAAAATCTTATTTTATTTTGGTGCGTTAAATTATCAATAACTACAGTTATTATATTGTAACTTATAGACCAGCCACATAAAATTATCAATGTAGTATTTACTTACAAGCCCATAATTGTACTTTCAGTTTTTACGAATTAATTAAAAAAACTTTACTAAGGAGGGTTAGAGAAATGTTTAAACCACAAAAGATTATCCAATATCCAATGTATAATATTCGACTTTCGTGTCAAACATATCAAAATTTAATAATTCCAGAAATTATTCAGTATAATATATAGATTTCTCTTTTGATTTTCTATTTCTGAGGGCTTGCGACATTTTATTAAAATAATACGTAACTTCACTGTGAAATTCTAGTCTATTGCCGCCGATGGAACGAAAAACTTTATGGTCTAATTTTTTTTTCTACACTTAAATTATCATAAGACTTTTATGAATTTTTTTTTTTTCATACATTTATTTATCTACATGCATTAATGTTTTGTTGTAAAACAAGAACGAATAAATACAATTATTATGGTCTTACTAGATTTTATCTTTCACAAAAATTGTAGGCCACAGAGACAATGATCAAATGGTTTTATTGTTGGCATACAGATAATTGTGTGATCGTTAAAAATCGACTCCGAAAAATTCGCGTACGCTTTTTTTGATCAATATTGTTCGAATCGTTCGATTATAAAACAGTCGTCGGTTATTATTATAAAATTTATACCTGTGCAATGCACTACGTAAACTTAACAGTAAGCGCTATACAGCTGTTAAATAACTTCCGAAATAACTAATGTTTACGATGAAACTCATGATGGAACTTAAATATTAGCATGTGGTACGGAGCGCGTGTCGTGTAATAAAAGCGGAACAATCACAGGGGAAATACCGGAATAATAGTAATAATAGTTGTAGTAGCAGGGGCGTATTTTGAGATTTTTCTCGGGGGATGTCCTGACTAATGGCAATATTTTTTCTCCACAAATATTGACATATTTTCATCACGAATTCATACTTGATTATAATACATACTTTTATCAGTGCTAATTTTCTTGTAATCGTAGAATTGCTATTTAAAATTGTAGTTATAATAGTTAATAGTTAATAGTTAATATAATTTTATTATATTTAAAATTGTAGTTATAATAAAATTATGACAGGAATAAAATATAAACAATTTTACTGAATAAAATAAAACTAACAATTAAATTTATTGAGTATTTTCTCACATAAGTTCAATTTATTTTGTATGAGTATTCATATATTATTTTAGATATATTAAAGGAAAAAAAAAAAAAACGTTTAAATTTCAAAGCTTTAACGTCACAATATTAAAGGTAGACGTATTCTATTTACTGCCAATTCGTCCATTACTCGTCCGTACTCTCAACGCGATATTTCGTCGTTCGTCAACAATATTTTGTGACACTTCAGTAACCCCCAGAACAACCCCCGCATAAATACGCCACTGTGCAGCAGTAGTCGATCGGACATCCGCGGCACAGGTCGGACGAATCGAGAGCCGAAGAATTGTTGGATGAAATATAATGACGTGACCGTCGGTTGTGGCGCGGAAGGGGTGCTCTCGGACGTCGCGAAGTAGTACACCGGGGGGGGGGGGGGACGTTGACAAATACGGTATTGTCGTGACAAGAAGATAGCGTGTACACACACATACAAGCGCACAATAGACGGACGTTTCGTTTTGATTAAATTGAAGTTAACAAATGACCGGGCGGCGGGGAAGAGAGGCGACCCCCGGCCCGAAGCTCTGACGTTTCGTAATGACGTATACGTGCGGTCCGGGGCGTCGTTAATAAACTACGCGCGTAGCATTACCGCAGTTCGTTGCCGTTTTATCTGTCCTCGCGGTTCGGTTCATTTGACAAATGCGAGCGCGTATCGCTCTACAGCTCGTCGTCGTCGGACCCCCTTACAACGCTCGCGCCCTCCACCCGCCGGCCCGCCACCGCTTCCCGACTCCCGAACCGCCTATCCCCCAGCCATCTCCCCCCCCCCCCCTCCATCACGTTACGATACCCGGCTTTTAGGTAATAACGGCGTGCACACGTCGAACATTAAAAGCCCACCCGCGCCCACGACGACGGGCCGCCGGCGCGCGGACGTATCGTAAATCGATCAACTGCGCGAACTGCACAGGACGTGCTGTGTTGCGCGCGAACGGATCTCCCGTGCCCCGGCGTAGGAGGGTACGGGCAGGGTCAGGTCAGCTCGTCCGGCTGTACGTCAGCCGACTAATCGTCCGGAAACGCGCGGAGACTAGACCGAGATGCCGCCGTTACTGCGGTACCGCCGATCCGCCGACAGGATGATGTGTGTTCGTCGGGAGACGCGTAATCGCCAGCACGGCACGCAGTGTTCACCGTATCCCTGCCCCCCCTCCCCATCGACCCATGGGTTTTTCGGTACCGGGTTCGATAATATAGGGTTCCTAATTTGTGTAAACATATTTTACGTTTAGTTCTGACCCAACCAATTTCTTCTTCGGCAACGTGTGAGAGGTCGCGTTGTGCTGACAACGGTCTCATACACCTGTACACGGTGAATTGAAACGCAAGACCGGCATTCGTCCTGGTAATACGTTTACATCGAAAGAGATATTTCAAGTAATACATTGATCCAAATAGTATTTTAAATATATATACCGAAAACAATAGACGTTTGGAATTATAGACGCTAACCAAAATATCTTATTTTCATCTAGGTAACGGTATTTACTTTTTTTTTTCATCTATGAATGTAATTAACATTAATTGTGTAAGAGTAGTGGTGTGGGGCAGAGTCCCCACGAAATAATACGATTAAAGTGTATAGTTGAGCTTCAGCCCACCCCTACCCCCTAATACATTTTACGATATGTGTACACAAGACGGAGAGGGTTTAGGGGTTCAAATCCGATATCCAGGAAAATTCTCAAATAAAAACTAAAAGAGGTTTATAGATTATGTAAGTATCAACATTTATAATCTAAAAGACACTTCAAAATATTTTTTTTATACGCGCGTGCTTGTATTTATACGACATCTATTCATAAAATTTCCCAACTATGCTTCTTAAAAGTAAAAAAATTATGGTATCATAAATGTTATTAAGTTAAAATAAAGTAGATATAAGTTGCTATATTTTCATATGAACCAGAAATGTATACTACAGATAATAAATACACATGTACCGGTAAACACCAAAAAATACAAAAAATACCATTAACATTGGTCTTTATATATGTTTAGTATGTGTACCCGGGTTACGTGTACACGTGTATTCTAATAATCGTGTATGACCATGACTCCTGGTATACAATACTATGTGTGTGTACATGACATACACATATTTTTACGAGTTATTGTGTATGTTATTGTGCGCAGATCTGAGTAAACGTATTATTCACATCGGAAAGGATTGTTTAATCATTGTCTCGTTTTGACGTTTGGTGCGCACACCGTATTAGCTGTTCGGAAACTTCAGACTGAGGTTACACATGATTCACATATGACACGATGAAGTTATTAGAATAAAAAAACTGATAAACCGTGTACAATAATTTGTATATTCGTTTGTTATAGGTGATTGTTGGTGCGTAAACATTCAATACAAATCACAATACAATGTCGACGGGATTGCGAAGGAATTAGTGTAATTCGAAATATCGACGCGATTAAAGAAATACAATTTCAAGTTTGCATAGTTTCAAACTAAATATTTTATATTTTATTAGTTTGCTAATTATAAATGAAACGTTATATTACAATAAAATGTCTCGTCTGTTTAATGAGGGTAAATTTTACCTTTTAAATGAACCCTGTACCCTAAAATTATTATTTTTATCTTAGTAGAACGCAAAGCACATTATTATTACAATATAATTTTACGCATTCCGAGCTATTAATTACTAATTAGTAATTATTTCTTTCGCTAACGTGGTTCAACTGTTTCCCGGGACAATGGTGCTCGAGAAGAACCTCATTAGTGTTCGAAAGTAACGTATAGGAAAATTAATGCGAGATCGATTTTTTGTGTACCTACAAAACGTTCTTATAAGTTATACCCAAAATATATGTATTATACAAGTATTTATGAGTTATGTGTGTTAAAACACGTCCCTTTAGTATTAATATTTTAGTCTAACTTTAGGAAACCTTATTTTAAATGTATTATTTTATGTAATCAAACATTGTAGTTCAGAATTGTATACTACGTCTTTAACCAAGTGATGAAGATTTTAAACGGGTTCGTACCAAAACTGATAAATTTGAGTTATATAAAAATTTATATTTTTAAAAAAATACAGTAAACCCATTGGATTTGCATGAAACATATGACAACATAAAATGTACCCAATATAGTTATTAGACAAGACGTTTAAGTCACTCTCGGTAATAATACGACGACCGCTGATTGAGGGGTATAAAATAACACCGCGGTAAATCGATGATAACATATCAACCTTATAAATTCACTGCACAAACAGAACAGTCGCTTCTAGGGGGTTGAGGGAGAGCGTTTATAAGAGCGTTAAATTACCATATAATTAAACGGTCGGGCGTTCGCTCGCAGGAATTTTACCAGTGTTATATTACAAAGGCGTTTAGTATTTCATCCGAACCGTCACGTAGTAAGGTGTCGCGTGCTCTCTCTAACCCGTTCTCAGGTTTCAACGATTAATTAACTTTCTCGAATATTCATGAACCAAACGCCACACACACACCTATAATATATAATACACACACACACACACACACACACATGTATTCTTCGCACATACATTGGTATATATCGGTACCTTCCTCGCATAACATGCAGTGATTTTACTACTTTGGTGGGACATTTGGTTACGATTAATTAACGTCGTCATAGTGCATAAGCGCTATGACATTAGCACTGCTCCTATGTACCACTATTACCATGCCATTGCTCACTGTCCGTGATCGATAGGATTTATAAAGCAATACCATCAGGTCGAATTTATGTTTAGAAAATAAATAAACAAGTATCGATGTATTTCGTTAAAAAACAACACTACATTGACCTTAATAATAATGCAACAAATACATATTTTACAATACACCTTGAATATATAAAAACAGTGCAGATTTTTAGAATGATGTCAATGGTAAATTTTGTAAGTCATATTTTTAAACTTGATTATAAGAAATATATTTTAAATTTGAATTTATTTTAGGTATAAAGATTAAAAATTGTTTTATTCATAGTTGCTTTAAATGCATCTCAAAATTGTTTATTGTTTAAAACAATTTTATATCTAATACGAAATAATGAAGTTTTATAAAAGATAAAAATAAATTTGAAATTAGTGAAAAACATCGAACCATATGCTCTCCTTACTCATATTTAAAACTAAAGTTTAGATCAAGAGTCCAAACGATTAATGTATTTTTCTAATTTCACTTATTATAACGGTAATACACATATATGTGCCTTAGAAATTTAAAAACGTTTTACATCGTTTGTGTAAGGAAATTTTCCTTAAATTTCTAGACGCAATATGTGTTAACAAAAAACTTAAAATCTCTTCACTTTTGTTACATTATACAATAAGTAAATACAAAATACAAAATACGTATTATATTTATTACACTCAAAATATTATTATATATCGTATTTAATTATTTTTTACTCTTATTCTTATTGACCTACTGTATATAAAATAAAAGTTTAAATTGTATTATACAATATTTTCTATTAACCATTAGGGTTAAGAAGAATTTACAAGAAAAATTCGTTTTTCTGATCAACGTATAACGTCAGTTAGAACCAAATTATCTTAGTTTTCCATTTCTATATGTTTTGAATTTAATTGAACCTTATTTTATAAGCATTGTACTTGTACTATAGTAAACCAACGTTTTCATTTAGCTTCTGAGTGGGTTCTTAAATTATCCTTTTTACTACAATAATTACCTGATAGCGTCATTCGATTGCACCATCGACGTCGAAGCAACAATTGTCAAAGCATAGGGATTGTTTAGGTTATAGTTTTCAGTGTAAATAAAATTGGTTCCATATCTATATGGTGGCGAATATATATATATATATATATACAAATAAATAAAAATAAATATATATATATATCACTTGAGGGTTTTAATCGAATTAGTTTTGACGTAAACGAGGGGATAGAAAAACTCCAAAACCACAAACTAAATTCCAAAGCGAAAAGAAGAAAGAAAAACAATGGTACTTAACGTTTTATACTTTTCCCATTAGCTACGGATGTTCTTTCAGTGTCTAGAATTTAGCCTTAAATATCCCTTGTCAAATAAAAATCCATTATTGTGAAAATCGACCAGGTTTTGTCAATGTTTTTATCACTTACCAATATTATTTAAATACAAACCATATCATGTCTACTAAGTATATAAATGATCTAAAAACCATATTGAATCTAATAATATAATTAATTTTTAATAAAAAAAAATAAAAAAAATAAAAAACAAATAAATAAATAAACCGGCAGCAACAACGGAACGGAATCATTCAATTCAGTTTTATAATAATTCATGTGTATATGTATATATATACTATACTATACATACATTATAAAAATATACATTATATATATACAGAAAATAAATTTGAAAGGTTCCACAAATATGCAACGCTGACGTTTCCGAACAAAAAAAAACTTTTTGAAATAATAATAACAATAATGAACCAACCGTTTTTTTCCGAATCCATCTAAATACTGCGATGAAAATAATAATAATAATTGAATTGACAGCAAAATGCCATAACCTTTGTAGTGTGAAAAATGATTTCTTCAATTTGTATCTGATTTTTATTTTTATAGAAATTAATGTTCCATTGTTATTTTAATTTATTCGTCCAAAGCATTCGCTCAAAAGTTCACTACTGTTTTGTTTAAATGGACCAAACCGAAAAAGTCAATTAACATTTCACAGGATAAAAAAAATAAAATGAATTGAAAAAATAACATTTATAATTCCATCTTAGACTAATTATTATCAATATGAAATGCAAACATTTTTTTTTTGAGTACATTTTTTTCTTTATATTTAATTTCAAACGAATTTAAAATATTTATATTTATATTGAAAGATTGGTGCATTTTATTTATTTAATTATTTTAATTATTTTTTTTTTGTTTTTCATATTTTCATCCTTTGAAATTCCAGAAGAAATGATATTTCAGTTGCTATCTAATATACTGCTTAAAATAATATAAGAATTAATTAATTTTTTTTTTTATATATATATTTTTAAAAATATAACACGATATATCTAGTATTTTCCATTTATGAATAAAGTGATTAATAATATAAATTAAACTGACTTATTTTATTCTTGAATCTGCAGGACTATTGATAATGCTTTCTTATTTAAAAAAAAATATATTTTGAGAAAACTACATTAAAAATGAATTTGACTTCATACACAATATCAAAAGATTACTATAGAGTGACATTGATGGATTTTTAAATTATACACTTCTTATGAATAGAGAAAGGATTTAAAAACTCTTATAAGGTATTGTATATTATGTAAGTATTTTGTGAAAAAAAATGTATTCATTATTATTTGAATATTATTTTAAAATATTTATTTGCCTTAATTATAAAAAGTGAATTCAATTTAAATAATATTTTTTCAATAAAATAATATTATAATATATTGTACATTATATTTTGTAGTGTTATCTTGACTTTTCTATCATTCAAAATACTTTTATACACTCTAAATAAACTTTGTAGGCACCAACAATATTAAAGTGTTTTATACATTGACAATCACATTCACCAGTCAGTAAAAAATGATTTGGAACTTGAGTGCTGTTTTCTCCTGATATCACTTTGGGCATTTTTAGTAAATCATTAGATGTGATAACATGATCCACAACTTATACTACGTACATATTTGAATATTTTTCTGGCCTTACTCCCTGTTACTTTAGGATCAGTTTGAAGATCAGATGTAGCTCTTTGATAATTGTACAGTTTCAACTTATAAGGTAATTTTTAGGCACTTTTTTGATTGATCCTACTATTAACTTAATTGTAAAAAATCATGGTTTGTAAATTTTTAATATCTTTATATTTATTTAAACTCAACTCAGGTAAAAGGAACCTAATATAGACTGATTTTAAACCATCAATGTTGTTGGCATTAAAAACCGCAATTTATAGTCAGACGTTTCATAGAGTCAAAGCTTGTGCTCATGGAAGTGGAATATTTTCCTATTGTTTAATTTTAATCAAGCATCTGAAGGAAGTAGCTTTTAATAATATTTTTTTGGTGTTATTTACAAGTTTATTTTGTAGATACTTTTTTTTTTTTTTAAATTTATTCAACAATTCTATGATACCCTTGATCTATTATAGTGAGTCGTATAGGTTTGCAACAAATAATCGTACTCATAAATCATAATGATAATATTAGGGTTTTTTCCACGATGTCAACTCCATATTTTTTTGATAAAATTTAACGTTCAAAAGCATTATAAATTATTAATTTGTTGTGTATTATTCTTATTTAACTTCTTATTTTTTTCTCTTGTTGATAGGGTATGCGTTTGAAAAAAGTGTATTATCATTTATTTTTTATTTGTAAGACGTCTAGTCAGTCATCTAGAAATGAAGCAAAAAGCTACTTTTAATCGAATTTATACTTATATCACTACCTACACCACAAACTTGTAAAAAAAAAAAAAAAATAATAACAAGAAAAACTTTTTCATCACGGTTTGCTGCACATTAAAACGAACATAATATCCCCGTGCTTCTCTTACGTTTTACTCTTTCCATTTTCGTAACACCTTTTTTGTTTCTTTACATTTTTTTTTTATTTTCGTTTTTTAACGCCTATTAATTTCCAGTTCAAGTTTCCTTATCTGTTTATGCGGTCGTCTAAATGGAAATAATTAACAAAATGACGTGCGTTTTCGCGTAGCCATTTATTTGGCGAGCAATAACTGCACTACGTTTATTTAACGACGAGGAAAGTCCTCGGACTGGGTAATGAGTTTATGAAATGGATTTATTACGCATCAATAGATAACCGTTTACCACCTTAAAATACGTGGCACATTTACTACCAAAAATATACCAGTTGAGCATATTGCTTACTATTACAAATAAAACAAGTTTTAACTATCGTTCTATTACTTTACCTAACCGTATTAGAAATTAGTCAACAATAAAATGCTATTGTATTTGATTTAATATTATATTATTAATAGGAAAATATATAACACAATTTTTATTATACTATATATTAATGACTATGACAAGACTATGACAATGATTCAAATTTCCAATAAAATTATCTAGACAAATGCACTTATAAAATGTACTAAACTTTTTCGATTAAACTAATTACGTTCTATTAGTTTAAACTAAAATCGGAATATTATTAAGTAACAATATCTGAGTAGAAATAGCTTTGAAAAAAAAAAATTCAAAATGTTTGACAAATAAATACATGAGTATAATATATTGTGAACAATTATTATAAAATAATTATAAACTCCATATTAATTACAGATATTTAATGGTAGGTACCTTTTGTCTATCAGTATACACAGTATATTATATTTAGTGGTGAACAAAATAGGTCGAAAGGAAAATGTTGATATTTTATCTTGTATTTATAATATGTGCGATTGTGCGTGTGTCTTTTATAGAAAACGATCATCTTAACAACACAACATGTATTGAAAATATCGCATTTGAAGAACTCTTATATCGTATACTTTTTATTTTTGAAGTTTTTTAATTTTTAATTTATTATAATTTCATTTAAGATAAACCATTATGTTTTATTACATACATCAGTTATTATTATTCAATTATTCTCTGATTTGTTGTGTTATTATCAGTAAAGTTGATTTCTGGAAAGCTATATGATATTTATAAATTGAAAACGATTGTTGCTTATTCACTAATTATTTAATTTACTGAAAAAGTATCTAATTTCTAGGCTGCGATTTAAATAATTTTAATCGTTAATATCGTTAATATTCAAATACATACACGAGCATGCATACACATACACACACACACACATACACATGCTCATACGCGCACACATATAATGGATTAACTGATGGTCCTAGTGATTTAAGTGGTTCAATTTTAATTTTTAGAAGATAAGGAGACGACTATTTTTCGCAAAGATCGAAAGTATTTAATGACACCATTATCTCTCTACATATACGTGAATTAAGATGGCTTTCTGAAAGATAGGAGTGTTCAGAGTTGGATGATGTTGACCCACAAACACACTTTGTCAAGTAGAAATGGCTTTTCAAGTTGTTCACCAATAATCAAAAGGGAAGTAAAGCGCCCGGGACGTAACTGGAGGAGCCAGAAGTTCGCACAGATTCTCATTTACAAACATACACATATATTTTCCACCTCCATCAACCATGTATAAATCTTTAACGAGCTCCAATTGTCATTATCTAGAAAGTTCACAGCCACTATCACGTCTAAATACGATGCAAGTCTAAAAGGTTTTTCTAAGTTGAATCCGCCACACAGTAATGTTTTAACCGATATATGATTACATATTTACCACATGTTTAAGTGATCATATTAAATTAATTTATAACATTATAGCAAGTTGCTATTAGTAACTTTCGGTATTATATGTCTAGGGCTCAGATATTTATGCATTGAAAATTACTGTAAATATAAATTTATGCACTAAAATATTACCTTATACGATTTCAAAATATACTTGAAAACATAAAATATGCATTATAGCAAAATAATAGACCAAAATATGCAGATTGAAATTGATTTCACCTTTAGTATTAAAAATTAAAAATGTTCAATTTTTATTAGTTTTTATTATTATATATTATATTTTTATTTTTAATATTACATACTAAAATGCAATATGAGCATTTGATATATTCAGTATAAGATGAATCAAATTTGTATACAAGTCCACATCAAATTGGATCCATAGAAAAAATTATACAATCATATACACATCCGAGTCCTACTTATGTGTGATCGTCCAATTATTTCAGTCTGTTATTCTTAATTTATATAAAAAATGAAAGTTATATAAAATATATATTCTAGTTCAAATGTTCAATACTGATTTCGAGTATAATCTAAAATATAAGATGTTTTAATTTTATTGAAACGAATTACTTTACGAAAGTATCATAAGATAACGAATAATGACTTATAGTTCATCTATATGTTATTGTTATTGATTTCAATATAACCATGTTTGAAACACAATTTTTTTTTTCTTAGTAATGAAACAAATGTTTGATGTATTTGCTTAACGTATTTAATACAGTGTATCCTCATTTAAATGGTTAATTAGACGTATTAACACTTGCAGTACAATATGTAAACTACAGATAATTGATTCATTTCTTTGTCCAATAAAATTATAATTAAATCATTATTAACTGCTAAAAATAATTTTGCATTATAATTTGTAGTTGTATTTCTTATGGTTATTATAAAATATAACTGTAAATGATGAGTTTATAGATGATTATAAGATAATTTACACAATTATTTAGTTTACAGTGACCATTGTTTAATCATATCTTACTTGTTTTACAAATTTATAATTTTATAAACTATACAAATACGCTCCAGTATAATAATTAATTATGAGAATGAAAATTAAAAGAATAAAGGAATATCCATTCAATCAAACATGTTATGTTTATAAAATATATATTAATTTAGGAAGATTAATAATTATTGAGATGTAAATCACGAAAATATATAATTATACAATATTAATCTCTTATATAAAAAAAATATTTTTATACTAGTTTTTCTGTCTTGAATTCTTTAAATCATACTTGTAAGCTATGTATTTTTGTAATATGTAAATTTACTGTGTAATAGTTAAAATTATAAAATATTTTAATTCTAAAAAAACTATAAACCTTAAACTAATAATTTCGTATGAAATAAGCATTTGAGTATTTTGCATTTCATTCGGATAAGACATTTAATCTACTTTTACGTACACACGCATTCACATCGTATACACGTATGAATACTTCATGAGAACGAGGCGATGGAGAGGACTTGGTGAAGAACAGATCAAATAATTTAAAAGAAGTTTTTGTGTTTCAGTGGGTGTTTACTGTTTTCTACAAGAGCTTTTGTTTATGCATCCAAAATTCAAAACGTTCTCCGGAAAAAGAGATAAATGTTTTTAATCTTGAATTGACCCGGTGATTTAGTTTCCTTTTATTTTATTTCCACGCGGTCGAACTTTTGTTTTCAATCAGCCCTGTACCGGATACATGTATTACTTGTAAGAGATGCTACGGAACAGAAGCAGTTTGCGGTAGTAGTTGTAGGCGAGAGGTGGCAGTATTCTTCGGTGATTTAGGATACAACCGCAAGCGCGAAGGTTTATTTATGACTTCACCCCTATTTCACATTATATAAATATATACATACTATACTTTCACTAGTGATTTGGCGATTACTACGAAAAGGCCATTTAATAATATTTATTCCGATCATTCAGTTTTCCACTCATTCCGCTTAACTTCAATGTTATGATTATATTCATGTTATTTGATCTTTCAAGAGATATTAAAATACAACTTCTGATTTAAAGATGATTTGGTTTGTATTTATTGGCGAAATAATATAAATAAGTGAGTAAACGATTTTTTTTTTTTTTTTTAGGTTCGCATAAATACATTATAAGGAGTTAAAAAAGTATAAAAATATTTGTTAGAATAAAATTCGTTTTAATTTAAACGAACCTGTTTTTTTTAATTAAAAAAATAATAATTTAGAGAACTTAAAACCAGCAATTAATCATTTGAGCTATTGTATGTATAATAAATATTATGTTTAAAAACGTTTTCGGTGCTTAATTTCAATACAAATAATTTTTAATTTGTTGCTTTTGCAAATAAATAATAATGAGAATAATTTAAAACATTTTTGTTGACAATAATTTATAAGTAAATATACTTTACAACGGAAATATGTTCCAGAAAATTGATGCACATCATCACTGTAAGAAATTTGTAAAAATAAATAAACTATCATGCTGTGAAAATCCCGTTTATAATTTATTTTTTTATTAGTTGTGCATGTTTTAACACGTGTAAATATTATTATACAATAAAATTTACATTTAATATATTAATACTTAGATATTATTGTTTTTACCGAAAATTAGGGTTCCAGTAAGAAAAAAAAAATTATAAACAGGTGATAATTTAATTTTTTTTTTTACCTGGTTAAGTGGCATACGTTTGCAAAGAAATTAATATATAAATTCGAAAATTGTGATTCGCATCGAGGGAAAGGAGAGACCGTGGATAATGAGATAAAAAGTTGGGTCGGCTCAGGGGACTCTAATGCAGGAGATGTACAAGAGTAATTGCCACATCTGCCGGTGTTGTCCCTTTCAAAAGTCAACAGGCAACCAGCTAATTTCCCAAGAGGTAATAACTACTATAGCACTGCAGTAAAGATTTTTCTATTACGCCGTTCTTTTGTCCCTTGTTGCCCCCTTTCAATCCGTCCCGTCATCTATATCAGAGCCTCCCCCACCTCCCACGTACGCAGTTCTTTTGTTCAAAGTTTTCCAACCGCAGTTCCGACCACGGTGGATATACCATTAAAGGGGAAATGTCCGTAAATATGACCCATGGTGAAATCTGCGACAATACAAGCGAAATATGGTGTCGGCGGTCGTGGTCGTTATAAAGTGATAAACACAGTTTAAATTCTATATTCCTCAACCACGATGGGCATTTTATAGTACTTGGTTTTTTATTTTTTTTTAAGTAAGCCCCAAGTGACGCTAACCCAAGGAGT
The DNA here is from genome assembly GCA_034509805.1 of Sipha maydis. Lineage (NCBI taxonomy): Eukaryota > Metazoa > Arthropoda > Insecta > Hemiptera > Aphididae > Sipha > Sipha maydis. The sequence continues at coordinate 158,578 of JASXSY010001467.1, read as the reverse complement.
AAAGAGGGTGCCAAGAACTCTAACGGTGGCGTGTGGCCTATAACGTCTAAATAGATATTAAATATTCCTTGAAAGCCCTATTACTAAAATAATAATATTACATCATTATACCGGCAGAATTATGTTTACTAAAACAACAATAACAATTACGTGTTTACATATTTTCAACGTTGTTTATTTTAAATATAGTTTTGGCTTTGTACTTGACTTATATTTTTGTGGATATTAGTGGTTTTAACATATTATAATTTATACGTACATGAAATACATTTTTATGTACGAATTTTTAAAATATTCATATTTCTAAAGCTTATTGACGTTATCAGCACAAACTAGTGTTCTATTAAATGTAGAGCTAAGCGGAACGTGTATTAATTTATATGACGAACTTTATTTTCATGGTTAAATATTATAGATGATAAGTCTGTATCGGAATTATCATTAATTAATTGTATGGTGAAAACACTAACTTTGTAAGATCGATCTTTCGATTATTTTGATTTACCTGAACACAAGAAAAATAATTGTTCGAAAACAAAATGTGTAAAATGTTGTCACACAATTATTATCTTGTATTATTATAGAATGAATAATTTTTATTGAACTGTTATATAGCTGTAAATAAGGCTAATAATAATTCAAAATCATTTTTTCTAATATTTTTTTAAGACAGTTTTCAAGTTTTAAACATGGTATGATTTTGTTTTTATAATTAACGACGAATTTTATATATAATACTATATACAGTGTATAAACTTTAATTAAGAAAACTTTATATCTTTGTATATTTTTTTTAAATTTACATTAAAATTTGTCTTGTACGGAATTTCATGGGACCAATAAAAATGTCCATTGTAGGTATTTTTTCATTTAACTGAATAAAAAGGAAAATTCTATATTATAGAGTTAGAATTTTGACTAATAACGAAAATTAAAAAAATAAAAATTTATAAATATGATATATAACAATGCATTTTAATGTTTAGTAAATAACTAGTTGACCCGACGAACTTTATTCTGTTTAACCGTCAATGAATTGTAATGACATACATTTTAGTTTAACTTGATTTATTATTTTCATTAACATAATAAAATGAATACAAAAAGATGTATTAAGTTCAATTGATCATCGTCAGAATATATATATAAAAAGAATAAAAATGTAATAAAACTATAAAAATGAAGTAAGTATTTCAATGGCGGATTGACTAGACATTTCCTTTGATGAAACTGTGTATTTTACTGTATGGGTAACACTTTTTTTTAATTATCTTCAGTGAAGCACTTTGTGAAATACGACATTTTTCGTTTTGTTATCAGGTATAAGAACAAATAAAGCGGATGGCTTGCAAACACGTGTTCATGCCACGTACAATTGATTATGAGAAAAATAAGCATTTTCTAAATTCAGACCACAAACACACAATGATTGTTCTTTAGATTTGTTTATTGTTATGGAGAATACAAGACCAATCGAAAATTGATTTTGTTTAAACTTAAAGAACATATGAGTTGGGATCATCGGAATCTTTGGAATGAAAATTTCCTCACCTTTAAATTTTCCTTTATATTACGCGAGTATCGTCACGTGGTCGCGTGAATCACGTTGATCATCGATTTTCTGATCACCGAACGCGTTTCATTGCATAGTTTTAGTTGGATTTCAAAGCATGATGATCATCGAGTCAATCTTTAGTTATAAAATTTCCGGTGGCTGGTGGCTTCATCTTTTGTTACAATATATCTTTTGGCAATCGTTTGTTACAAAGTCAAGATATTTGCTCTCTCTCTCTTTCAATCATTTATTATTTTTATAGTTAGAAATGATGTTTTGTTGATGAGCTCGTTTTTCGATGGGACAAAATTGCAAAAATTTGGAGAAAATGAAAACAATTTGATGGATTCGTCGACAAAATTACGGCCATTACCGGTAGTCAGCAATTGCTTGGAGAAATCTTGAGCAGATGGACCATTCAACAATGCAACTCTCATATTTGTTGACAGTTGAAGTTTCCTCGTATAGCACCACAGATTTAATGATTTGAGGCAAGCTTTTATTTTTAATATTTGATATTGGAATGATTTGCAATGTTTGGTGGAAATCTCCAAACGGTAAAATCATTACGCCTTCGAAATATCTCGAATCATTACGTAGATCTTTCAATGTTCTGTCAAGTGCATCCAATGTGCGTTTATGCATTCGTTCCATATGACGATCTTATACGATTATAGATGCTACTAAAACTTTGGCCATTGCGGAATATTTCGCAATGTTACACATTGGTCGTTTAGTAGCTTGAAAGTTTAACGGCAATTAACGCTGAATAACCCGTACGTCATCCTTCTAACAATATGGTGGCTATTCCAAAAGAAGCAACTGCTACCGTGATGCCTCACGGCCTGATATCTCACAATTCTCTTTTGGAGATTATCAAAATCGGTCCAGCCATTCTTGAATTATGAATGGTGTAAATAATTTGGCTTTGTTTTATTTATATAGATTACCTAGTATGTATTATTTAAATATTTTAAAATAATATATAAATTAACTTGTTTTAAATTCTTGATGTAAATAATTTAATCATTTCATATGATTTTACCTTAAACTACTCTTCTTTAATCCTTAAACTACTCTTCTTTAATTTTAATATAGTTTTTAATTGTATTTTTAAAATTATTTATTAATGTTTAAACGCTATTTTCTTTTTCACCTTCTCACTTTTTCAACTTTTGTTTTTTCATTTAAACTTAATCAAATATTCAGAGTCATTATGAGAAAATTTAAGATGAAACGAAACGACAGAAAAACCACGACTACAATGACAAAAATAAATTCTGTTGATATAGATTCAAGTTAAAATGTTATCCATCGGTACGTATAAATCGCTCACCTTAATTGTTTGATAGACAAATAAATGTGGTTACCAAAAACATGATTCAGCACTTCATATAATTAAATTCTTTATTTGTTGTAATTGTAATTTGTTTCATCAGTTGATTGCGTGTTGCTGTTATTTCATAATATAAATATCATTTTAAATATTGAAGATTTATCGGAGGATCAGTATATAAATTTTTTTTTAAATTACTCCGTAAAGATAAATTTAGAGGAGTAAGAATAGTTGTTCGTGGTGGTGACTGAAAAAGTTTGAAAGTATCTAACCATCGATTTGGAAACTGTGTATTTAAACAGTGGCGAACTATGTGGGAATTGTGAGCTAAACCGTCTTTGTGTTAAAAAATAATTTTTTTTTAGAGCTAAAAGCATATTATCAATTTACACCAAAACTCATAAAAAAAAAAAATATGATATCAAAATTCAAAATTTTAAGAAATATTATCAAGAATCATCGATAGTCAGAAATATCCTTAGGGCAGTGCGAATATGACCTGTAACCTGGATCTCACGTTTAAATCTGAATTTACAAGTCCTGAAATTACATTAATAAGTTTTAAATGTTTCTGATCAACAAAGTTTACGAGCAAAAGAACTGTTAAAAGAAAAATAATATTTTATTATAAAAGTTTTAGTACATTTTTTAACTCTACTAGTGAAGATAATTTTAAAAATAAATATTTTTAGAGAAAGAATGTTTTTTTTCAAAGGTCCGGAAAAATAATTTGCTCAGGCCCCGTAAAGTGTTAAGATGAGCATCTCGCTAATTCATTTAATAAAAATTGTTATATCATCTTCCATTGTATATTCTATCATGAATAAATGGACATCTTACACCAAATGTTTGTTTCCCAAACAATGTGGTATTGGTTTATAATGTCCGATTTTAATTTTTGTAGATTTGGATGTGGATTTCGATTACATACTTATTTAGGTTTTTTATGATTTAATGTCAAGTCGACCATATCAAAACGTTTAAATATTTTAATATAACATATTATTTGAATGAATATTAACAATACTTTTTTAAATTCTGAGCAGAATAAGGACTATTTAATTTCACAATGATGTTTCTTTTTTCATGTGGTATTGACTACGATTTAAAACTAGGATGCCCCTCATTTTTTTTGATTAAATATTACACAAAAAATACTTTAAAAAGTCATTTTATGTATCAAGGGTGGCCAATTTGAGGCCCGCAAGTCGCATATAGCTCTCGTCATAGTCGTATGCGGCTCGCGTCTTGTTTACAAAAACCAATATTAATTTTTTTTTTCATATACATTTTTATATGAAAAAAAAAAATGTTTTTACTATATATGTATAGGGCTATAGAATAAAGATTAAAAACAAAAATATATAATAAATTAATATGAATAATAATTAAAAAAATTAAAACGTTAAGTTACATTTGTTTAGCTAAATTTAAATGATTTATTTTCTATATTTATATTTTAATATTTTTGTTTACATTTGTTTCGTTTATTAGGTTAAGATTATATAAAATTATAAAACATTTACAAACACTCTGGCTCTTGATATCATTACATTTATATATGTGGCTCGCGAACATATTCATGTTGGCCACCCCTGTTATATAAATATTATATTTTAATTTTTATAAAATATTAAAAAGGTTAAGATAAAATACTTACTGAACTTTGTGTTTAAGTTTTAAAATTTGATGATTTTATCCCATACCTATTACATTATTTTATCACACATTTTAATCAAAGCATTTGATTTAACTATACGCTATGTACATGATATAAGACATAATATTATAATAAGTACATGATATTCAATAATAAATACATACCGGTGACATCTTTTGAACAGTATTTTTTCTTCGTTTAATATATCGAATTAACAATACAATTGAACACTACAAATGTATATTAAAATTTTAATTTATGGAAATAAAAATATAAAATCGTATTCATTTAGTATGAATGTTATGGTTTTTGTTTTAAATTATTTTGCAATAGATTATGAACGTTTATGTAATGCGTGCATATCGAGTCGTAGAAAAATAAATATCAATTCACCCGCCATATCGGTCGGCCAGTAGTAGTACACGTAGTATTTTCTACCTTTCTATATTCGTATATATATATATCTGTATACGTGTGTACGAACAAAAACAACAAACGCGAACCGTAGTCGTACGGCTGGAGCGAACAAAAGGCGAATTTCTACTTCCTCATGGGAAATCCAAACAGAACAGAATGATGTTTTAAAAATGCATGCGGCCCCCAGGGGGGTCCGACGGCGTACCATTCAATTTCGAAACGCACACACCCCCCGGTCATCGGGGACGATCGCGACGCGGGGGGATGGGGAGAAAAAAAAATAATAACAATAATAATAATAAAGATAAAAAATTCCTACGGCAAAAACGTGACACTTTTGAATACTTAATGCACATCCTGCAGCGTAGGTTACTACACGCACAAACACCGCCCTCGCGACGCTGCCGGTAATCATATTATTATTCAGACCGTACTGACCCGTTATGCTTACGCGGCGCGAGGAGAGGGGGTACCGGAATTCATACGCCGTAAGTAACATGCACAGGAATGTTGTTATGCACTATCCACCCGCAGTCGGCCGTCGGAACATCGGTGATAAATGACAGGTCGTACACTACCCCGAGTTTTACTTATTTATTGCTCATATCCATCATGACTTTCGAAGTTATTGCGGACGCGTTGAGAAAATAAAAGTAAAGTAAGAGGAAAAAATAAAAAAAAAACGCAAACGACGACCGTCTCTTCCCGGGATAAATAATGTAAGGCCCTGTGCGATATGGATGCTTTGGCGCTCGGAGAGATGATATTATTAGATGGAAGGGCGACTGCCAAAGTTTTCAGCGTGCACGTCGCGTCGTCTTTGTCGTCGTCAAGCGCGCGTACGCGGTGAACGGAAAACGCGCCGTCGTCGTGCTTTTGAAAAATTAACGTGTCCTAAGTTTTGTTTTATTTTATTTTTTAAACACAAAACCATGACAAAGGGTCGGTGTAACGGTTGTTATGTGCGAGCGAAGTTTTATGCGAAAACAACCGACCACAAATTTGTGTCGTTGTGTCGTGCTATACGTACACGCACTTGCACCGCGAGTGCATTGAAAACCCTTCCCTCCACTTCATCCACTTCCACCCGTCATGAGACAAATACTTGAGGGTCTACACACACACACGTTTCCCTTCTTATGCATGTCATATAGTCAAACTTCTCTATTTTACGAACTTGACGGTTGACAAAATTGTTTTTACTGAAATATATGAAAATAACGATATTAAATATTCCGTACAATAACAACAAAAGATAACAATGTACATGACCATAACAATATTTTATTTGTACAGTCATAAATAAGAGTATAATGTAAGAATAAGTATATCATCTGAGATTATTGCGAGCGTGTATTCTATCAGTTGCAAAAGTTTTAAATATATTGTATAATAATAATGAGAAATTAATTCGTTAAATTGAAACATTTTTTTTTTTTTTAGTGAAAATTTCATGGAAAATTGGATATATGAAGATTTTCGTTGAAAAGATGTTCCGAAAAATAAAGGCTTGACTTTAATAATATTAGTACCCAACGGAAAATATGACTTCTCGGAAGTCGTTCGTACTGCGTACTAAATAGGCTTCTGCCCTTCACCCTATGATTTCCGATGATCACGTTAAACTATTATTATTTCTATATTTGTTGTTAAAACTGTTATGGTGAAATGATAATGCGGTTTTCATTCTAAATTTTCACATTATAATGATCGAAACAGTTTTAAATATTATATCTATCTTGACCCATTGTATAAACAATAATTGAATCATGGTTGTTGATATAACATTATTTATAATTTCATTGCCACCATACTTGTTTTAAATTTATTATATAAATAATTATTAGACATTCTAAAGCGTTTTTGTTAAACAACAATGAATAACGAAAATGTAATAATAATTTTCTTTATAATATGAGTATATGTATTAATAATTTCTGCTCCTACCTACGCACTGTTGAAAGTTCTATTTTTTTTTTTTTATGCACTCCAAGATTACTGTGGTACCTTTAATTTATATTTTTTAACGTTTATTGTCCATTTGGTTTCAATTCATCCAAAATATTTTCGCAATAATCGTGTTCACTGTTATTTCTTAGTATTGTTTAATTTGCTTTCCATTTGTTCTCGTACAATTGTGTTCTAGCCAATGCAAAGCTTATATTTTATTTTATAGAATTCGAACTGAGAATTATTTTTGATAAATAAACATAATTAATATTATATAATCGATATACGTAACATGTATAAATACAAATGCTATTGTTGAACTTCCTTACTAAATTTATCATATCACAAGAATTTGTCTAAATGTTGACTATGGTGAAATTAAAAACGTGACTATTTTCATAAATATGATTTGTTTTTTACAATAATGTGCAGATTGAATTAATTTACATATTTATTTGCACTAAAAAAATGTTGAGAAATCCATAAAACGACCTCCTGATTCATTTCAAAACAAATTATAACTAACATTTATAGCTATGGAATAACAATAAACTAAAGAGAATTTAATAACTTATTGGAAATTGTTATAATACATAAATCTGTTTATAACAACATTGATTTGATGGCTATAACTTTTAAATATTTCTGACTTGTATCTTTAATATTTTTATAGTTCATAATATTAAGCAAATCATCAGATGCCCGTGTATTTTAATAAATAATTATGTTAGAACTCTTCACGGATACTCGCTGATTTAAAATGTTTATATTATTGTGACAAATGTTGTTTTATAATAACATTCTCATCAATTTAAATTTGTCGCAAAAAAACCTTCATTGTTAATCCGGTATTTTATCTATATGTATATGTGTATGATATATATTTTCTTGGAAATTATTCAAGTAACGTTGTAGCTTTAATTACAGTGGTTAATTCGCAATGCCTTAGTAGAGAGATGGGTAGAGAGAGAACGAGAGAGAGAGAGAGAGAGAGAAAAGGAAAAAGAAAGAGAGAGAGAAAAGGAAAAAGAAAGAGAAAGTGAACTTGGAAAAATTAAAGACCGTGATCGGACTACACGAAAGGTATCTTGGAAGTTCAGAAAAAAACCGCTGTTTCTGTATACCAAGCACATTTCCGGTGAACAGTATCTATAGAATACAGATCGGGTGTACCGCATATTTTATAACTGAAATTCGTCTAATTTGATTACGAGCCATGAATTCAATCTCATGTATAAAGTTTTCAGTCATAACCGTACATCGGATATAAAGTTCTTTTTTCGTTGCACCAATATTTTACAGTTCGAACTATAGCGAGTCCAAGCATTGGAAAATGAATGTCTCAAATATATTCTATTCTATAGCGATTAATTCGTTTAAAATATTTAGTTTTACAATTTTAAAAGAAATGGAAGACGTTAAAATACATATTGAGCATTTATATATATATTAACTCGAAGCATAGCTGTATATTAAATAACGTGTTACATCATAACTAAATATTTGAATACAATAATAAAATATGAAAATCATAAGAATATATCTACATAACAATGTTAATATATCTGACACCGCATAGACGATATTTACGATAGATTAATTTTAGATTTTAGTGTCAATTTATCAATATATTTCTTTCTAATCGTTTTTGTCAAAGCTCTATACAGGTGACCAAATAAAAAATTATTAACAGAAAAGTTTAGCTCAACCCAAAAATAGATAAAACAAGATGGTATTTTTGAAAATGAAAAAGGCTTCCACTGGTGGCTTCAGAATTTCACCTAAAGAAGGACCCTAGCCACTTGCGTGAGCGTCCAAATATTTGTTAAGGCTGAATGAAATATAAATTAGGAAACCATTTAGACTGATTCTGTACATACACGGTTTGGTTGTGATTCAATAACAATGAAAATGATTGCAATTATTAATTGTTTATTGATTAATCGATTCTACTGTCAAACTTTTGGTTCACATTTACCAAAATAAAAAATAATGTTTATAAAAAGAGAGGAAAAACATAGAAAACCAATAAATTAACATATTTATCTTTCATTAATTGTCTAAAACATACAAATTATACTCATAAATTTATTCATCTTATAACAAAATACCAAATATTAGTTATTTATCTTACTTTTTATCCAGGTAACTAATATTCAGTTCATTTGGGAAAGATATTTTTATCTAGATAAAACATAATAGTGCTCATAGGAACAAAACCAAATCTTTTTTTTTTCTTTCTATTCGTAAACATATAATTTTAACTAGTAGTCTTTCTCTCAAAAAATCTAGACTTGATATTATTATTATCTCATTTACAACTTTGATTAATAAAATGATTAAATAGTGCTCTTTGTTTTGGAACTGACAAATATTTAACTTTGAAATTAACAATTATACCCGATAGTGATGATAATCAATAATTACACAAGTCTTGCTAAACTGTGGTTTACCGTAAAAATATCTTTAAATAATTAATAAAAAACAGGAAAATAATTAAATAAGTAATTGTTTATTGTTTGATATTTATACCCATTATAATCACAAACTCACTCCTCAATAAATATTGACATTTTATTAACCAGCTTTGTTAAATATTGCTTTTGTATTTTCGTGTCACCGAAAAACATCCTTATTTTTTTCCATTTTTTTTTTTTTTTTTAGAAAAAAGGTGACAAGTTTTTTGTGTTGTTTTAGTGTCACAATCGCCAAAGAAATATTTGTTTTTCCGGCTAAACAAATAACGATGTATTCTTACAGCAAGTCCATAGCAAATACTCTGTTATTTTTGTTTGTTTAGCATATAAGGGAGAAAATAAAAGTACTCATTGTCATGTGCAGTAAACAATTGCAAATATACCATGAAAGACTATCACGTTGATTCAACATTCAAAATTACGTACCGATGTTTTTGGCAAATAGTAAAATAACATAAGTTATTTATTTAAAATAGATCATGACATGTGTCTAATATTTAAAATAGAAACATAAGTATATTCCATTATTGATATTTATTTAAAAATTAAAATTAAACTTCCAGTGAAACATCCATGTTATGGTTATGATTTTTTTATTATTCGATTGTAGAGTTGAACAGGGTCAATCCTTTTAGACTTTGTGAGATAGGTACGTCGCAGGACAATTTATAGCGTATTTCAAACTTTAAGACCTTTAAAAACAAAATAGACTTGTTAAAGTCTTCCAAACTTTTAACCCTATAAAACGGTAAAGAATTTGTTGAGTTTTTGTACAATATTTTTTAAAAAAAATTACCACCTTATATCTCCCCACAAGATAGACTTTTATGGATGTTTTAAGCTGGCAATGCGCATTTTTAATTTTTAAAACTTTTCCATTACAAATATTACTTAAGTAATGTATACTATAATAATTCAATTTTTATAAATCAATAGAATCATTTAAATTATCAATAACATAATATTATAAAAAATGTGAGAATTTAAAACAACTTTATAAATATTAAAATGCGGGTAAAATGTATTAAATTATTTTGTAACGGTATAGTAAGCTCTTTGACGACTATATATTCAGAACTCTGTCGGTAGTATATTGCATTACAATACGAGTATTATATTTAAATATTTGTACACTTAGAGTACACAGTGTAGCAAATGCTAGATATTTGATATGTATATAATATTAAATATATATATATTTGGATTTTATCTTTGTTTCCATTAGCTGATGATTATCGTCCGCCATTAAATTTTATTTGTAATCTTAATCTTCCAATTGTTGATGAATGTTATAACATTTTAACCTACTGTAACTTTCTTAAATGTGATTTTCTAAACTTATCCAATTTCAATCAATAATTTAATAATTTAAGTAATAATAGATGCCACCCTTAATAAATATTATGAAATCATAAACCTTTTATTGGACTGTTTGTCCCGAAATGCAAAGTATTTAATTACCAAAATTCAGCGTAATGTAATCCAATGCTACGAAAATTAATCAACTTAAAAAATAAGCACATCAAAAATTCAAAATTAGTTCTTAGCAATTATATTATACAGTGTTTTTGATTTTAAGTAAAAAATTACATTGTAATTTTGTAATTTTAATTATATTTTCAAATTGAAAAGTAAAATGTTAACTACTCTCCGTTCCAAAAGAGAAGACACAGTCTCTACGCTTGTCGAATGACGGCTGATGCAACTCGTGCCCGTTTTTTCCCCTTCCACCTGGCTTTGTTTCACGCATTGAACTTTACGAAGTCTATTTCCGATCAGTGAGCACACGTGCATTTATTGCGGTAGATGGGTATTAAGTGAGGGATGCGTGCTACCGATCGAAAACCGGTCACCGCTTCGTGTCTTCACTTTTGGAACGGAGAATTACACAAAACCATTTCGAATTATTTTAAACAATTTCAATCTAATAAATTCACTATTCCGCCTAATATGTTCTATAAAAACATCACTGCCTGCAGTTCCGATGAATCAGCTCAATAATTTGCTCAATTTTTTCAAATGAATATTCATCATCTCATATGAATGTAATTACGAAATATGACGTTGAAAACATAAATTCTAATTTAAATTTATCATTGTGATATATTAGTGTGAATGAAATTGTCGGTTCTTTGCATTTCGTAAATATGGGCCCTGATGTTGCACCACCCATTATATTAAAATAATATATAATTTTTTTTATAAACAACTTCATAAACTATTTGATTAGTTGCTTTTAAAAGGTTCCTTTACATTATATTAAAAAATATGGCATCTAGTTCCTATTTTTAAAAGTGGAGATGAAAATAATATTATAAATCGTTTTAGTAACTCTAATATATTTCTAAATCATCTATTATCCCAGAAATCTTTAAGTCTATTTTTTCTACAAAACTATCAAAACTACTGTCTAATTATATTTGTCCTAATAAATATAGATTTCGGTCTAAAAAAAAAATTGTGTTCACAAATTTAATTAATTATAATTCTGATTTAATTTTCTTTATTGAAAATGACTTACGAATTGATACTGATACAGATTTCAGTAAAGATTTTGACAAAGTGAACCATGACATGCATACAACCAAGCTACAAAGATTTGGATTGCAAGGAAGGTTTCTTGATTAGTTACATTCTTCAATGGCTATTAGAAAACAATTAGTCAAATTGTCTCATTCAAATAGAATTTTGAATATTATTTCTGTAACCTCTGGTATACCTCAGGGCTTGCATTTAAGGCTCTTATTATTCAATATTTACATACGATCTGTCGTCTATAAACTATATAAACTATACTCAAAATATTAAAATTTTAATTTATAAAGATAGCACATGGTGTCACGAAAATGTTCTATCAGTAAATATTAATAAATGCAATTCTACATTCCAAACTAAAAACTTGACTAATAAAATAAAAAAACCAACCATTTATTTTTTAATTATAAAACTAATAATACTATTAATTGAGTAGATTATTTTAAAAACTTAGGTGTTCTCATATCTTATAATTTATCTTTCTCTTTTAACACTAATATGATTAATAATGCTTGGATTCATAATAAGAAATTCTATAAAACTTAATAATTTTCAGGTGCTAAAAATGCTCAATTGGTCTTTTGTTAAGTCTAACTTAAGATTTGGTCATTGATATAAGGTCAAATTTCAGCTGTTACACTTATTTATAATGTACAGTATAAGTTCTTAAAGTACATTTTTTCTGTTTAAATTTAACTATTTTCAGAAATCGATGTCAAGAATAGCGAACACTTTATTCAACCATATGTAGTTAGACGTAAGGTTGCTGATATTTTATTTGTTTATATTTATGATTTTTTATTGATTGTTCTATATTATATTTTAAGTTCATCATCATTTTAATTATTTTAAGTTACAACTACTAACCGCAGTGGAACCTCAATAACTCGAACCACTATAATTTGAATTTTCGATAACTCGAAGGAATACCTTGGTCCCTGTCTTATAATATATGATATGTGTGATAAATTTTCTCCATAGTTCGATAGTTTTCATGCCCCTAATCGATTCGAGTTATCGAGGTTCCACTGTATATCCATAACTTAAGTTCAGAAGTCAATTCCTAGAAAACGGTTAATCATATACTTCTTATAATCCAATAAAATCAATAGATAATAATTAGAAAATTATATTATTTAAACGAGGAATTTAATCTTTCAAAATGATTAATTTTCAACCACATGAATGTACTTGTGGAAAATGCAATTAAAAATATTATAACCAATAGTTACGTAATAGTAATAGTTGTACGACGAGTCTGTTTTATTGCTTATAAAACAACGCTTAAAATAAATTCGATATTGTATTTTTAAATTTCATGCATGTAATAATTACATTTAGAATGTTTCTAATTGCATTTATTAATGGAATAACAAACATATATTATAAACTCATATTAATTTACTGTTTTACAATGTGAAATAAAAGTTATGATATTTTTCGTACCTTCGAATGATTTTATGGCTATATATATATATATATATATATATGATTAAATACATGTGTAAGGCTATATTATAAATATGCTACAACATTATTTTATATGCTTGACAAAATAATATACTTAATCGAATAATAGTATTTTGAGTGAATAAATAATATACATTTCAGTTGCCAAAGAATGTAAGAATATTTTTTCCTTTTTTTATTTTTGTAAATTTGTCCTAAAAGTTTCAAAGGGGTATTAATCTAATTTAATTCTAAATTATTAAATCACAATTAAACTCACAACTGGAAGAATTAGTTTAAAGTTTTAACTTTGAAAAATTACTTTTTAAGTAATATTGAGTAACAATATAAAATATTTATTTTTTATTTAGATAAAATGATAAAATGTAGACTAATTTGATGAGACACAAAAGCTCTTAAATAAATTCGATAATTTTTAACTTAAATAATAACTAATAAACTAATAAAAAATATAATTTTTTAATGGTTAATAATCGTAAATTAATATATAAATAAGAAAACGAATAGTTTATATAAATAAATAAATATAAAAATAAATTCTTAACCTGGAGTACTATTATATTTGTAAAGTACGGCCGGTTTTAATTAAAAATTCATCATCAGGCATATAAGAAGTCAATAAAATTATAATATAATAATAACATGAGTCGCAATTTTATCGACTTTGTATGTACCTGACGATAAATGTTTAATTTGAAATCGGTCGTACTTTACAAATATAATAATACTCCAGGATAAGCATTTATTTATTTATTTATATAGGTGTTATAATAATAAAACATTTTAAAAAGTAAGACATTATTATGATTTTTGAATAATAGTATTTGATGCACAAACACAAAAAAGAAAACAATCTTATACCTACTTTATACATATAAATCATACAGACCTAACACATATATTTATATTTTCTTTACTCAAACCAAGCTTAGTGTTTTCGTATGATATACTGCCAATGCCTAATATTCCTAGAGAGAGTATGAAAATATAAATATATATTCAAATTTAAATACAGTAAAAATATCATAAGAAAACGGTTTGAAAATAATTAAATCATAACAATCGAATATAGTGATTTGTTAACAGCCTATATATTTGCATAATATAATTGTGATTAGTTTATAAGTGTATTAAATGTCAATTAAACAATATTTATTGAATTACAAAATGCGTTGAAGGAATATTGTTAAAATAATTATTTTCCATGCCAAATCAATTCCTTAATGTAATAAATTATTAAATGATATTATTAATGGAACTATGAACGTGTATTTACATGACATCAATATAGAATATTAAATCACTAAGTACGTTACGTATCGTAATACGCTGTTAACTGAATAATGAAATAATCATGTAATATTAATGAGTTGTTAGTATCTTTAAAATACCTATACCTATACCGTAGTAAAGAGCTTAATGTTTTCAAAACATGTATATGGTTTGATGATTTTTTTCTTATTACATTCATTGAACAAAATTCAAATATATTATTTATCATACTTACAATAGGTATGTGAAATAACGAACAGATTAAAACATTTTTATATTTCAGGTAGTTTTATAAATATGATTGGCATTATATAATTACACATTAATATTTTAAATTTTACTTTTTAAAATCACAAATCATTAATTTTTAGATGTGATAGGACTTAATATTTATTTAAATTACTATTTTGAAAATTAAAAAAATTATTTCTTTTCATATACACTTTTGCAAAATAAAATAATTTCACTATTATTTCTTAATTTTAGATGTTTTTATTATAATTTTAAACAGGTTTAGGTTGATAATTGTTACATTACATAACTGTTATAATAGGTAAAAAATTAAAATAGTAAAATTGAATGAAATTTAAAAAAAATAATAATAATAATAATTATAAAAATAATACATTTTTAGAAATAAAATAATAAAAATTATAGATTATATCTTATAATATAATTATAAAATGACTCAAAATAAATATAATTAGATAAACCATAAAGGCCAGTATTAGCTAATCTAGTGGGTCTAATTAAAGGAAAATTATAGCATAATTAATTATGTGCAGTTTTGTATGAAAAAGTGTAAGTAAATCTAGTTTGTTGCTGAGGAACATGACAATTTATAAATTTGATACAACATAAAATAACAATAATAATAATAATAATACAAAATATAATTCCAAAAAGGTTCATTTCGTATTGTACTCCATTTCAGCCATTTGTTTTACTCGGAAAAGTGGCCTAAGGCAAAATTCATGAAGTTACAAAAATGTGTTAAGTATAACTATATACGCGATGGGATAAAAGCAATAAAAGCGTCGATTATAGGGAGGTGACTTAAGTATAGTTTTAAAGGCCAAAAAACAAACTTTGTGAATGAAATGCAAAAGGTTTAATAGCCCGACGGCAAATATCGTTTTGACATTATAATCTTTAGCAGTTTCCTTAGTTCATGAATATAATATTATTACAATACAGTTATTTCACATTAACTAAAAGTTCAAACTTTATAATTGCATCAAATGGAAATGGAAAATTCAAATCCGCCATAATTCAGCGATTGCACGTGTTTTAACCCCCCTCCCCCTATTCACATGCCTATTTGTTAAGACAATTTCATTACAGAGAGGCAAGTTGTTCTAAAGAATGTTTCGACTTGCATTAACTTCACAACTATTAGCAATACGACTTAAAAGTATGACTAACACACTTAAACAGTACAGAAAATGTGATATTCTATATTTGGCCGATGCAAGTGTTTGAAGCCACAAACATCAGTTATGTATGATTATGGAATATATGATCACTCGCCGACGGCGGATGCCGTAAGATAATTTCCATAGTGCAGTTTGTACACACATCATGTAAATAATATGTTTAATAGTCGCTATTATTCAGACACCGTGTCTGGAACGTTCCCCTTGCTAAACGGGTCTTGGCATTTTCAGCCAACCCATTTTTGCTTCTAACACATGATGCTTTCCATCTTCTGATGAAACATCGTTTTTCCTTGTTTTTTCTCTTATTCGTTTTAAACAAATTTTCGTTTCATTTTATCCTTGTCAAGGATACGGGGTTCTTTTTTCAATTTCTCTAACAAGTATAGTCTAATGAAAATAGTTTTCACCCCAGTTCGAGGACTTTTATTACTGACGTTTACTTATCGGCGTCTTTGCCTGTGTACTGCTTATTCGTTCAATAGAAGTACAGTCTGTCAACAGGTGTAATTTTATTTTAAACTTACAAAAACAGCACTGAATAAATTTCATTTTCAACAAAATACACTCCTCGAATTTCAGTTGTATTACAATTATTGTGATAACTGTATACTTTAATGCCTATTACAGATTACCAGAATCATTTTCACTCCATATATTAGTAAAATATAAAGTTATATATCTACTGACGAATTATAAATGATCATTTTGAAATGTGTTAGCCAAATCGTCTTAAAAGTTAAGAATATTATTTATTTATTTAAAGTTTTTCTATCTTTGCAAGCTTAAGTTATAATTAAGTACATATTGCCTTTCTGATTGAATAAATAATCTCTCATGGAAAAAAAAAATAATCTTTTAATGTCGCTAATCAACAGTATAAACTTTAACAATTTAATTGTTTTTATAAATTATATTTTTTTAGAGTTTATCAATATACTAATGATTAATATATATAGGTATATAAACTATTTTATAATTAAACGACAGTTAGAAAGCCTTTGTCATCAAAGACAGTATTTTTCCAAGTGATAAATAAATATGCAACGTCCAATTATTTTATTATGCAACATTTATGTAGTTTATATGTAAAACACTAACTTTTATTTTAACTCCATTAAACGTTGGTAAACAGTATTTCCATTATCCAGACAAACGTATTATGTTAATATCGAGTAAAATCTGATGTTTTATTCATCTGTCATGTTAATGCCATATCAATATATAGAATATTTAATACTTTAATACTTACTATCCACTAATTTCCATTAAAATTTAATTGATGTGGTGTATTTTTAATTGTCCGTAACCGATTAACAAGGGATTAATTGTTACGTAATTGTGTTCCATACCCATACATGTATACCGTTATATTATAATGGTACCGTCGTGATTTCGAAAATCAATAATTATGTATATTCACATGATATTCACGAAGTACCTAAGTAATGAATGTAACGTTCAAACGTTTTAGTAATATTTATTATTTTATATATATATATATTATATATATATATATATATATATATATATATATATATATATATATATATATATATATATATATATATGTATGTATATAATGTATATAATAATATATATTTTAGTAATAGTTTTTATTAAAATATTTAGCATTAGGTGCCTATTGTATCGTGTAAAATTCGACGAATGCAATATTCCATCCGTTTTATGTTGAATACAGCTGATTTGCGTTCATATATACTGTATTATTCTTAAATAATCATGTTTCACTTCTTTGCAATTTATATATTGAATAGCACATCATTGTGCTTTTCTCTAGTAAGGAAACAAATATTTAATCATAAAATCGACAAGAAATAGTCGTGTGGACGTGTAAGAAAACCATCCAGACAACAGAGGCATATACATATACTACTATGTGACAGTATTGATATTATTAGAAATAGTGAGTTAGGGGAACCTTAATTTTACAAACAGGCAATAGAGAACAAATAATAAAATAAAAAACAGAATGTTTATGGTATTGTAACAGTAGTAGTATTAATAGTAGCAATAGCATTAGTAGTGCAGTAGGTAGTATTCGGGGTTAGCGTCATCGTCGTAAGGAGTTCGGATGATTAGCATGCAACAACTTCTGTTTTACACTCCGTCTAAAACTTTCGATCGTTCTTATATAGCACCAACGCTCTGACACGCAGCCAGTTAACTTTTATTAGATGTGTATTGTTCCAGCTGTCGCTTTTTCCGACCCAGGAGGGTCGCCGGCAGATGTTTATACTAACAAAAAACAACGCAACTTAAATCCTGACAACCCCTTCTTCTAGAACCCTCTTCTCGTTGTTTCCGACACGCACATAAAGATACATATACATGCATAAATGCTCACTTTGTGCGTCTCACGGGATCAGTACTAGGCAGCCTACATTTGATGTAGAAGAACGGCAAATTAAAAGTAGAAAATGCAATGTAAATGGTTAAATTAATTAGTCTTGCCATGTAGGAATTGTTCAAATAATCAGATTTGATTTATTTTATAAATTATCTAATTAAAAACTATTATTCAATTTAATATATAACATATACAATTTTTCTAAAATTTTTAAAAATATTTATCAGTTTCTAATATTTATAAATTATAAATTATTATATTTAAATATTATTAATAAATATTTAAAAATGATTGGACTGTTATTTTAATTGCATGTTATAATTGTAAAAATATAATTCTTCAAATTCTGAGGTTTTTGTAAAAGGAATCCAACTTCACACATGTTTGAAAATGTTAGCTCGTTCAACATTTGTAAAAAAATAGAATTCTCCATAAATAATTATTTTATTTATGAATATTTATATTTGTCTAAATCTTTTTATACCAAATTTTATTTTTTTTTTTTATTTTTTTTTTTTAAACAAAAATATAAGCAGTTTAACTTTACCAAGTATTATGCATATATAATATATTAAATAATGTTATATTTTGTATGTACTTATGTGTGAATGTGTGTGTGTGTGTGTGTGTGGATTTTTTTAAAAATAGATAAATATACTCGTGTTTATTAAAATAATTATATAAAGATAAAAAAATTATTTTGTAATACAAATAATTAAATTTTTCTTGCTTGTACAATATATTAAAATTTAAACCTATCAAACATGATTGTTTTTATGTTTTAATTAACCCTGGTAAATAAATATAAATAAAAAATACTTTTATTACACAATTTTGAGCAGAATTATGGTAGGGTACACGTTTATTGGATTCATATATTTATATTAAGTCTTCATTGTATAATGCAACATATGATACATCACTTGATAAGTCTTATTAATCCATTAGAGATGTTTCAAATGATACTTTAAATTATTAAATTTTCTACTTTTACAAAACGAATGAATTTATTTCATTTCATGTCAAACTAATTCAAATCGTGAAAGAATATGTAATGCAACGAAAAAGGGAAGTATCGAGAGAGACGAAAGTTACTTCTGCGGCGATGGAATAAAATAGTATAAATAAATGATTGACACATATGGAAAAAGACGTGTCTCGAGGGGTGTTATATGACGTAATAAATTTAAGTAATTCTCATTAAGTTAATGTATTAAATAATTCCCAGGATTTTATACCATATAACTGATGTGCACATAGATAAAGGAAACATTAAACACGTTAACTCAAAAATAACTAAATTAAATATAATTTCTAATCTGATATTACAGTGCTTACACATAATTTTTGCAATTATTAGAACACATGTGTATACAAATAAAATCTTTGTCAGACAATAAAGCTTAATGTAGCAAAAATATAACCTATAATTAGATAATATCTAATAATATTGTTTTAAATATGGATATCGTCCGGGATATCATTAAGACATCTATTACTTATTAGGTTTTGCCGAATAAAAATGATTTTTTTAATTTAAATAAAACTGAACTTTATAAGTTATTTTTTTTTTTCTTTAACAGTTATTTGTTGCTGCTATTTTAATAATATGAGACTATTAAAACTATCAAAAACTTCATATTTTTAAATTATTAAAAAAAAAAAATGTATATAATATGTGTTAATGCAATAATATAGTTCGTCCCTAAACTACAATGATCGATGGTAATGGTTCACTGAAGCTCCAACATATGATATGTATGTGTATCATATATAGTATTTTCTGTAGGTTATGCTGGCTTTTAACAAATAGCTCTATCAAATACCTTTCAGAGTTTAAATTTTTATTGGTTGAAAATGTTTATTATTGTGTAAACAAATTTAATTAATTATGAACTACACCCAACACATTTATGTGAAGTTTATTAATATTTTATTTGTGTATACAGTAGGGTGGATCTTTGGAGTGTTAAATTCTCATTTTTTTTTAAAAGTTGTATTACACAATCATTTTTTACAATATAAAATTTAACTTTCATTATTGTATTCGCGATTTATTTTTTATTTTTATCATAACATTATTGATTATATATTTTAAAACAAAATTATCATACAAAAATAAACAGTTTTTTTTTTTTAATTTTCATAAACATATAATTTCAAATATTAATCGTAAACATTTAACTACGTTAACAATCTTCGGATTTTAAACTATGACATTAAAAGTATTTTATAATTATGATTAAAATACTAAATGAATTATTTGTTTTCAATGAATTACATTTAGACTTCAAATTGCGTAAACATATATTCAATAGCATAAATTTACCATGAAAAATTAATGTTGAACGTTTAAAATTAAAATCAAGTTACGTGTTCGTGCATTTATGCAACGAACATGCTTACAGTTCATAATTGTATTACTTTTAAAATAAAGTGGATCTAATTATACTTTGTGTTTGTAATTTGTTATGAAAAAATAATTAAAAGTAACATTAAGCCAAATACTTGATGTATATTAAATTTAACCGAGTTGGTACACGGACGGTTTGTCGCGTCTCGCAAACAAATATAAACAGAAAATGTTTACAGCCCAACGTAATTTAGTCTTCTCATTATCTCTACATTTCGTTGTTCCCCGCAGGACAGTATCACCTGACCGAAACTTGGAGATATTTATCGCCTCGTTAATTCAAACAACTTCAACATTGGAACGATTGTCTCCGCATTCATACATATAGTTTCTACGACTTGCGGTTCGGTATCAAGGGACACGGCATATGTGCAGATACACATATTGTAAATCCTCGTCGAGCAACTACTCGTATGTTAGTTCTGAAACGTAATGTGTAAATATTGCAAAGGTTCAACGGAGACAGATGATGTGAACATTGATCGTTCGATAGCGGTGTACCAAAGCCATGTTCATAATTACATCCGACACAAATCATATACTTCGTTTTCATATTCACACCATGTTTTGTTCGATCACCAGCGAAGGCGAAGGGACAGTTTGGAGGCTATCTCAGCATTATTTCCCAAACGGTCCTATTTCTCGGTCCCGTACTTCATTTGTGTATTCGTGTTCATGTACTTTCCTAGTTATCAATAACGGTCGACAAGAATTTGAAAAATAAGGCCCGGTGCGCAAGTGCGGTTTTCGCCCCAGTGGGGTGCTGCTTTGTCGTCGCGAATACGGCGAAGGTGACTTTTGATCAAATTAGTCAGTGCACACGACTTGCGGCGCTGCTCCGTCGCCGTACGTCCACCTTGCGTGAATCGTCTACCGCAAATGTCACCGCAGCGTGACACGAACTCGGTTTGTAGTACGTCGTTGTTGATGCACACGCCCGATTTTTCACCGCAGAACGTCAGAAATTGACAACATTATTCATCGGCGAGGTGAAAAACTATCAAAAAATATGGACCATCGTCGATGAGAACTATCATGTCTCACCGAAAATAGAAGTTACTGGATTAATATTTGCCGGGTGTTTTTTTTTTTTTTTGTACAAAGTTCAACTCTTAATAATCTATAATCTGTAAACCGAGGTGTGTTCAGTAACACTTATTGTACACCGCTAGATATTTTTTATACGTCAAGTATGCAAAAAACCGCTTTTTTTATAATCATCGTCGTTAGTTTGCCAGACTGGTATCTGAAATGACATGACTATACGATCGCTAACCGTCTGACGTGCGGTTAACGCAACAAAAAACGCATGTGTTCGCATTCAACAACAGCGGCTAAAGACGGAAGTTTTCTCCGGGCCTAAACGGCCATGGGGGAGGGAGGGATCGAGCGGCTATCCCGTTCGCCCCCACCCCTCAGACGACGCCCTTACTTCGGGGCAGTAGAAGACATGAGACGCAATGCGATGACAACGTTTCGTAGGGTGGGGTGGGATGGAAGACGAAGGAGGGAGGAAGCCTAGCCCTTGCTCGCGCTTACGGTGCGTTGCATGATTATTACGATCTACGCGTGCGCGTACGCACGGATATCTCGTGGTCCGTGAGCAGCTCGGGAGAGATAGGGGGCATGGGACACGGTGTTCGATAATCGTCCGTTACGATAATTCGCAGGGTTTGTTCACGCGTCAAGTCGTCCCTTCAACCGGATTGATGAATGGCTATCGTTCCCATGGTTACTTCATTAATAACGGGGGCCCGCGAACGAAACGCACGTCAATTCCAACGCGAGCACGCGTGAACACGGGCGATCCGTACGTATTGTAAAACGCTCAACGGTTAACACCGGTTGCAAAAGGTGATTTCCATTGACCAGAAGCCGTTGGACGACGTCGATGCGATCCGTCGATTACTGTTGCGCCCACACGTTTCGACAGCGACAACCGATTTTGTCCACGCTCGGACGGCAATGCTGGATTTACGAGTGCAGAGAGTCCTTTGCCCTCATCCCTCACCAATGTTCTGGGACCGTAGTTAGTTTTATAATAGATATGAATTAGAAATTATAAACTGTACAGTTCAATAAAACTGTTTTGTAAACGAATTTATAAATTATCTAGATCACCTTATAAGGCAATATATTGCCATTATTATGTGAGTAATAAGCCGAATGATTGATGTGTGACATCCGACCATGTTATATAATCTTATCTGTAACGTACAATCGTGTATTTCATCCTATAATGTGTATTTTTTTTTTTTTTTTGTAAACAGGTATTTTATCATTTTTGTAAAAACTTTGAGTCTAAAAAATTTTTTAGATCCGCCTCTGTCAGAGATAATATTTTTGATGTGCACGCGTACCTTTGCTGCATCTATTGTTCACTTGTTCGAACCACAAATGCAGATGGTGAGGTCTTGATCGCCACTGAACGCGGACCCAGGTGATCGAGTGAAAAGGAATAGTAGAAAAATGTCACTTAAACACGTCGGAATAGCTAGCTGTTAGGTGGGTCGATAAAAAAAACATTGCATAATGTGTGCTTTGTAACTTATATGTAATATATATGTTCACGCGTATACGTGTTCGGATGACCGGAGCTCATTAGTGGCCTCGCCACTTTTATTATTATTATAAATTAATATTATTGTAGAAAAATATATGTTGCGATATGCACCATGCACCGTGTGACCGATACCACTCTGCGCGCACAACGGCGATAACGACATTTCCTATCCATTCCACCTGTCCCGTTCATAATATGTAAACATTTTTTTGTTGTGAATTATAATTAAGTGAATTATGTAATCACGTATTTTTGTTGTACGTTGATCGCGACTTTTGCACGCTTCTTGTTGTCAATCATCTGTCGTTATAGTTCTTCATTCTCTTATATTTTCTTTATATATATTTTGTACTTGCCATTGCGGTCATACAAACCTTTTTTGTTATTAACTCCGCTGTGGATTATTTTTATTATTGTTATTAATATTTATTATATATTTTCGTCATTGAGGCAGTCGCAAAGTAACCTTCAATATGTTTTGCTTTTATTAAAACAATAAAGAAGTTACCAATATCAGCTATCGCCGAGTTACCAACACTTATTTACCCCGTTACCACATTGCGTGTCCTGTGAGTTTTTAACTGTTTGTTCTTTTCGTTTCCATTCATAGTCGTAAGTGTCATTTCCCATCCGTGTTGCCGTGTTATTGTCGAGTCCATCCATGCGTAAGACCGTCAGCATCCGGCGTGGTGTGTGCGAGGCCGCCCAGGTCGTCTAGAACTTCCCAATCACCGTCGTTACCGTCATATTTTCTAGTCAAGTCATTTGTAAGTTAGTTTTTAAGTAGTGGCTGATTGTTTAGATTTTAGTATTCGTCCGATTATTTGTGAACCCTGTGTGTCATTGCACCAGACCGGATCGACCACAGCCCCCCCCCCCCCCGATAAATAATCTCTACTTTCCTAGTTCCCTTTTGTATTTAAACTCGAGTTCCTTTCTTCCGTACCGTAGTCGCCGCCGGTTTCAGAGTGTCCGCCGCCCAGCGAGATTGGCGGTTAGATTGCTTATAAGGCATCAAAAACGGAGTTCAGACTAACAGTCTAACTCCACAAAGTTGGGCGCACAATTATTATTATCATTGTTTTTCTTTTATCGCGTCCTTACGATTTTGGTCCCTCGAATAGTGTTTAACCATATGTCAAACAATATACTATGTGTTGCTTTTATAATTATTTATTGATTTTTTTTTTTTTTTTTTTTTATTCGGCCTGGTTGATTTGAATATAAACATATAGAATATTCATGGCCATTCGGTTGTGTACCTCTGTATCTCTGATTACGGAGTGAATAATAATGCATACAGATAAGCCGTGCGTTTGTTGAGCGCGCATTATACATTTGTATTACTTAATGAAAAAAACGCGTCACGCTGTTCCCACGGAAAACCATATTGAACAATGTTTGCATATTCGATACGACGTATTGAGTAATTTAAACTGATACAACATTTTCCAAACACTATTCCGTAAATATAATATGCGAATTAACCATGGTCTTTTTATTATAAATAATAACTATAAAAATTATATGATTGTTCAGTGTAGACCGCGGAAAACGATACTTCCTGTTTAGAATTTCAGCTTTAATTATAGAACGCAGCCCGCAGTTTAATTAGTAATTACATGAAAACGGTTAAATAAAAAACTTTGTATTCAACAGAATGTTAATGAACACATGTTGGCGATGGACAACCCACGCGCGTGTACCTATACTGAATCTAACCTCCTGTTACATGACACGTTGACACTGCGGACGAGGATAACTCAAAAACAAGTAATTCTGTAAACTACCATACACTACACACCGGTGTTTCAAACTTTAAAATTGTAATTGTAAAGAAAGTTTTGAAAATAATAAAAAAAGAAAAAACGTATTTAGTATTCATATGCTACAGTCATTATATTGAGTTATAAAATATTTTGAAACTTTTTGGATCGACCAATGCGTGAAAATATTCTTTCGTCAGGTAATTTGATCGAACTTCATAAAAGTTTTTTTTTTTTTCACGCGTCGGCTACACGAGAACGATCGCGTTGATAATAATAATTTTACTGTTATTATTTTCGACACTAAAATGTATAGACACGTTCTTTCGGGGCAAGAAAGAAAGCGATCGGGTCACACACGCAATTGATGCCAGCGGGAAAAGCCAAACACCACGTACTTATACCATTTCACATTTTCTCGTTTTTTCTTTTCTTTTTTTTTTTTTCTGCTCGCAGTGCAAGCGTGTAACACGTGTCTCCACACGACGCTGGAGAGGTGCTGTATGTGGAATACAGATCAACGGATTATGACCAGCAGCCGTCGACTTTGACAATATTCGATCGCGAAAAATTCAATTTACTGCTAGGCACGTCGTGCTTTCTGTGATGACGAAACTAACACACTCGACATACTCGCGCACATGCTCAGCGATCACTTCTGTAAAAAAACACTTCTGTCCAATGCGTTTTCAATAGCCGTGGCCATATAATCAACTATACTGATGCTGTCAAATCTATTTAGCCTTTCAATGTCGGCACATTTACAATTACTCCACAAACTACCAATCAGTACGAAATATTATAATTATAATTGCGGTTTATCCTAAGATATTTTAGTAATACTGGAAAAAACGCTCATTACACGCCTTACACTTGTTCGAAAACCATCTAATTTCCAATGATTGTTAGACTTAATGTTTAACTCCAAATTGTTTTATAATTATTATTTTTCGTAACATTTCAGTAATATTCCATTATCGCAGAAACAAACTTATTTATTTAACATGTTTTCAAAATACAGACCGTGGTAGGTAAGTGGTAAATTACAAAAGTATTATATTAAAAGAAAGCCTTAGATTAAATAAATGAATCCCAAGGTTTAATAATGGTTCACTGCAAATAATTAAGCGAGTGATGAGTTAAGAATCCATATAGTAAACAGATGAAAATATTTTGTGGAACTTATGACTGCACTTGAGTGTAGAAGGATAAATATAATATATTGCTCTTATACCTACTTCATTCTTTTTTTCTTCATTTTTTTTATTTCTTATAAATTCGGAAACTATGGTCATTAGTTACAATTTAAATTGGGTTACAGTTTTTTCAAATATTTTAAAAAAAAAAATAGTAGAACAACATTAAAGTAAACGTAAAATTAATTTATATATTATTATTATTTATATATGTATATTTATTTCAAAAATTGTATCATCTTAGTATTCTCCTCAGTTTTGGATCTTAGTGCAACGTCTAGGTCTCATACTTGAGTATTGTACAACGAATCACACTCTTTGTATAAAATATTACATATAAATAGCCCAATATAACATTCTAGAACATGTTAATTCCGTGTGTTACAAATATAATTTAAAATAAATATACTCCAGAATTATTGAATGAATGCCAAATCGTAAATCACCATATTGTTAGTGAATGATTTAAATAATCGTATTGTTGATCATAAATATTTATGGTCATTTTTAAGTTAACGCGTAAATAACAAATGCGTAAAGATCGGTCACTTTTGAAATCTACGACAATCCGGTAATGCAAATTAACATAATATGGTCTTGCATTTCGTTCAGTAATTCTCGTCCGAATCATTAGTTCAACAGTTTTCTTATGTGATAATTTTTACTTCTGTTCGTTTAAATGTATATATAATATATAACATATATATATATATATATATTTAACATATCAAATTAGCAGTCCTTATGTATACTTACATAGTGAACTTATTTACCAAGCGTCTACTTAATAAGTATTATTTATTTAATTTTAATAAGTTTATATATCTATATTATTATATTATTTATTATCGGTAAGTCTAGACATCTACATGTATACATTAAGCTTAACATTAATTTTTATGTTTATTTCTACATACTACTCTAAAAACACTAAATAGTTCTGAAATTTGGTAAGGAAGTGCAAACTTGTGTTACGATAAACTTTCAACAATTAAAATTAAATTTGATGATTTCTTGAAATATATTTTAACAACGTTAGTGATTCGAACATATCACTAAAATACACATATTTCAAAAAAATTAATTAACTATTGGCTTAAAATTTTAAAGACCTTATCTTTATTTTCAATTTTATTTTAGAACAGTATTCAAGATATGAAAACTCTTATTTTTATGTAGTAATTTTATGATTTGATTAAGTATTGATTTTACAAAGTTTTATTTAAAATAGAACTGCATCCATAGTCTTACGATGTGATTCACTAAATCAGAAATTGGAATCTGACGGTAACTTAAGCTATTAATAATTTTCGATATTATTTTTAAGGAATATTATAACGTTTTTAGTTATTTCTGGAGTACTAACTATGAAAATCTAAGAATGATGTAGTCTAATGTATACTTATATTTTCAATCGTAAATTTTTAAATTTTATTTTTTCTTTAATTAATTAATTTATAAAAAATATTATTTTTCATACGGACGACGTCTAATTTACAAAATAGTAATAATGATAACATTAAGAACATAGCAATATGTGACAATTAACATACTTTTAACTAATTCGATATAAGTAACTTAAATAATATTAGGAATAAAACAATAACAAAAAAAAAGTTTAATGATTACATAGATATAAACCTAGAAAGTAGGAGACAAAGTGGAGTTATGTGATATCAACTAATACTAAAGAAAAATTCTCTTTCAAACGATAATGGTATGTGTCATTTTGAGCATTTCGGGCTTTGCATAACATATTAATATATATATTGTGTGTGGGTGTGTGTGTAAATATACATACTTACGCCCGTTTGAAAGGAAGGCGATGGTATGGTTTAATTGTATGCAACGACGGTGGTGGTATACGATGAGAGCAAACCCACCGGGTTTAAGGAGGATTAGCTGGGAACCGCACTGCAAGAGGCCGATAAGGACATACGACGATAATACCGAACTGGCTGCGCAGCTCGAATAAAGCGGCTTAGCTTTTCCAATCGTAAGTCCTCGCTCGAACCACCTCAAACTGTGTGTAATTAAACTGGTGAGCACAAAAGCCAAATAGCGGTAGTATATATTCCTCCGTTCACGTCCTACCACCACCACACATTTGTCCTTTAGTTGTGATAACTCGGAACCGACTGAAGGTGTAGTAGTAACCTATGCACTGCGCGTCCGCTAAGACACAAAAACCTTTGTTCCTGACGTTCTCCTTTCCTAACCAGCTCGCACATGTATAGGTAAACACAGTGTGCTCTCCGTTCCCCACTCTCAGATCCTTTAGTCACCAAACTCTCATATTCTGATTTCTATTGTTTTCGCCGTAGGGCGTAGGTGTATCCGCGGTGTGCAACGGAATGTTTAATAACCGAATTTTCCCGAAAGATCTATACGTACGTACAAGTTCAACCGTAAGGCTCCAACAATACTCTCCGCGGTGATATAATTATTCCGTCTACTGCTTATAACACACACACACTTACTTACTATTGAATTTGTATGCATGTAGCAATGTTTTCATATTTCAGTTGATACATCATGTTAAAATGAAAATAAAATTTAGTACGTCGTACACCGACCAAATTAATTTCATCGGGAAAGTTAACCCTATATATATATATACCAAGATGATTGCCGATTTTTTTTACTGTTAGAAGTAATTGATTTTAAATCTTTATGTAGGATTCAAAATATTAGTGTTCTGTAACTAGTTGAAAATTATATCTGATGATAATATTATCTTGATTGGGAAATAAAATGAAAAATAAAAGTAATTTTTACGAATATATTTTGACTTAAGTAAAATTAATATAATATGAAATTGCATCAAATGAAATACGTAAATATTACATATTATGCCGGATTAAATAATACATTACAGTGAATAGGTTGAAAAATGTTTAGTAATATCATTACAAGTTCAAAGCCTACAACATACATTTCATGACTTAATAAATATTTATAAGAAATTTAAAAAAAATAGCTACATCCGAGACATGTTTCCATACGTTTTTCAATTTTTCTTATAATTATAAATGCTACCCATATACTGTTCCTTAGGAGGTGTTCTATCTATATTTTCTTCCTCTCTCTAATTGTTGTACATATCGATCACTTTTCGCGTATTATCCGATAAATCTTTTCTATTAACACTCGTTCGGTCCAAGAGACTTTTAATGCCCTTCTTCAACACCAAGTATCGAAAGCTTATACTTTTTTATTTTCAGCTTTTAAGGTTGCCCATGACTCTGCTCCCCATACAAAGTCACACTCCAAACCATTGTTTTAATAAGTGCTTTTCTATTATAACTGCTTTTTGTAGTGGATATTTCTTTCTTTTTAAAGAATGTCTGCTTGTGCTATTCTGTAGTTAATAACTGTAATACTTTCCCCTTCACTAGTAACTACACTTTCAATGTATGTAATACTATTCACCCTTTCCAGTGTTATATTGTTTATCATTATATTGGTGTCTATGTATGGTCTGCTTCGTACTAAAATCTTAGTTTTGGTCATACTTATTTTCATATTATATTCCTGTTTCAGTGTTTCGTCAAAATTGAGTATCATCCTCCTAAGATTCTCTTCACTGTCCACTAACATTTCAATGTCGTCTGCAAAACGTAGCATTTGCATTAATACCCCGTTCATTTTTATTCCATCTATATTTTCCTCTCTTAAGAAGCATATAAAAGAGTATATTAGTATATAAATTGATTATAGTGAACAATAAATTGAACCATTGTCTTAAACCTTTTTTTATTACTGCTTCTTCTTACCTCTCATTTCCCCCATTAATTTCGGATCTTAATGTATGTTCGTTCAAATAAAATACTGAATTTTACATTTCAAAACTTCCGATCAGTTCGGTACCGAATGCCGTAATGTGCGCACGTTGGTTATTAGCAGTATGATCGCCGCTCTCTTATCTAATCGTTAACCTCTTTTACGGCTTTGTCCATAATTCATAATAATCAAATTATTATATTACCGCAACCTAATGTGGTTTCTTCCAAAAATACAAACAAAAGACATCTTTCTTCATCTAGTCCAAAGGCAGAAGAATAGAAAACTAAGTTTTTCACGAGTCTAAATCGGTTCTCCGTTCTCGCTAATCGTGACGACACCGACGTAAACCCATCCGGTTCCAACGTCAAAACCCGCAATAGCGTCGACAAATCATGTAAGCCACCACCTGTTTACGTAAAAAATGTCGGCAATATTTCCACCTTCATCTCCAGCCTCATTACCATATTCGACTCTACAGATTTTATCTGTTAATCCACGCCCTCCTTTCTTATCATCAACACGCATTTCGTTGAACATTTAAATATGTTACTAACACGTTTAGAGGAGAATGATTACAGATATCATTCTTATCAGCCCTAAGTTTTACGCCCGTTACGCGTGGTTATACGAAATCTCCACCCATCTACTGCACACGAAGATATTATTGTCGCCCTTTCAGAATTGGATCACCACGTCACCAAAATTCACAACATAAAGTGGTTTTCGAACAAAACGCCTTTGCCACTTTTCTTCGTCGAAATCCAAAAAGCTACCGACAATTTGGACATTTTTATGGTTAAGTTTCTTAATTCAGCAATCGTTGTCGAAAAACCTCATCCACCAAAAGGCCCTCCACAATGCTACATATGCCACTCTTACGGACATACCCGGAAATACTGTTATCATGAACCACGATGTGTGAAATGTGGGGATAATCACACCTCGGATACCTGTACCAAGCCTCTCGACTCTCCAGCCAAATGTGCATTATGCAGTGGCGGCCACACTGCCAATTACAAAGGTTGTACAAAGAGTTCCAATTAGACGTGATCCTTCCCTACCTACTGCTCCTCATAAAAACAATTCAACCAGAGCCTCTTCTGGTTCTAATCAATCATCCTATGCTCATATCACTTCCTCCGGTAAAAATCATTCTCCATGTTCTCCAAATGTCGAAACTCTGTTATCCTCTTTTATCAACGAATTCTCGAATATCATAAAACCCCCCTTCTTTCTCTCCTCACATCACTATTAAATAAATCCTTATGATAATCGATGAAATCGTGCTAACCACACTATACCACATTGTTAAATATCTGTTATGTTACATGTTATGTATAGTATATATTATTTATGAACCGTTTTATCATTTTATGTTTCATATTCTAACTATATGTAATTCTATTTGATTAACTCTTATCTTTGTTTTGTTACGGCTATAGTTTATCTATAGTCGATTACCTAATGTTATTGCTAAAAATAATTGTTAAGCTGTAATAGTTTCTACTAATAGCTAATAAAAAAAACAAAAAAAAAACTTCCGATTTACAACACTAGTTTAATGCATGAAGATCATTATATTATTTTGTTATGTGATTTCATACCAAATTGTTCATTTATGACATAGGATAAAAACAATCAATATTCAGTTCTTCTTTGGGATAGGTAAATGCGAGATTATTGCCAATCCATGACAAGTAATAATTAAGTTAAAACATTTGTTGCTTATTGGTAAGGGAAAATACCCCAAGACATTTCAAGTAAGTATACTATTAAGAATAAAATTTTTTAAATCGTAAGAATTGGTGAAATTATTCTGAGAGATGAATAAAACTAGTGAACCAGGAGATTATGTATCCCCAAACAATGTTAGCTTAGCGACCTCTATCTTATTATAATCATTTTAACTGTACAATATACCACTACTAGATAGCGCTGCGCACTAATTTTGTTTTCTAAAATCTGAACACATTTTTCTCCGTCAACTTATTGTCGACGTATAAATGAAATTAAAATATAACCTATTTAATTATTAAGTACATTGAATATGAAAAATATATATTGTTGGTAATATTTAACAGCAATAAAAAATACAGTAATTTAAATAATTTTTTTAGAATAATATTATGGATCGTATCTTTACACAGCATTATATTTCTAAGTGTTTTTAAGTACCTACCCACTGATTTCTTATAAAACTATAGAAGATAATCAAAATTCATAATGTTCTATGGTTAAAAAAATTCGTAGATATTATTAATTAAAAACAGTTTTTTTTTTTTTTTTTAGTATGATATTTCCTCAAAAGGTTAGTGCATTATTAAAATTATACACTACAAGATTTTGTTTTTCAAAATAATAAATGTTATTAATATAAATCAAAAATAAGATAAAATAATTCTGTACCGTGAAATTCTAGACTTTTTATTCAGATCGCGTATACGTGTGCATGCTATAAAACAATAAAAATCTCCGACTATTTAACCTAGCCGGTAATTCGTGTTAGCCTAATAAACTCAAATTTTTTTTTTATTCGTGTCGTGGTTCACACCGAACAAGTTTGGTGAAATATAATTGGTTTTTAAATAAGCTTATTTGTCTTTCGTTACTTAACGATATAATGAGTGCATTAATTAATCAAGATAATTAATCATGACTTTTTTTGACCAAACCACACCAACCGATAAAAACGCGTGACAAGTATATAATCGATGCAACAAGTCGAAGATTCTGACGAGGATTTCGCAAGAAATATAATTTTGAGTATTCGATTATACATCTAAGTAGATAGTTGTTTAATTAAAACCTAAAATGTTGTGATGGGAAAAAAATGAAAGAAAAATAATTTTATGATCGGAATAGTGCAGAAAGACGAAAAGGAAAACACATACAATGGTAAAATCAATACATTTTTCGCAATCTTGAATATCATTATCGGTCTTCCTCACTTGGAACGCTCGTATAATACAGTATTCTCATGCATTTCAGAATCGCTCTGTATAATATGAGCTTATAAGGAAACAATTGTTGCTTGATAAGTATAGGAAATAAATGGTCTTGTTGAAGGTAATACAAGGTAAAATAAAACATTACACTCGCTCCATATTACGATTGTTTAAAGCGTTTATTAACATTTTATAAAATGCATTCCACGGTTCAGTGTTTGTTTCAAACGTCCCGCATTGACATCATAATCGATAAGAATACGTAATTCATATTTCCACTGCGTCAAATTGACGTAGAGTTTTTTTTTTTCGATCCATTTCTAATGTTAAACTATTGGACAACAATGATATCACTCAGGTAGTAATAAACATTACACATGGTACGGAAATCATAAGGTTAAAAGTTGTGACTTTTAATGTAATAAACAAGCATATTTTAATTTCCACCCGTTCTTATGTTCTCCGCGTGCATGATCACTTCCCCTCTTCTGCCCGTCTATCGATTATCAATCTGTAATGAACACCGAATCGGATGTTTTCTGAACCAATCGATACTCACGCATACCGGTCGTCCACTGTACACATATATCCCTTCGATAATACTTATGATAGTGCGCGATAAAATCCATACGAAAACTAAAATAAAAAAAAAATAATAATAATAATAACAACCCGAAAAACGCCATATCGACGACAAGACCGGTTAGTGAATCAGTTGCTGTAACCGAGCACGCGATATTGTGTGCGCACCGCACCGACCGCGACGCGGGCAACATACATGAAATGCATGCGGCGCGTAACCGTACACCACGCGCGCGTATCGAAGCGACAGATCGAGATTAAAATTTGATCAGTGTCTCGCGGTCAAGATGTAAATAATATATCGTAATGCGTTTCATTCGTTGTACGACGATTCCAATTCAATGATAATAATATTAATAACAGTAATAATGATGGAAATGCACTCGTGAACAACCGTGGTTTCAATGTCAAAGATATTTTTAGTCCACTTGGATCACCAAACTGGCGGACCTTTTTTTTAAATGAATCCTAATGGTCAAGATTTTATGTAACACAGTTGCACCGATTAAACTCTAAGCAAGGCTGGGCAAGTAAATGATTGTTTTTAACTCAGTTTAGTTTAGTTAATATGCATCAATAAGAAAAAGCTTAAAGTTAAAAGTTAATAAAATTGTTGGTTAATTTAGTTAAGTTAAAAGGTACCTACACATTTCTTTAAACTTTTAACCTAAGTTAAAAATAAGTTAGGTTAGCTAACGTATGAAAATATAACAAGTTAAAAATAAGTTGTTATATTTTCATACGTTAGCTATGAATTATTTCTTGCCGAAGCAAAATTAAATTATAGATTATAATGCTAATACTTCATACGACATACAGTATTTCTATATAGGATATATTTTATTAGTTGTTATAATTAATTGAATACCATAAATAACATAAAACCTTTTATTACAAAATATTTTCTTATTTATCAGGTTGTTCCTTTAAAATATAAAGTGATTGGAAAAATAAAATTTTTAACTTTTATAAGTTTACAATAAAAAATACTTGTTGACAAAAAAACGACTGAAATAGTGAAATATAAAAAAAAATTAAAAAACCAAAAACATTAACCTAACTTATATTTTAAAATAAAAAATAAATTCGTTAAATTTCACGTTGATTAAAAATGAATTTATTAAGTTAATAGTTAAGTTATGAAAATCCAAATGTAACTAGTTAAGTTTAAAAGTAAAATTAAATTAATTTTTTAACTTAACTTTAACTTTTTAACTCTTTAATGTCCAGCCTTGACTCCAAGTATTAATAAAAGCTCGTTAGCACTAAATATTGATAATACTATTTTTGCTTCACGATTTCGGTCACTTAAAATAAATTCAAAGTTTTGTTAATTTTTATAATTATACCTTA
This sequence comes from Sipha maydis, assembly GCA_034509805.1. Lineage (NCBI taxonomy): Eukaryota > Metazoa > Arthropoda > Insecta > Hemiptera > Aphididae > Sipha > Sipha maydis. Next base: position 123,495 of record JASXSY010001467.1, on the reverse strand, counting down.
GTACGTAGTAAATGCACCAAAATATTTAAAAGTACCAATGCAAACATATCAATCGATAAGAAGGGTGATTGCCTCATTACCACCCTCAAATACGCCATCACTGATATATAAGTGCGTATGTCGTCTGGGTATGAAATTCCTACATTATATAATGTATGTAACTGTTAGTTGAACGAAATATGAAAAAATACCAAAGTTGTACTCGAAAATGAAAAAATACCAAAGTTGTACTCGAAAATGAAAAAATACCATAACATGTGAGTATTGATATGTATATTTACAATGACTATAATATTATGTGTCAATAATAGAAATGAATTCAAGATGTGAGACCGCAAAACACGCACTTGGTTGCCTGCAGTGAATATATGAGTATTTTTTATTTATATTCCTTCAGCAATAGGTTAGACGAGTAACATGATCTTGCATCGGGCTTTCCTCTTACGTGTATAAGACGATTGCGACAAATCACGAATAATATTATTGAAATATGTTTTTTTTCCTTAAATATCATACGTAATACGAACCAAAATGAACTGGCATCGGTTTGCCTGGTATAAAGTAAAGAATGGATCATACATTTATCACTTAAATTAGAAAACCAAAAATTCTTTGAATTATATAGCATGTATATGTCAAATACTTAAAAACAACGATTGATAATAATTTATTGATATAAATCATAAATACAATACATTGTTTTAAAAATTATATAATTTATGATTATGTCATAATCTTCTCGGATCTATACACATAATTTGGTAAATCCTGCACACTAAATTTATGGATACACTTAGTATTACGAATGATGACGTCTTTTTGAAATCGTCATTTTGATTTTAAACCTAAAACTCAAAATTATTAAACACAAATTAAATAACTTATATATGGCACAGTATAAATACTTGTTGGACTCTTGTTCATTTTCGTGCTCCAAATATAGACTAAGATACAGTTTAGTTGGTAGGTTAAAAAAATTTACTTCCGTCACAGGCGTGTATTTCAGGAAGTGCCTATAATACTTTTGGACCCCATCATAACAAAACGTGTAAATAAATTGAATACATTGTAACGTATAAATAATTAAATAAACATTAGTTTAATTTTTTATTTAATATTATGATATATTAGTCCCAATGAAAATGTTTTCCTTGAATCTCGTCTATACAGCTCATATAGCTCAGATAGCTTTAATTATTTTTAATATGTACTTTTGTAGTTAATTGCAGCTGTTACATGATCATAAGATGTTTCTTTCTATTACGAAATATAATTTATTTTTACCAAATATTTCAGAATAAATCACATTTAATTTGAGCAACATCAATTAAAATACGGGCCCATAACTCTTAGACTTTAATTGCAAAGTCCCATTTACAACAATTCAGGGTACGCCCAGGCACATCAAGCACTCCCCCAATTCTCGTATAATTTTGAAATTATAAACTCTTTCAACCCCCCTCCCCCTCAAGGCCGAAAAAAAATAAGAAAATTGTGATATTATTAATGACGTGTAATTTATTCGTAGTTTCATTATGACGCTTCGAACTTATTACAACTTTTGTTATTTTACCTGTAAATATTTATATCTGTTTATTTGTAAGGAAAATGGGTAATTTTAAAAAGAAGGTTTTTGTGTTGGTCATTTTTATTAACCCCCCCTCCCTCTCTGAGCAAGATTTAATGTACGCCACTACATTTCTATTAAACACTATAAACTAATTCTCAGTATTAGTGATAATGATACATTTTGATATACATTCATTGTGTAAGCCGTTATAAATAAATGTACAGAATCAAATCTTCCATTTGTCTAATAAAATAGATATTGGATATCCATAACCAATTTAAATCTTCACATTTCCATTATAATTGTACACATCATTTACTTAACAAAATCGTCAAGTTTTTATTAATTTTTCCCTATTAATATTAAAAAAAATTAAAGATAATTAACCCTTTATAGGTTTTATACGTCTTTTATTTACTAATTGATAATTTGGTGACGTACTATGCAAGAAGCTTTTGGCGAAAATGTATTAACCAAAAGCTTGATCAGACAATACAAATATTAAAATCAATCGTTATACTATTCATGAAACAATAAAATAAATATAAATAAAAAACCGGTAACGGTCACTATTGTATACGCACGCAAGCGTATTTTACGAGTATCGTCTGGATGTGCTTATTATTATCGGAATGCGTCGAAAAACACAAGACGGGTTTTATATGAGGAAAAATCGTTTGTTTATTTATTTGCCTTTTTTTTTTTTGTCTTTAGTCTCCGGGAGGTCCAACACAAATTCGGACCGATCATTTTCTATATTATACTCGTATGAATATATTCGATTGCTACTACTGTTTTATTGTATATACGTACTTACAAAATCCAAAACGGAGAACGCATACTGTAAACACATAATATTGTAAGACTTGTGTTACTGAAACGGTGGTCCGAGAGTCGAAAAAATGCTATAAATTCAACAAGACGCGTTGCAGTATGACAAGAATCAATATTCTTTACATGGAAAACGACGACAGTAAGACCTGCATTGAATACACTATTATCGTTATTAATATTTTACGAAGAAAAAATTCTGATAGTGATGTGTCTTTTTTTTTTTTAATTTTTCTTGCTGCAGTTAATATTTTACGGAACAGTATGAATGTGTGATATACGCTAAATGTATTTCTCATGAAAGCTAAGGTAAAATTATAAAATAAATTATTTTACCTACTTAGAACTGAAAAAGTAGCGTTCACAAAATCGTATTTACGAGTGTATCTTCAACAATTATCATTCATTAAACATATTTAATTGTGACCAGACATACATTTCTCGTTTCGGTCAGGGAATAGAATATAAACGTGTATATTTTTTCTACTCGAAATAAAAAAAATAGTTGGGACCCTCAAATATACCCCAAATAGTTGGGAGGAAGGCGAAGCAAAAGAAGAAGATATTTTTTCTACTCGGATGAAAGAGCAATTTTATAGTTAACAATTTTAATTATTTCCGAAAAATGATTTTCAGCATCAGATACGGTTAACTTTACGAAATCCTTTTTCGTTGTTTACGAGAAACATCAAAATCAAATGAGTTTAGCTAATAATTTTCTACGTTATGGAAATCAAAATATTTTTGGTTCAATGATACTTTATAGTCACCATTTTGGTCGTCATACCATTTACTGTACCGTGTTTATAATAATTACAATTCATTGAGCTACGCAAAGACTATTTGTAGCTGGTTACGGTACGTACACCTCGTTCGCACTTCCGACGGTCGACTTTTTGGTGCGGTGCACAAATAAGATTGGACTTGAAAACATGATAGTGTAATAATCCTTATCGCGTACGAATACACGTAGCATTTACGCGCCGGTACAGACGTGTATGGCCGCGAAAAGACTATTAGGTACACGCGTTTCGTAGGATAATTTATTAACGGCCGTTCCGATGAATTCATATTCTAATAAGCCTAGTTTGATCAAGTCCGCGTTAAACGGCCGAGTGCACGGGCTACGATCTATCGACGGGCCACGCGATAAATTACACGGTTTACACGGTATTCTTGTACGCGATTATTATTCCGTTTCCGTCGCCGTGCCGTGCAACGAACAACGGTGGCCGACGCAGACACGTACGATGTGCGCGCGCGGGCCAGGGGAGAGAGACGGGACGAGAGAGATCCACGTATCCACGATCGACGACCAGCCACCGCGCAGAAGCGACCGCCCGACCCCGAGGACATAATACGCGATCGGGAGTCCGAGGCGATTAAACAGTAGCCCGAAATTGTACGGCCGAGGGGGGCAAAAACCCGTACGAATAAAACACAACGTACGCGTCGAGCTCACCGACGGCTGTTTACGTGCGCGCGTAGGTACCTCGTCGTACGGCTAATAATGGTTTTCGATAATGACAAAAATGTACACACGTTTAATAATAATACATACACGCGTTGTTATTATTATTATTATTATTAGCATTATGACTGTGCGATGTGTAACAGCGGCACAGATGTTCGTGCTTTTCGTTTCGGACGAGTTTCCCTGCTCCCGGTACACATTATGGTGGCCGCGCACTCGGGTGCCTGCGCGTACGCCGCTGCAAGGAGGTGCACGAGACGGAACATGTAATATTATAATAACACACGCGCGCACAGGTAAATTACGTTTGCCGGTACGTTACCCCCGGGGGCAAAACAATTATATATTGATCGCATTACATTGAAACGCGTTCGTCCACGTGTGGTGCAGCGCGGATTACGATCACGAGGCTGCGCGCACGTTACTCGTCGGCTTCGTACCATATCATGGTTTCCCGTGAACGAAATAACCATTGTGTAAACGTTTTCTACAAACTCTCTGGCCCACAATGAAAATCGTGACTTAACGTACTCGGCAAACGGTCCTGCGGGTACCTGACGTGTCGTAATGCAGGACCGGATTTGGGTCGAAACCCGAGGAGCGACGAGCTAGGGCCGACGATTTGGTGGTGAACAGAAAGCATTGAATTCATGGTTTACTCAGAATCTCGAGTAAACATATTTGTATTTTTTCTTTTTTTTCTGGTATTAACCATTCATTCCGTAATCACCATGAGATCTATAAAATGCATAGTTGATTTTTACGTACATGTAGTATTCACGTGATATATGTGTTATTATAAATGGTGTTGATTTAGAATATTGTACTTAAATTACATAATGGTTATAACGACCTCGCCGTAGATTAATCGCATCACGCAATTAATCTAAGAATACAAATTGTGCTGGTCTTAAGTTGATAAAACATTAGTATATAAGGAGAACCGATGTGTTACTCGGGGCCTTACTTCTCACTTGTATCTTGTAAACACTAAAGTAATCCGAATGTGGAGAACTGCAGTCCAAACTTTTCTTGTGTAAAAATTATTAAAGTATTATATTGTAATTTAAATCGTCGTTGTGTTATTTTATTTAACCAATCAAGTTAACTTATTCAACAGGCTTACTGCATATATGTCACTCTCATACCGAATGATAATTAATTTTAGGTTAATGATATCGATACTGATAATTAATAATATTTTGTATAATATTAAATAAGTTTATTGTAGCGAGTAAATAGCAATAGTCAAAAGTTGTTCCATCATATATAAAACATATATTTTCAAACAATATTTCTTCAGAAAACTTTTTTTCGAATAACCTGTCTGGTTCAGCAGATGATTAAAGAACTTAATTTTTGATAAAGTAAATCCGCATAAAACGGTAATAATCTCATAAAACTATAATAAATGTTATAATTAACATGCATGTTGTAGAACTCAAAATAAAATAATACAATATAATATTCTCATCCAAAAAACTCAACACTCTCTAAACTAGTTATTTTAAATTGTTTTGATATTATGTTATGAGCAAACATTATAATCAATAACTTCCTATGGTATACAATAATAACAATATTTCTGATAGTGATGATATGACTAGCTATTATGCTTAATATTTTTCCAGTGTTTTAAATAACTCATCAACTATGCAAACAACTTCCGATACTTGTAATACAAGTTTTCCTTCTGTTGATTTCAATACGTGTCTCTCGTTTTAATGATATAAATTATAAAACTTGTCCTGACCTGACCAAATTTCTAATATGTTTTTTAATCATTGTAAATTTGTTTTATCGACTACCTTATTAGCGCTATTTAATTAATCTTTTGCTGTTGGTGTCTTTCCAGACAAATGTAAAATTTTCTATATCTCTCCTATATTCAAGAGTAAAAATATTAACTAGTTAATATACTAACGACATTATATTTATAATATCCATAATTCCAAAAATATTTAAGGTACTGTTTATAAAAAAATGTCTCCGCTCTTTAAAAATATTTTTATAGATGAACAACATGATTTTATGTCCGTTTATGTCCGATCTACCACAATATATCTCTTGATTTTATAACAATATATTTTAATATACATTTAATTTAAATTGTCAAATGGATGTAATTTACACAGATATTGCTAAGGTTTTTGATAATATTGGTCAAAGTATACTTGCCTTAAAGTTGTACCAATCAGGTTTCCACCTTCCCTATTCTTTTTTAGTCTAGTATCCTTTAAATTCGGTAGAAAACAGTACGTTAAATTTAAAAACCATAACCCATTTGTGTACTATGTTAGTTCTAATATTCTTCATAGACCCTATTTTGCTCCACTTCTTTTTAATATTTATTTTAATGATATTAAAGTTATTAGTTCAAATATATTGCTGATGATACTAAAATATTTCATATTACAAGGACTCCATATAACACTAAACTGTTTTAACATTATCTTGATAACATAAATAATTATAAGTAATTGGTAAAATACAAACGTTACAAAATGTGGAATTATTACTTTCTCTAGAAAACGTTCGTATTTATTAAACAAAATTTTTTTAAATGGTGTTGAATTAAATTAATTTAATTACGTTAAAGGTATAGGTATTTTTTTTTAATGATCATTATATCTGTATTCAAAATAGAGCATCCTAATTGCAAATATCAGAGCTGTAATAGTTTTGATAATCCACTATTTCTTAAATCATTCTACTACGTCTTGATTTGAACAGTTTTACATAACGATCCAAATATTTAGTTTCCCTAATCTTTTATTCTTTTAGCCCAATTCAGTCTCTTGAAGCTATTTAAAATCGTCTTCTTAGACTCATAAGTTATGAATGTAATATTCAACATCTGCGTCACGCAGCATATAATTCATTATTATTAAATTTTAAACTTGACACTCTACAAGTTAGAAGGATGGAACAAGATACAATTTTTGTGTATAAGTTATTGAATTGCTATATTTATTTTATAAAAATTAACTGTTCTAGTTTCTGTTCATACAACTAGATAGTCTAACACTTTTTATGTGCCTTTTAAGCGCTTATTATATGGTTACAACTCGAATTATGTAAAATGTAAATAACTTTAATAATGATATTTTTATAATGCAATAAGATTTGTAATGCATATTGTTATTTTATGTTTCCATATAACTATTATAATTGGGCTCATCCGTTTAATCATAATTAATAAATAAACAAAAATACGTTCTTGATCCGATTTTTTGATATAGCACATTTGATTAATATATATATGATTTTGAACTTCTCCCTTGGACAATTCCTGCGCATGAGATTTGGTTCATCAATACTTATTTTACCTTTTTTTTGAGAATATAAAATAGAAGAAACACCTAAAATTACTTATAATATTTAATACATATTTGTTATAATCTTATCCGAGAAACCGTTAATATTAATTTAACGTAATATACTTAAAACGCTTGTATTAACTGATACCCACCTAACCAGTTTACAAACTTATTAATAGTCATACTGTAATATATATATTATATTTAAATATTTTGTAGACCGATTTCATAAAATTGATACTACATATTTTGCGGGAGAATTCCCTAATGGCGTGATCGGAGACTCAAATAAATTATCTAGGTATTATAGTAACTATAAAAAGTGTTCAGTTTAATTACCCAATTAAATTACAGTTAAAAGAAAAATTATATTGATTATTAAATTTTTAGATTTCTTAATTTATTATAAATTTCGAGTACATTGTTTGAATTTGGTTAAATATTGTATACACTATTTATAGTATACGCTTTGACTATAATGAAGCCACGAAAAAAATAAACATCAACCTCAAAATTCTTAAACTTCAACACAATATATTTCAAGCAGTCATATTTATACTTCGAACCAATTCATACAATTATTAAAAACAATGAAAATAATGTTAAACCCATATAGTCAGATAATTAACTTAAGGTACAATATATACTCAATAAAGATATTGCATATGTATAAAAAACATTGTTAATTTTCAAATTAAATAAAAAATAAAAATTTGAAAATTTATATTTATATTGTTGAAACAAATTTAATTTTCAAAACTTGTTTGTTTAATTTGTATTTGCTGATTTCTAATTAGAATATTTTTTATACTTCCCTCAACAAATTATAGTAATCAAAGTGATAAATTAAACATTGGTTAATGCATATGAGTGATTTTATTGAGAATGCATAAAAGTTAATGATTATTCAGATTTGAAGATAAAACCTTATAAATAAAAAAACAATTTTAACGAAAAGCACGTGATAAATATTTTATGAGTTTTAAAGTCACAATTTAAACAAGGTAGAATAGTTTAAAAATGAGATAATTCTTAAGACATAGACGGATATCACGTTGAATTATTGACACTAATGTTCTTTAGACAAAATCATTTTCCAGCTTTTTCTATTATTAAATTAATGAGGGCCAATACTGCACAAAATCAATAAACCAATAAGGCACAGATTTTTAAAAATATAGAGCATAATTCACTCAAAAAAAAAAAAATAAATACGATACAAGCGCAAACTATTTAAACAATTTTTTCCATTTTTGGTGACGATTGTTAGGTACGAGTATACTGCATTTTTTCTTTAATACTCACCGCCAATTATTGCCACCCAATTTTTTGTTAGTTCCAAAATTACGAAATTTGTAGTTGATCAAATCCATTGAAACAATCTTAGACACACTAAATCTTAATATTTTAACATTATCGCACTATGGTCCGAAGACCGAAAGTCAAAACTCAACTAACTACGAACTTGTACAGGTCTCAAAGACCAATCGTACAATCAACAATAGGTTATTATATATATTTATCGGTAAACGACTATAACCGTCAAAAATATATAGCAAAATATGTGTCCCCTAACGTGTATCTGAATCATATGAGTGGCTGTCAAATATTATATAATCTGTGTGTAGTGTAATGGGCTATTAAGTATTTTAAAATCTGAACACGCTATTGTCTTATGCGTTTTTTCCACATTCGTGAGGCAACCGCCGCGGCGACGCCTTGTTTTTCATATCGGTCCGATACTTATTATACTTTGAAAAATAAATAAACTCATTATTATGTATAAACAATGAACTGAGAACAAGTATAATTTTGTTAATGAACTATACTGCTCGAAGTCCTTGTAATTATTAATTACTGACATGTGGTTATTGTTGTTTTTCTTTTTTTCTTTTTAGTCCAAAAGGGAGAGGCAAATTATTTCACGCATTCACCCCGTTAAATCTTTTTTTTTTTTACAATTCGACTTAATTTGTATACAATTGTCGTATACGCCACGCTAGCTCAGTCGGTAGAGCACGAGACTCTTAATCTCGGGGTCGTGGGTTCGAGCCCCACGTTGGGCGCCACTTTGTCGTATACGCCACGCAAAGGCTTGACGTATAACAATACTAAAACAAAGTATTTGTCGGTTGTTGGACACTTTAATCGTCAAACAAGCACGTAAAGAAAAACCTAATAATTGGCCCGGACGACTACCTTATTAAGTGACAAAGAAGACGATCTAGCACTGCTTAATAGGATAGTCGAAAACAGGTTCTTTAAAAGGCTTACTTTCCCTTACGGCTCTAAAGTTATTTTACACTCGAAACAACTGACAAAGAATAAGATCTAGCACTGGATGTTTCGAGCGTGAGTTAATCTTCACCTAAACAATATTTTACTCTCCCCTCAAACTGACAAAGAATATGATCTAGCACTGGATTGAGGTTTGAAATACAATATTGTTTTAATACCCTTTTTGTAAGTGTACTAACTTTTTCATATACTCACACAAAATACTTAAAATAGATAAATTACCAAACTTGAACACCTTTTACAATTATGATCAAAACCTTTTAATTAAAGAAAAACAAAAATATAATTAGTACAAAAATAAAAGAATGACCGATCACTTCACTCGTGAATCGGGCAGCGTTCCGTCCTCCGCAACGATGGCAGTAGAACGAACCCCAATCACGTCCTTCCGGCGGCGTTTTATTCTATTGTCATCTATTTGGTCAGCATTCCCTGAAGGTGGTATGTGTGTGTGAGTTTGCTGACCAACTAAATTAAATGTTAGGTACCATCCATATTTTATTGATGATACAACACAATATATCACTTGGACGAGTAAACGGTGTAAGTAGATTTCGTAGGTACATAAGTTATAGTTTTATTTGATTATAACTCACATAAAAAAAAGTTATTGGATAAACATATCGAAAACGTGAAATTCGACGATTTTCCATATAGATACAATAATTATTCGTCGAATTTAACAGTAAAGGAATTTTGATATTCAAAAAGTTTTACGATGCATAAAGTCAACGACATTTATAACATACTTGTTATGGATCTGTACGTCACATAATTATCTTTACCTCGAAATCCCATTTATTATAAAGCGTCGTCAAAATATTTTCATTTTTTTTTTTTTTTTTTTTTTCGTATTCCTACCGTGTATTCTTTGGCCGGTACGCTTTCGATCACCTGCACATTAACGTGCGTACACAATGACTTTCCGTTGTCATCATCACTACCCCCGTACCAAGTAGCGTGTGTACACAAAATTACATGGTGCGCTGAGCGACTATAACTTTTTTCCTTTTAATTTTTATTACGTGGACAGTTATTTTTTTCTTCCGTCAGTTTAACTCGATTGCTCTGATTTGGTTCGACATAGTTTTTATTGTTCGAATGCGTGAACGGCGCAGATGAATATCTTACTAAGTTACAACTTAATTCTGTTGAAACGCACATGAAAAAAGCTCGCGGATAAACGTCACGAAAACGTCGAAATCGATATTTTTCCATAGATATAATAATTATTACGGAGGCAATCACGATGTCCGAAGGGTTTTACGATGTGTACGTAGTCGACGATTTTTATTAAACATCCGCACGTCGCTTGATCGTTTTCACCTCGAAATCCCATTTATTACAGCGTCGTCAGAGTATTTTCAATTTTTTTTTTTTTTTGTCGTTTTCCGACCGACCGCTATGTATAATCTTTGGCCGGTGCACGGTTTTTTTCCTCACTCGGTCGTTTCATTCGTCGGTCACCTGCACATTAACATACGCGTACACGTACGACGACTCTCCGTCATCGCCGCCGCCACCACCTCGTGCCTATATTATAATATACGTCGCAAGTAGTGTACACTCAAAACTGTATGGTGCGTTGAGCGAATATAATTTTTTTTTTCTTCTAATTTTTATTACGCGGATCGCTTTTTTTTCTTTTTATTATCGTATAGATGCACGACGTGTTTATCAAGCAACGTTCACACGCGCGTACGGAACCGGTTCTCTCCGCCGTCGCCCATGTTAAAGGCTCCCCGTCGGTAAGAAAAATAAAAAAAAAAACCGTATGTATCTCGCATAATAAAAATGATAATAAAAAAAAATTTCGAGCGCCAGAACGTAAAAAAACCGGCCGCCCATTAGCGAGTATATAGGTACATTACCCAGACTACTAGAGTTCGATCTGATCTGCAGTTTGTATTATTATTATTGAAAAAAATATATATATATACCTACATATATTGCACTATTAAGTATACGTGTCCGAAGTAAAGCTGACAGATAATTGATTTAAAAAAATAAATGTATCTATTTGCCTCCTTTTGAGCATAAATAGTTGAGGAAAACTGGTAGAACGTGTGAAATACACGTTACTCATGACTTAAACTCGACCATGACAACGAATTAAATGCAATATAATTGCAGTAGTAAGTATTGTTAACCATACGCTTTATATTTTAGGTGCGTTCTATACTCGCTCTTCCCATATTATTTTTTTTTTTTTTTAACTGTCTAACGGTTTCATAGATTTAATTGCTAATAAAAAATGGCTACAAAAATATAAACATAATCGATAAATTTAACTATCTTTAAATATTTTATCAAATACAAATAATTATTTAACCAAATCATAATGAGTACACACGTGCATTCAAGACGGTTGCTTACTATTATTTATGAGCGTAAAGCTATGGCTATCACACATTTTACAATTAATAAACTAATACAGATTATAGAACAAATTAATATTTTCTTGTTTAAAATTTTGTGAAACTATTTAGTTGTTTCTGTTTAGATTACGAAGTCAGTCCAAATGCATCAAGTTGTCTCACGTTCGATGATCACGTTGTATTTAGTAGAAATTAAATATAATAAATAATATAATATCTGTAATTAATTTGATGAATTTATTGAGTTTCAAAAAACAAACAAGTCACATTAGTAGCATTTTTCTTATTTACTAGTTATGGTAAACTAGAAACTTCAATAACTATTGGCCGCATACACACACTTGAAGAATACTACAAGGTATATATATTAAAAACAGTTTCTGTTTATCGCGGAAGAAACAATAGACAAAAATTAAACAATAAGCTATAATACGTGTAAAATATAATCGGTACACCCAATTTGACTTAAATACCAAATTCAAAACATTTAACATAGCTATTAAATTTATTTTCACATACTTTTAAAAAATACATAAATATTAACCATATTTGGGCTTGGTAATATAATAAATTGCTATACAACAATTTAAACTTTGTATTTTTTTAAAATCTGCTTTAATACAATGTATGCCTTTTTAAAGTTTATCAATAATTTGTATAATATTTAGGATAGTTAAGTCTTTATTTTGGTTGGATGGACCAGATCAAAGCCATCACTGGCTATCCACTGGGGGAGGCCATTCGATCGGCAGAAAATCGTGAGATCTGGAAAGGGATTGTTGCCAACGTCAAATGATGGGTCACCAAACTTCCGCTTTTGGAAGATGGACTACAGAAGAAGAAAAAATCTTTATTTAAATTGTGTTTACTGTTACTTAATATTTTTGTACGATTAAATATTGTTTTAATAACAATAAAAAATTAATATAAAACTAAAAACATAAACCTAACCTATAGGTTGTTATACCTATATATTGTTATAAGTTTTGTTTTAATTTATTTTTTCAATTTCGTAGGTTTCTCGTCTATATAAAAGTCGGGTTAGTTGAACCATTTATAACTCAGAATGGCTGACCAATTGTAATGAAATTGAGTACAAAGATAGATTAGACCTTGGAGAAGAAAATAGGCTACATTTTGTTGTGAAAAAAAGAAAAAAAGGAAGTATTTGAACATATTAAAAGGCCCGAATGGCCAATTGTAGTTTTGTTGTTGCTATAACACACTATAAAAAACCACACGTCAGTGCGAGCCTAGAAAATAGTGAACGTGTCTATTTTATTGAAATTAATTTTAATAATGACTATATTTTCCTTCAAAATCGATACTCACCGCTTTTTTTTTTTTTGATTTCTGTACAAGAGATGAATTTGCATTAAAAAATAAGAAACGCCGAATACTCCATATGTATAATTTCGTCCAAAAAATGGTATTGGATTGTTTGTTTCTCGATAAAAACTTCAATTGGCCAATCAAATAGACCGAGGACTAGCCGATAACAAAAACGAAAAACATCATTTATCACAAGGTGCTTCACTGAAGAGAATCAACCCAAGTGTAACCCATGCAACAAAATAAGTAGTTTCATCAGAGGAAATGTCATATTCACCCGTTATTTAAATACTTGATTTTTGTACTTTTATTAAATCTTTACTCTCCTTATATATATTATCCTCATGAACTATCAAACTTAATACATTTTTTGTAATCATTTTATTACGATGATTAAAAGGTATCACAGCATTCATTGACTGTTAAGCGGTATGAAGTTCGCTTGATCAGATAGTTATTTGTGGAGTTTAAATATACCAACCAGCACTAAGTAATGTGTGTTGATTTTGATATATTTATTTACTTCCTTTTATCTAAATTAGGAATTCGTACTCCATAAAATAAAAGAAGAAAAAATGAATTGAAAATATAAATTTTTATACATATAAATTTATACTTAATTAGTAAATTATACACACGAAACAAATATTATTATTTCATTTTTTTTTTTTTATAAAAATAAAAACAAAGTGTTCTATGAATAATATTATACAAACCTAATTCAAATATATTACGCGATGGATATAATATAATATAGTATATTATTACAATACAAATAAATACACCGTTTATTTAAATATATTTAAAAATAGTTTTAAAATTATGATAATAATAAATGAATGAAAATAATAATAATAATAATAATAATAATAATAAAGTGACTAGAAATAATAATAAAATGTACAAACTCGTTCGGTTTTTGACGAAAATAATATATGTACAAAACTATATGATATCATATTGAATTGCTCTACAATAAACGCAATAAAAAATATAAATATTTATAAAAGTACTCGATATAAACACCCATCTAATAACAAGGTTACAGGAGAGGGGGAAATTATATGAAATTTACAAACTGATGAGATAATAATAATAATGTATAATATTCTTTCAGGTAGCTGCGTGCCTCTGTCTCTGAACACTCGCATGAATATATATATATATATATTTAAATTATGCCGGCATTAATTAACAAGAGTTGTATATAAAAAAAAAAAAAAAACGTCGAATCACATTAATTACGTCTGTTTTACGACATTGTTCTTCCGATAGCTCGTAAACATTTTTTTATTCGACCCGCTCGTTAAAACACAAAAATCGATACGGCTTAAGTGCTTTTTCATTTTATTCCTGTCGTTCCGTTCCGTTCCTTTTTTTTTTTTTCATTCCTTCTTTTCGGCGTAGTCGACGACCAGGTCTGCATGTCATCGAGCACATAAAACACGTTATTTATAATATTGTCTCGGAGAAGAGCTGCTGGCGTTGTTTTTGGACGGCACTGAGCACATATGATTATTAGACTGACGTACACACCGTGCACTCGTACGTCGGTGTTCGAACACGAAAAATGTCTAAATAGGTACTTAATTTTATTATTTGTTTATATATTTTTTTTTTTGTTTTTTCGTTTTTAATTAAAATTCGGTAGTAGTCACACCGCCCGCTTCGCACCGCTATTACGTTCATATGCCTTTGCCTTCCATGGATCCCATCGATGAGCATCGGCTGTCTTCCGAGTCGACCGTTGAATTGCCACCATAAGATGCGTCGTCCGCAGGTGATGGTGACCCACCGCCGTCGGTCTTCATGATTACGATCGACGGTGGTGGGGCGCACTCGGGACACGTGCCTCGACCCTTGTCCGATTCCGGTGCCATGTACACCTTACCGCACTTGTTACATTCTTCTTGAGTTTCACCTGTTAACAGAAAAAAAAAAAAAAATAGGAATATCTTATAAAAAATTGTTTTATAATGAGCCCAAGCTGCAGAGTCGTTGTTCAGATATCCGTAATCGTCTCAATATATTACATCGTTCCGGGAAATTGTTATTTAATTCAATTTTAATCGTTTAAGTCTTGACAAAAATATAGCGCGTCAACGAGTAACAGACAGACTTTTTATCTTCGCGATTCTCTATAGTATGATTACGTAGCAGATAAAACGTATAAAAGTGTATAAGTGGTATATTTTTTTTTCTCTTGTAGGTCACCATAATCATCCATCGTACTCGCCTTTTATATATCCACTTAAATCGTTACCTATCGAAGAAGAGTAATTCGGTGGGCGTCAAAATGCTCGAGGAACGACTAAATGTGCGGGACGGACAACAATATACGTCTATTAATTTGGGTAGTACTATTATTACTATTATTTTCCATCATCTTTACAGGCGCCACGGATAATCTGAGGACAATTTTCGCGGCAAACACACACACACACGAGACTGGTCCTCGAAAAAGGTACACACAGGTAAATAGGTACATGGATTTTGCCAATAACGGTATAAGGGATTAGACACCCAGTGTATATTTAGACTGTTTCCCGACAATAATGTGAGTTGTTTCAATAGTGAGATGGGGATGAATAGTCTTTCACAACAGGTTTTTAGCCGCTTATAAACACACAGTACACGCGAAAACGACGCCCACGCCGTATATAGTATAATAATAATAATAATAATAATAGTAATAATACGTCGTTAGTGTGATCGCGTTTGAAAGCAACGATGGGAAAACGTGGAAAAATTCCATTTTGAAAAAAAAAAAAAATAATAAAAATTAAGTAATGAATTTAGGCTTAGTCTCGGTAAAGTAGGATCACGTAAGAATATTCTCTAAAAATATCTGCACGCTTAAATAATATAAATATATAATTTGATTTTTTCTAATATAAATATAAAATAACTTGTTCCCACTGACTGCTCCATCATCGTTAATCAGTAGTTTCGTTTTATGATACATAAAACCTCTAAGAAAAGAATTTTCAAAATATAATCCTTATGAAGTTTAAAAAAGTTAAAAGGGGTATAAATGAATACAAAAATCGCTTAGCCGGAACCGCTTGATTTATATACTTGAAACTCGGTCAGAATTTTTGTCTTAGGTTGATTTCCTCACGGAAGTAATGCGCAAGTTGTTCCCGTGGCGTTGTCGGTTCAAAATGAAAAAAAAAAGGTTTACTGATTCCCTAAAAATTTTTTCTCAAAATTCAAGCCTTAAAAGGGTTAAAAGTGGTTAAAAATTGGAAGTGTAATTAAGCTATATTTTTTGAAAGAGGGTTAATAGAGTTTAAACATATTTGGTCAGATTTTTTTGAATTCGAGCCTTTTTCGCTGAAGCTGTATTGTTAATACGAAGTTAATACGTTAAGTATGATCACGACCACAGTGATGTCAAACAAAATGTTGAATGGTCTGGTCAATACCCACTCAGTTTACAACTTAAAATCTATCCAACCCAAGAACATACTATAAGGGGTTGGGAGTTCATCCCCTCTCTAAAATGTTAATCTCTTTTAACATATATAATAAAATTTAGTATTTAAACGTCTTAAATAGTTATTATTAAATGGGCAGTATTATAATTAATAGTTAATTGGTTAAATTCACTCATAACTAGTACATTAATCCTCCACGGCACCACCGACCACCTTAAAAATATGATCTGTTCATGACCAGACTTAAACTGCGAGCTCAGCGCCATTGCATGACCATGTGTAATACCTTTATCATTGTACTTCGTATAAATGTCGTATTTATCGAACATTTAATCATTATCCACCATTATTCATCAACAATATGTAAAATTAAATTAAAACTAAGCAAAAAAAATTATATAATTTGTGGAATGTATTCAATAAAATCCCGAACCTTAAATAGGAAATGTATAAAATGTACAGACAATTATATTTTTGTGTACCTTGGTCAGTTCATTTTCTATAATTATTTAAGAAGTTAATGTTAAGACTTCAATGGTCATCATTATTATATTAACTTTTACAAATTGAAAAAATATATAACATATCTGTCATTTTTGGTTGTTACAATACATGGGCAACCTAGGGTCAAGACATTTAAAAGCAATCTGTAATATAAAAACTAATAAAAACAAAATTGCACGTAACACAAAAAACTGCACACATACGAAGCGGGATTATTAAGAAAGTACATCATAAAATATCGAAAATATTTTATTGAGATGTATAATTTTTAAACACATAAAAGTTACTGGATATCTATTAGGTCTGCGAATTGAGGTGTACTATGCCACGTGTAGCGTATAAAATATACATGAATGAAATTTTAGTATAAACACAATATGTACATTGTATACACATAAACGTAGTACTCTCAAAGAACTATACAATATATTATGCATTTACGCTTTATTTCTCGCTTGAATTTCAGATAGTTTATAGGTATTTTATGCAGAAGCCTGCAACCTATTCATGGGAAAGAGCCATTACTTTTAAAAAAAAAATTATAAAACCATAATCACATCATGTTCGAAGAGGTTTGAATAACCCTTTTTTCTAGTCATACACGAGACTTTTATATATATAAAAATTCGATATTGAGTCGTATCGCAGATTACAAACTAAAGCGCCGCATGTAGATCCAGAGCCGCAAGTTGCCAACCATTGATCTAGTGTCTAATCATAATTCACTACTGACTGCTCACCGTATCATCTACGCCGAAATCACATCGATTAAAAATCAAAATTAATGATAATAAGAAGCTATCTAAATTCTTATGCTTTTATCGATTATCGATTACTCACTAATGCCTGTGCATGGTACTCTTATACTAACGTTTGTCTACACTCAGTAGAAATCGAATACGTCATCGAATAAAAATTAATGTTACGCGCGCCGCATAATATATTAAATCGAATACAAGTGCAATTAATAATTTTTACTGAGGTGTAAAACATGCAAGCACTCGTGAATATATCGAGTTCACTTAGATGAATAAAATATCGTTTTCAGTGGTCATCTGAATAATGTTCTGAAGCACACAAACGTGCGCCTTCAGCACGTAACATGTTATAGATATAGAAAGCTGCAGTTATCTATATAGTGCTCGTGCGCGTACACATACCTGTATATACCTATATATACATCCATAACACACACACTCACACACGTACTAACTAACACGCACATGTAGATGCATACATACTCACACCAAACTTATTATTATTATACATACATACTCGGATAAGCCAGGTAATCGTACAACCCATACAGAAAAAATAATAAATAACACACACTTTACTATTCATTATTATATAGTTCTAAGACGATATATACCTATATAGAGACCCATTGATACGTATATACGTATATTGCGCACGTACTTCTGCGTACGTAATACGTAAGGACCATGGAAATTACATGTTATGCGCGACGCACTAGTACACCGCTACACCGACCACTATATATTTAATAACTATACCCGACTCTAATGAATCGGTTCCCTTCAAGATTCGCCACCAGATTTATTACAGGTAATAGGTACTCATAGGTTACACGCAGACGCGTAAAAAAAAAAGAAGAAAAACATTTAAAAAAAATAACAATCGTAACAATCTAACGAATGTCTGTCTCGCAATCGTAAAATTATATTTTTATGAATGATAATTTCTTGGTGATTTTACAGATATCTGGTAGGATACACTAATCACCTACACGTAAACGAGTTGATTTATTCAAAATCGATCTACTTACTTTCGTGGGTCTTCATGTGTGCTCTTAGGTTGCATGCTAGGGCAAATTTCTTTTGGCATAGTTCGCAAGCATGAGGTTTGTCCCCTGCGAAAAAAAGACAAAAAATAAAATTATAGTTTTGTATCTTGTCCTCAATATAACTACATTGCCAAAGTTTTCTTTTCGGTGTGTCGAATTAGTTTATTTTATTTTGTGCACTCATACTACCGTGATGAGTATCACGCGAGTATCATCTCCGCTAAAGGGTATGTGCCGCGTAACCCGATCGTTTCGAGATCGTTTTAATTAGATATCGCATTGTTCAATTCAAACGTCACCGCGTCGTCGCTATAATAAGGCAAAGACATTTCTACAAGCTCTCCCCATTTCAACAGAACACACTATTGCTACCGTACACTTCCATACGCTAGCGTAATCTTGAATATGCGTGAATGGCATTATAATCTTAGCCGCCGCCACAATGCACTTGCACTGCTGACAGAATGATTATGTGTATGTAATACACATATATAATAATAAGTACACCGTACAATTGTATCATATGACCGTCCAACAATCACTCTTTATGCGCGCGTATCAATTGAATGCGATTTTCAAATAAACGTTCAACAAAAATGCATTAGATCAGCACGACGAGTGAAGATTTTCGAATAGTTTTATCGTTTCTACGGTAAATAATACTTGCGATCTGTTTGCATACAGCCAAAGCCTTATACACGTATGTAGGCGCGATCACCAAATGTCATCGGCCGACTTCTGGTCGGCATTGTTTGATCAGTTCATACTTACATCCATAGGTACGAAACGAGAGCAATACTCTAGTAGACATTTTCCCACGCGGTAATTTTCGTTTGTGTTTTGTCATTTACATTTAGTCATTGAAACGTTTACTTATCTTAGACAACTGTCCCCATAACGTATTAAAATAATCTATATAAGTAGGCACGAGTAAAATAAAATACGTATTAATGGTATGATTTGTGAGTCTTTAATCATGTCGTATTAGGCAAAAATAAAATAAACCGATTAGATTTGATTCGAGTCTTATTTGTTTTCCATCCATCACACACGAGTTACGACTCCATATTATACGTTTGTTACAATTTTTTCTCGCCTGTTCTCCTACTGTGTGTACGCAAGTGCAAAAACACAATAAGCTAGAGAACGAGGTGTAATTATTTTCTCATATCATCATGAAGCGGAAAATAATATTTACTTTTTATATGATTACTTTAACACTATACAAATCCGGATCACAGGATACAGAACAAGAATGTACAAACTTACAAGAACAGGTCAAATTGCAAATGCTACTAAATTAGAATAATTATTATTCCCAGAGAAAAACTGGTTTAGCCTTCCACCCTTAAAATGTTTTAACTCTAATCAGCCCCTCGTATATTATATACGACCACGGGAGTGGAAACACCGAATTCGTTAGATCCACATACTATAGTTTGTACTGTTGTATCATCACTAAAATGTAGTAGTTTCCTACCAGATATCGCTAGTCCGGTAGCCACGTGATACGTGGTTAAAGATATAAAATGGTAGATCAATAAAACTTAATTTGTAATCCGATTTTAGATTTTTCACTTTTCCACTAGACGCTTAATGACAAATACAGTAAACGCGCCACCTAAATATAAAAGCATACGGTGGGTGCTCTTTTATAATAATTTTATTATACAATAGTGGTTGAACTATTTTTATTTTTTTTTACTTGAGCGATTAAATACATTTGAAATAAATAAGTCAAATTTTTCCTTAGTAGCAAAATGTGCAATGCTCGCACATTTACAAACAAATATTTACTAATCACTATCAAGCCAAACGTCGAAAATATTTTATGTCCTAAATATACAACAATATCGTAATAATATCATATTATTATAATATACATACTGGCAAAATATAATCATTCACTCTTTCCGCGTGAATGACTTCTGATAGTTATCCACTACCTATATAGCCATGAAAGTATTCAATTAACGATGTCGTTACAGATTAAAATACATTTTGTCTCACGAGAATTTACCGATCAAGATATATTCTATATAAAAAAATATAAATTAAACCTATGAAGTTTATAGAATTAATCAAGTTGGTAAGTAATCTTTAGATTTTACAAAATATTATCGTTTAAATTTTTTTCTAAAACATTAAAATTATCATTAAATATAGTTTTTAGTTATGTGAGTTGTTATAACACTATATTTGATAATTATTGTTAGATTTATCGTTTAATAACTTCTTATGGGACAAAATACATTATAAAAAATAAACGATAAAATAATACTGTAATGCTGTTCCACAGGATATATACTAAAATCAATACATATTTATATATTATTATATATATTTTATCTTTTACATCTCTGAATAAAAAAAAAAAAAATATAGAGTAAACGGTTTGGAAAGATTAGAAAAAGATACTGAAAATTGTTATTGTAACACATTAATTGTTGTGCTGAAAATGTCATATTTCGTCTACAATACAGGGACCAAAAAAATAAATTATTAAAATAATAAATAAATAAATTACTCAAGCTGTTAGAAAAAAATTAACGTTGATGACACGAAGGAACATAATTTCAATAATAAAACATTATCCTATGAACGTCAAATCATGCAGCAAAGCATTCAGTTGAACACTGTTCCGAGAGTATCGTCGAGTGGTGAACGCTGGACGGACGACGTTCCAATATAATTATCCGACGACCGTGTCGTGTCACGCGTAAATCAACATCAGCCAATAATAATCTATCGGCGACGACGTTATTATATGCACGACGTATGCTGCAGATGCGTGTGCGCATATTTATGCACGCGGGACACGCGGGGTGGAGATATAAGTAGCAGATAAGTGTGGTGCACGACCGTGTTTATGTTAATGAACCGCCTGCAATTACAAGTTAATTTACTCACGTGGCTTCAGCGCGATTGATAAATATATGTATACATATAGGTACGTAATATTTATATGTATGTCGTACGGGTATTTAAAAAAAAAAAAAAAATAATTTTTTTATTTTTGTTCTATTACACACACACACACACACACCACCACCACTACTATCACCACTTGCTGTTGTATTGTACTGTTGAAGTTACGTGTATGTGTATAAATAGGTATATATATACACGTAAAGACACGCGTGAGTGGACGACGACGACGAGATGATGATGATGATGTTCTCCCGATAGGAGAGCCTGCGCGCAGGAGAACGGGAAAATAATATCGCGCGAGATAAGAATTTTCAACGCTCCACATTCCGACTTCATGTGCACGGGTAGGTGCTTTTACACAATATAATATATGCGTGTACACTCTATTATTTACCCGGTTGTCGTGCTTCTCTGCTCCCGTTTTCTGCAGTTATATTATGTTATTATCCCGTGCGAGAGATACTCGCGACTGATATACTACGCGCACTTGTATAAGTATAAGTACTCATATATATATGTATTTTTGTTGTTATTATATTTACGTATCGAGATCTGTGTGTGTGTGTGTGTGTGTCTATTACAGTGCAAGTAGGTAAGTAAATATCTATGTTCATATGACGGTTACGAGCGTGCGACGAGTAAATACCGGTCGAACTTTGGACACATGACAGAGCGTGATCACTGGAATATCAGACACCCTTATTTTTTGCCTCTATTAAGTTGGTGAATTGTTTTTGTTATTATATTTTGTCGAGAGTAACCCATATGATGTAACATTGTAACGTGAGGTTCGTGATGTCAAATGTTATTTGTGCATAAGAAATTATAAAATAAAAAAGATTTATCTACCTGATAAAAGAACTTTGCAAATCCAATAATTAGATGAGTTGTTTTTTTTTTTTTACGTAAATATTAATTTAGCCAATTTCGATAATTTTAAAAGCTGTGAGAAATGTATTAAAAACATGTATTTGTTTTCTAATAACATTATATTCTGATGTTATGAGAACACTATACGTGTAATTTCAACATTATGTAGGTACTACTGTGCACTTTTTCAGACAAATATAATTCTTAAAACTGCGTGCATCACCTCCTTGGATTGGACATTTTATTTTACTTAAAAACTTCACTGTTAAAAATGCCTTGTATTTTTCAAGATAAAGTACTTGTAAATATACTAACTTATGTATTTACTTATAAATAGCTTGTACTATGCGACAGTTTGAATAAAATATTTCAATAATTTTTACTCGATTATCATTTGTCTTATTTATACATATTTATTTTTATTTTTTTTTTTTGTGTCAAATTTGGATGTCCAATTAAAATTATACAGTACTAATTCTATATCACTTTTACCAATGCGAGATTACTGTCCACTTGATGTATATGCTAATAGTATAGTAAAAATTAATTAAAATATTACGTTTTATAAGACGTAAATATAATAAATAATCGTAGAATTTATTATTTAATATTTATTTCAAATATTATCAGTTTTATTTACGTTTTAAAAATCAAAATACATAGATCTATTTTGACTATAAGATAATAAATAAATAATAATGATGATAACTAAGCTGAATATTTACCTAACGAAAGAATCTCAAACGTTATCTAGATACGTACTAGTTTAATTAAATTTAACATAAAAAGTCACATTAAAGCGCTATATGTAAAAAAAAAAATAATTCTACTTAGTGAAAAACAACAGTTTAACGTGATATTACCTACACTGTCAAGTATCAATTGGTTCTGAGTAGAATTATTTGATTAAATTTAAAATCGATGATAACGCTTCAAAGTAATTTATGCGTTCAAATACGAAACGTGTGAAAAACAATGAAATATTTTTGCAGTCTCGTACGTATGATTCGTTATTACAATTCGTTCATCGAGTCTCGAAAAACATTGACGAAAATATCTTTGCGATGACGGTGCCGCGCGCATTATCCAAGATCTTAACCGGTTTCTGGTGATACAAAATGTGAACGATATCGTTAATTAATTTGTTCACAATACAAAAATAACGATTGCATTGTTAGACATACAGCCTAAAAACCTAATTTATTGAAAAATAGTTATTATATGAATACTACGAGTATCAAAATGTACGGAAAAGTCAATGAACAACGACAGTACACCATGGATACCGTTTCAAACACGATACGTGGTCCGTGCATAAATATATTAATTTTTCGATCGACAACATTAATATATTTTCCAACTATTTATTGTGTTTAAGTACCATTACTGTACTCACCGAATACCATTCATTTCAATACGATTTATTCATAAATATTATAATAAAGATATTCAATTAAAACATTTACGTATTAACATTGCCGTTGATATTGAGAAATAATAACGAAATTCGACTGAACTTCTTCTTGGAGATGAAATACTTCGAGAGAATCGACAATAATTTCCGCTTTTCAATAATTATTATAATACACATCAGCAATGACATAGTGATCGTTGACTGTACAACTATGTTCGTTGTTTGGATAACTACTGGCACATATTTATAGAACAGGGACAATTCGGTTGCGTATTCATCAGGGACAGATTGAGCCAGTAAGAGCTTATTGTACTAGAATTGTAGAAGGTCCCTTGTTTGATAAATTTAGAAAAGTAATTATTTTATTTATACATTATCAAAAGTGAATTCATTTGTAAAAACTTAAAAATTATAAGTATGATATAATAAAAGCATAACATATTTTTAACAATTTAAATATAAATCAACATCGGTTTATAAATTGTATTATAATTGGTCTGTTATAATAACTTTATAAATAATCCAAATCCATATTTAAGAATAATGAAGATTTTAGAAGTGTAATTCTTTAATCATGACCTCTTGGCACTCGTCGATGAAGGATTCCGTAGTATAATGGCCCGCAGGACAATGGATTAGTGGGCCAGTCCACCCCTGGTGTTCATGGTTAACGAAAACACTGCAAGCGTTAGCCGATTTGTCGAGCAAAAAACTCTGTACACTCTTTTACATGCATTCAATGATTGCCATGAATCGATCGAAGCGTAAAATACGTTATCGTGCGAACATATCGAAAGTTTATAAAGGACGTGCGTTACCGATCATGGTACTGCACTTATTAGAATAGGGTAATTTGAAAATTATCGATTCGAAAGTGTTCCACGGCCGATCGGGTGCGCAGTTGACGAGTATGTATAGTCGTCCTAATCTATTACAATATTGCTTTGAAACACTCGGCGGCGATGACGTTCGACAAGACACGCGGACGACACGTTTGTCGTCGTCTCTGCTTTCGTGCACAATGCCTACGTGCACGCGGCGTCCAACACAGTCTGCAGACGACGTGTATACCGCAGGGTGGATAAAATGTAATATATAAGAAATGTCGAGCGTGCATGTGATAATATTATGTAAATCGAGGGCTTACCCACGGCGCGAGATATAAATATAAATACGTATTATAGTTTTCCGTATAGTAGCGGCAACCGTCAAACAATAATCGAGCCCCTGTGCACCCTACCACTAACCTGACCTGCCACGCGTAATATTCGGCTTTTCGATAATCCGGGAATATTCATGCAACCGGTTTTGTTTGCGCAGACAACGATCCGTATCGACGACGTACGTCCATGTAATAATGATAATAATAATTATTTTTATTTTAAACACGCGCGTCCGATGACGAATATCGAAATCGTTGTGACAAAGACAGAACGTGTCGACTGCGTCCCGTACGGGACGCATAATAAATGACTACGGTCAATTCGGACGACGGCGAGTATAAATGGGAAAAAAAACACGCATGTTATATATATTTGTACATTTGAACGCATGGAAAAAGAAGAATGAACCGGTCTAGACGTTGTAACGTTATATTGAGTGTATCATCCATGTGATATGTTCGATGATATTTTTTTTTGTCTCCAAATTAATTTGGACACACCAAGAGGTCACACGTGCACGCGCGAGCAGCTTATGGAATTCCATTGCCCTTGAGGACATGGTATTCTTAGGGCTGTACCATTCCGATTCTTTTCCCATAATTCAATCCTGTTATTTTATTCTTATTGCCCTACATACATGTTCGGCTCGTTAATCTAATAATATGTCACAAGATATCAACGTATAGCGGTTCAGGTTGATCGACAAAAATTAAAACGATAGAGAGTTGGAAACGTGCACTTTGTACATTACAAAGTTATACCATGCACAACGTGTACGCGGATCTATTCACATGTATTGCAAAATCCGTGATCACGGTATTATACACGAGTGTGTGTATATACGTTTTTTATTCCGCACAGATTTCAATCGAAATCTTTAGGAATTCTATTGAAGAATAATTGACATTTAACAATTGACTCCGTTTCAAATGTCACAGAAGCTATCAATCAATCGACAGATGTCCGTCGGATGGCATATGACCATCGTGACGAAATTGCAACTGTATGGAAATATGAAAACTAACCAGTACTACATATGTAAGACATTTTTTATTTTCCGTACGAAAACTATTTTGATGTCTACGTATCGGAAAACGTTGAATAAGTAAAAATCGTGTGGCATCGGAATAATACAAATTGCATTCGCATACATTTCCGTATAGACTGTTCAACAACTGGTGGTTTAGATTGAATGTTTTTAATTAATTTCATTGTGTCGGTTAATCTATTTTCCAAGATTTAACGTAAACGCTGTTTTGACTATTTCCTAATCAAATATAGATTGAAGTATTGTTCTAGTATTGTGGCGTATAACATAGGTCAAAGGGTCACGAAAATCACCAAACATACGACATCTTACACGTTTTATAAAATATATTATACCGGTATATAAATTACAACTGACAAGGTATTATTTATGGACTGACTTTTAACCATAACTCTGAACCAGGTACAGTGATGACACATTCTCAATTAAGAGACCAACGATGGTATCTTGTATTCATTAAAACAAAACAGAAAATATAAAATTTTAAAAATAAAACAAAATTAGAAGCCACCCACATAATATTATCATTATTGTTGTCTCAAGTGGTTAAACACGTTCGTTTCTTTTTCTCGTCATCAACCGCCGCGCGTCGGTTCGTAATCCGCAGTAATCAGTATACCATCAAGCTCATGCAGAGAGTTGGCCGTTATCATTCGACCGCGATAATTGGACCATATTGACGAGGATAATACAGAATGGACGTTTTGGACAAGAAGTCAATTACTTAACACATTCACGCGCATAAAATACCTATCCTCGTCCACATGCGCGTGTACGTGAGTATAGAAGATTGGAAAACATAATACAAAACAACGCCGAAAAAACGAGCACAGCATCAGAGTTACCAAATCATACACGCGCTCACAGTTAATTTGTTTTTAAACAATATTTTCTCGGAGTTCTTCGCAAAGCAATTATTATTATGCGCATTAATTGCGTTCGTGTTCGATACCACGGAAACACTATTTCCACCGCTGATGCACAATATCGTCGGTAGTGCGGTAACGATTTATTAAAAAACAATAATTTAACTAGGACAGGCGGGTTCTTTATAACTAAGCGAGTGTAAGATAATACGTTTGTCTATTATCATTCATTGTACGTACTATACTATTAATGTATTTGGTACGGCAGAAATCTTTGAACCGTGAAAGAAAAAGCATAATTTGTGTTATGTTTTTATTTCTTAATTGAGAAAGAACATCGGTCCGTCGATATTATACTCATATACCACTACACGTAACTGCACCATGGACTGGCCGTAGTGGACTCCGAAAACTTTGACGGCATTAATCTAACGAAGGACATACCAACGATTAAAATACCGTGATCGACGAACACGGGCGTACATCGTGATGGAGATAATAAGTCTCGTCGACCAGTCGGATATCATTTGAGATCCGTACCACCAGTGTCAGTCGAGCACATACCGTTTGCAAGAGCACATACACGCAGAAGCAAACGTAATGAAAACAACCAAAACCTGTTACGAAGTGCCGTGATTTCGAGACCGGCAGTTGCGCTTGATTTGTTCTACATAATAATGAAGTACGTGGCGTACACGCGTCGTTGCACACTATTGTTATATCTGCGTACGAAAACATCACCCGTAGCTCATGACTTATTGGTCGTGGGCAGAACAAAGCACTAGCTGAGCGTACAGCAATCCAACGGTCGTCCGTTTCGATCAAAACAGATACGCGCGCGCGTCATAATTCACAGTAAGTATACACGCAACGTCACGTTCGATTAATACAACCAACAAACATTTTATTCCGGCACCGGTGATTTTTCAATCTCGTGCTCAGTTCCTTCTCTATACTTAAAATTCATTCTCGTGGCTTACCGACGGACACGATTGTCTGGAACACAAACACGATATTCACCACCGGTTTTATTGGATACGTTTTATTACAGCGCGGTTCGCGTATTCAATGCTGTAAAGTGCTCGGATGTGTGTTCAAGTATGTTTTTCTCTTCTGAAGACCGGGCACACTACCGAGTAGTGTGCGAGGGGAATGGATATTTTGGGTGCACCTATTTCTCAATTCCTATAAAACCCATAATGTGCACGTTCCGCAATACTCATTAAAATTGTCCATGTTTGCTGTAAAAACATTATTCATCACCATCCAGCTTTTCCAAGTTTTGTTTAATGAAATACTTTTGCACGAACACATGTTTCGTAAAAAATAAAAGATCACCAGATACTAATTAAATCAATATTAAACCACATTATTTATGCACATAATGCACGTATATTCATGCATCGAATTCAAATATCATACACACACACACACACTAAATGCTACATCTCAAAAACGACAAAACGTATGAAACTGATGTTTGCACAATGATTCTTCTATATGAACGAGTATAATAAGAAGGGATTGTTTGGAAAATGTGTTGTATAAATGTTTTAAAATTTTGCTTACCTATTGAAAATGTATTATTTTTCGTGATAAGTTGATTTTGATATAAACCGATTGAGGTACATTAATAAAATATAAACAAATACAAATAAGTATTATTTTGATAAACAATGATTATGCGTTCTTTTTAATTTAAAACTTTTTTTTTTTTACATTAAAATAAAAATTTCTTGAGTCTAATTTAAACCGAGTGTGGTTAAATTATTCAGCTATAATATTATAATACAAGACCCGACATTACGTAATGTTATATTTAATTGATATTTTTTTTAGAGGAACCGGACGTCGTAGAAAGCACGTGATATCTAATAATATGTTTTAAATGTGCCGAAGTTCAGACCTGTTCGCAGCCAATAAGATACCTATTATTTTGCTACAAGTGTTGTTTTATTTTTACTACCCGTGCAGGTGCTATGAGCATATAATAATAATATGTGACCTGAAGTATCTACGAGTATGGATCATTAAAATGAAAAAACTTAATCCATTCATATGGTGCGCGCTTATGTACATCTGTAACGGAGAAAACGGCGGTAACTATAATACGAATATGTGTGCGAGCGCCATGATAGCCGGCGGTGTGAGTATATTATAATATAGGTATACGTGGGAAGAGAGGGTAAGAGATAAATAATGATAAACAGAAAAAAAAATGTAATATAAAGGGAAAAAAATTGGAAAAGAAGAAGAACCGTACATAATTGTGGATGAACGTATTTTTAACTGGTGGTTCGGTTGCGCAGAGATACTAATCTAGTTGCACTCTCTCCGATGCGCTGTCGTCGAAGCACCTGCTCATCGGTCCTTACGCTCGCACACACACACACACACACATACATATATTATATGTATTATATTCACCTGTCCCATTGATTTATAAAACGTTAATGCGATTGTGGCGGCAGCGGTTCGGGCACGCGACCATATTGCAGTTTGCAGCTGATGATAATAATAACTACAACACGAAGACGGTGGAGTTTCTTATACCTCGCAGTGGTTGTGTGTAACACCACGTGCAATATACGACAAGGGCCATAAGTTTTCGAAATTTAACGAGGCCAATTTGTGCGTATAAAACATATATATATATATGTGTGTGTGTATATAAATACATTTATATTTATTACAGGATATTGCGTGGAGAACGCAGCCGTTCCTGCTGACAAAGCGACACCACCATGCGTTATGGTCTGATAAAACGATAAAACATTATTAATCAGCAATCGAAATACCAAAAAAGTTTATTGTTACTGTTGGTCATATATTCTGCACGAATAATTATTGAAAAATCTCGAATTTGTATGCTTGAATCTATAATTGTAATATATTTGCAACTAAATACACGGATCTAGTGATTAGACCGTCGAAACGATGAATTCTTGCAGATTCATTATCAAGGATATCCACCACTAAGAATATCAACACTTTCTATCGTTCTTGACCAGATTATTTGAATATGAAAATATGTTTATATCCCGTCGATCCCTCGAGAAATGCATGGGTAATATACGTCTAGGTAATAGGTAATAATACCCATGACAAATGAGTTTTATTCCACCCAAGGGGTTAAGTGATTTGCTACTTAGTCGATTCCGTCACCAGAGAGGATGTTTATATGTAATCAGTGAAGAATTGGCACCATGTTCTGCACATTTCGGTAAAAACTACGGTTTTTCACGAAGCAACGTTTAGAAACTCGAATGCTTTTAATTTTTCACGGGTTCCGATGACACAATAATGTAAGGTACTTTATAAATTAACTCACGATCACGGATGGGAGATAATAGGTATTATAATAATCGCCTGCGGTCTGGAAAAGATAGACGCGCGAAACGTCTTTAGCTCCTACGCGCGGTCTTCTCCGCACAAGAACGGATCGGCTAGCGGCGCGCGACGTTCTCACGCGTCACCAGCTCGGCGACGGAAAACGATTGCAATTTATTGTCGTTATATTGTTTTTTATTTTTTCTATCCTCGCAGGTCACACCGCATAATATAAATACGTACACAAACGCGTGTGTGTGTGTGTGTGTATATGTTCGTCTTGTTCGAGGAGAGAAAAAGAACCTAAGGATATACGTAGACAAACAGTCTGGTCGCCAAACGCACAATAATATTGTTGTTTTATAATTATTATTATTATTATACTTTGTTGTTATATTATACTGTAGCCGTCGAATGCGTTTGGCTGGCGATAATATAATTGATAATCATAATATTCGGATGATCTAGCTGGGCGACGACGTATAACAACACACCGTGGTGCAGTGTTTTCCATACACACACCGTTCCGGTCTTGGCGCCGGCTAAAACGGTAAGCAACCTGCGCAGTGCCGGAGGCGGTGAAATAACGAAATACACGGGCACGCACCAGCCAATTCCTTCGTCTCTGCGTGCACGTTTGTGAACCCGCGTGTCTTTTGTGTGTGTGCGCGCACGTACATGTGTGAGTGTGTACGTTTGTGTCTGCCTGCGTGGGTCTGTGTATCTGTGTCTATTCGTGTGCGTATGTGCGCGTGCTTGTCTGTGTGTGTGTGTGTGTGTGTGTGTGTGTGTGTGTATTTGTGTGTGCGTGTGCGTGTTACACAGTACGTTTATTATTTTTTTACAAAAAGGTGGCAGCATGTTCAATTATTATATTATTATAAGACCATCGTCTTATAGTCACACGACCGTGGCTAATACACACCACATTCACATAGTGTGCGCGTACACCATTAATATAACAACAATAACAATACCTAACCTGGAGCAAAAATACGGATACCTATATATTTCCCCTAAAGACATGACTGCCGATTATGATGAGTCTCCCACACACACATACACACACACACACACACACACACACACACACACACACACACACACACACACACACACACACAAAAACATACACACACACTTATGTGGTCTTCTGGTGTGCTGCTTATGGACTATATAATGTTACGTAATATTATTATATAGTGTACGTTGTACAGCGTACACACGCACACACGCACTTGCTCACCCGAACACATTTTTCACCCGGTAGATCTTTGCCGACCAATTGGTTAGATTTTTTCATGTTACCATTACGTCTACGTCTAACAGCACCCAGGTGCTAACCTATATGTCTGTAAGTTGTTTTTTTTTTTCTGTCTCGGTCCCGTCTCTGATGCGAGTGTATATTCGAGAACAAATGAATAATAAATTAACACTGCTGTATGCGTAGAAATGTTGTGAAAAATTTGGTCTCGGTGAATTACATTATTTAGGTTAATAGCGTTTTTGGGGCAACACCTGCCTCAGCGGTATTCCGTTTGTTCCAGAAATAATAGTATTGTTGAGATATGGCTGCAATCTACAGAATGTCCTACGTAGATTTCCTAATTGCGATAACTTCAGAGATCGAATTTTCTATTTTTTTTTTTTTCCTATTGGTATAAATATTTGAAAAAATAATATTTGTTTTATTATTTTGACGAAATTTAAATATATCCATTGCATTCTATCATGGATGTAAGTAGGGGGGACTTAGCCCTCCCCGAGCCATCTTAAGCCCTTCCTGTGATATGTTGAGTAGATACTTCACTTTAATATATTGTTCTTGAAGCCTTTTGAGCCCAAGCCCCATGCATTTGAGTACCATATTTACGTCCATACACTCTATCAACATAACGAGCCTAATATGAATATTATTCATACAAACGTGCGCACTATGGAGTACAATTCGTCATCATTCTATCACTGTAAATTCAATGAAAATAACCTGTACCTAGGCATATTTAATGGGAACGGACGACATTTAATATAATCTGGTAAATTTTATGCACGGAAACGTATGTGGAAAAAAAGTTATAAAACAAGTTTTTTTCCTTTCCGGTAATTATATGCACGTATCGTGGAAACTGTACATATGGTTTAATTTTTTTATTCGCGTACACTGTAAAAGGAAAAAAATAACCCGGTCTTATGTCAAGGAGATAAAAAGCTAAATCAATAAACAGTTTTTTTCTTTATTTTTTTTTTTTTTTAATTAATTTGGTGTGAAAATCAAAGTGGCGCCTATTGGTTTTCTCACGAATGCCATTGAAATTCCATGTACCACTCCGTTAAGACGAAATCATTTAACTTTATCATTTTTTTTTTTTCAAACCTGGAAATGTGTACGCGCGTGTGTGTTTGTTCAACGCACCGATTGCGTTTAGGATTTACCGACCGAGGATTAACGGTCGCCGTGTTTCTTGTACATAAATATAATACTTAGGTATATACACCGCGCACACTGTATTAATATAAAAAAATAAGATGAAAATATTACGTGCTCGTATAATAGCAGTAGAGCTGTAATATGCATACGGAACGTAATATCCTTCGTACGGCACCGGCGGACGGTGGTGGCGCAAACAGTCGAGTTTGAAGTTCAATAATATTATAAAAGGTGATGGGTCTCGGGCGGGTGCGTAAGGTAGCGCGCGCGGACTAATGGGAAATAACCAAACCGGTTGTAAATCATCGTCGCAATCGACCGGGCTTGTGTAACATATCACCGCTGAGTTCTTGTTTTTATTATTATATTATTGTGTGTATGCATCGTAATTATTATTACTATTATTATTATTATTATTATTGCTGTACCCGCGCGCGGACGTCCGTTTAACGCGCGGCCACGGTCCCGTGAAAATATCGTAAAATCCATATTCGTGTGTACACGAGTTTTACCACCAGTACCGTGTGCCGTTCGAGATTTATAAACATCGTTTCGTTTTCATAAGACACGTAATACATCTTATGAGCTGCATACGTCTACGCGCGCGCATTGAAATAATCCGGACACGATAATAAGAAGAGTACTCTGACGAGCATTGCGTTGCAGAGTCCGGAGACTTGAACGCCAGCGTTATCATTTCCGGTAGTGTTAAGGGAATTGCATTGTTGAGCAATATCAACAACCTTAAGTCCAGATCGTAGGAAGCACAAGACACGTTGAAAATTACCGTATATAAGTTTGCAATAGGCAATAGTTTGATATAAAAATTTAGAATAAAAGAAAGAAATTATTGTACAATAATCATAGTACCAATACTGTTAATAAGCATGTAATCAATAATTATGTTTAATTAGGTTAAGCAAATTGATAAAAGACAGAATTCACGCGAATAAAAGATATTTTGCGGTATTCCTATGACTCGACCATTACCGGAAACATAATATGTAATAATATATAATATTATGCATATTATGCGTTATTTCAAGTGTTACCTTTAAGTGTGTATTTGTACGGTTACTTGTGTCTATACGTACTAGTTGATCGGCGTATACGACAGAACATACCAGTATTGTTCGACTATTTGTACTAGACCCGGCCCAAAAATTATAATGTTTACGCGGCCGACGCATGTATAACGAATTATTATTGAATGAAAACAGGTTGAATGTTACGTTTGTAGTACAATGGCCGTGTATTATGTTTAGTACGGGATAACTTTTTGGATTCTCCGAAACCGTTTTCAAATATACTCCGATCATAGTGCGAACCTGTATACTTATTATTTTTCACACTTTTTATCGAAATGGTTATTTTATTGAAATTTGTAATTATTCTACTACTACATATTAAGTATAATATGCATAATATGTATTATGTGCCGTGTGTTGATATTCTGATTTAAAATTATATTATGAGAAATCTGTTGAGAAGCACACACACATAGACACATGTACCCAGTTTAGTTTTTAATTAAAATTCCTTTGTAAATGCGTGTTTTTAAAAAAATAAACAAACTAATCAAAATCGAAATCTGTTTTTAAGCATACAAATCGGTTTAAATTAACCTATTGCACACGGATCACACTCGACGAATATAACTTTATTCCCAGACTATTGGTAGGTACTAGACTTGTTTATTTTACAGTTTATCAGTTTTCTTTTTACATACATCACATAACATAATGTGTAGGGTATATATATATATATATATATACATATACATGTATATACGAGTATATGACATAGTAATCCTTAATTACGAGTATGTGTAGAATATTCTCGCGCGTTTATCGTGACATTCGTTGCTATACAACTACATTAACAGTGTTATTTAAAAAAATAAATATTTATAATTATTTGATGAGTAAAATTAGTTAACTTGATATCATATTGATAGATATATTTGTTAAATATTTAATAATATCTTAAATTTCATTTAAATATTATTAATAACAATTAATTATAATATCAAAATAGTTTATAATATAAAATATACATGAGTGTACAATATATACGTATGCATAAAGTACAAGTAACTTCAAAGTATTTTAATATTTTCGATGATTTTGTAGTAAAATTTTCCTAAATTAATAGTAAAAATTTTTTAAAATATCAATCGTACGTTAAGTTAAAACAATTTATTATTATTTTTTCTCATTACTTATTTACTGCCATAAATGTGTTGACTTGCAAATAAAATATTATTGGAAACTAAAATCATACACATTCATCTTCGGTGATTTAAGAAAATTTAAATGAACGCTTTTATCTTTTCATATAACGTGAACGTGTTCACTTTAAAAATAATAAACATGAACGTGAGTTCAATTTTGAAGTGATCATTCCGAACACTGTTCATTTTACGTTTCTATTCTATTAAATATTTATATTTATATATTTTTCAACATATGAACCGTTTTAGATTGCATAGACGAATACAGATGTGTATAAGTGTTGTACAGTAATAAAATACAATATAAATTGTAATCGGATACACCCGGAATCCATTGTATCCAGTTCAGATCAAAATTTCAATATTTATCGCGAATTATTTACTCGCATCGATACTAGGTGGGTGAATTGTATTACTAGAAGGGCGAAGTACCAATATCATTATAAATTACGAAGGTGTTGGTGAAATTAATGATTTCACAGACACTTTCTTACATGTAAGTTTTTTATTAAATATATTTAAGAACGGTTAGAAGGAATTACATGATTTACACTAAAGGAAGACCACCGCAGGGAACAACACATTGTTGGCACCGCAAGAGACGAACATTATTCTGCCCGTTGTCTCCATCGACATGCGGTAGTGTACAGTACTTTTTTTTTAATCAAAGAACATCATTAAGTTAATTGAAACAGACAACTCGTATAATAATAATAATAAAATATATAAAGCGCATACAGGTATACGTTCACGATATGTTATATTTATAATACTTATAATGTATAATATAGGGTGGCATGATCAATTTAAAAGTCACGGATGAGATCGTAAAAAAAAAAACATAATACAGTTTTGTTCTGGCTTGAGAATTGTTGGGGTGTCGATTTACGGTATATCATAAGCAATATTATTATTATCCGCAACAAAAGGAAATAAGGAAAAATTAAGAATTCTGTATAAAAATAATATTATAATAACCAGACAACACTTCTTGGTAATTAAAGTTACATTATAATTTACATCAATAAACGTTCGGTAAGTAAATTCAATAGCAATATATGCATAAGACTAAGAATTTGCATGTAGATGACGTATTTTCTGGTTAGTAAAAAATGTTTGATGTGAAGTATGTCTAATCAGAATGTGCATTTTTATAAACCTATTTTTTACGTTTTTTTGTAAACAAAAAACTAAGGAAAAATTATTGATATTGATCAAATTAATGAAATAATGAATAAAAATAACTTTTTAGATATTTTTTAAATTAAATTAGTTGGTTAAACCAAAACTTTCTTTCGATTTCTGGTAAATTAAAACAACACGTTTACAATCTTATCGATCGTGATAATTATTAAGCAGACCTGTTTTGAAATGACATTTCTTCTGTTCTTAATTTTTCATAGACTATCATATGCACTCTAACTATTGTTAATGAAAAAAGTGA
This sequence comes from Sipha maydis, assembly GCA_034509805.1. Classification (NCBI taxonomy): domain Eukaryota; kingdom Metazoa; phylum Arthropoda; class Insecta; order Hemiptera; family Aphididae; genus Sipha; species Sipha maydis. The sequence goes on along the minus strand of JASXSY010001467.1, from coordinate 86,814 downwards.
CGTCACAATATTAACAGACTTGAAAAATCCGAGATAGGTGTATACAGGTTTTATAACGAAAAAAATATTGACGAGTTTGATGGATTTGGCCGATCTATAGTCTTCAAAACACATACATTTCAATAAACATTGTAGGAAAATAAAATAATTTGAATTAATGAATATTGAATAGTACTCGTGTAAACATAGATTAAAATAAATCGCGCGGTTTTCGTTCAGCATTAATAACATACTGTTCCAATACACCTTCGTATAAACATCTGTAGATTATTTTTTTATTTAATGTTGAGATATGGTGTAACACGTTGGTTATATACAATACGGGTAATTTTAACCTAGAAACCAATCAATAAAAAATCTACAGTTGCTTCATTATACATCGAACGACGTCAGAGCTGCCACGGATAAAAATAAAAATAATTAAAATAAATAAATAAATAATTTAGATTATAACGGCACATTAATATTCAATATAAATATCAGTCTTCTCAACCACTCGGTTAACATATCTGTTTATGGTTTGAATTTCTAACGTGTTTAAATAGTAGTATTATTGGTGTTTATTTCGTTAATATTATTGTTTTGACGAATACGTTCTACTTAACAAGTAGGTCTTCGGGGAATTAAAATGACAATAAAATGACTAAATTGCCATATTTAATGTTCAATCATACACTTATACTAGAATTATAGATTGTTTTATTAATTACAAAACTGGTTGGGTTTTATAGTCCTTCGTAAGCGAATAATAATATTTTTCATCTGGAAAAACGAGTAATGATAACCGTTAACAGCTTAATTTAGTACGGATATAAACGCGCACGCCTTGGACGTCTATATTTTATGAGAAACGTACGTTATAGGCGTATAAATGATGGTGATGATGATGGTGATGGTGACGTGTCCCAATATAAAAGTGACACAAGCGAATGCAATATAAAATAGTTCGTTACTTGCAGACAAAACATAGCTGAACGGATAGTTTTTACGGTTTTCCGAAATAACATTTAACGATATTTAAAGTTCCGTTTCATGAAATAATGGTGATACTGATGACGATGGGCAAACTGTATAAATCACTACGTTCGGTTTCTGCGTAATGTATACGATACTGATCTACACCTAAACGATACACGTACGCGTTCGCGTCGTATACGCTGGAGTTATGAAGAAAAAAATGCTGTTAACACCGAACGCGTAGTAGTGATAAATACGTGTAAACAGTAAATACGTTAATAAATCTCAATAATTGTAAAATATATTCCGATAAACGCATTGAAAAATACGATTTCAAAACGCACGCGGGAAAAAGTGTTTGGGAAACGAAGAGAGAGAGAGAGAGAGACGGCGACGACGGAGTATGAGGGTAACAGGGGACGAGGGAGAACTATATAGGCGTTCTTCGAAGTTCAAGAACGAGTTTGTATATATTATATGCAAAAATTATTACGCGTCTTATGTGCTAATATAATATAGCGTGCGGCTGATATACGATATACTCCATGCATGGTCTGCCCTCGAAAGCTGACACGCGCCTGTTTGCACAGTGTCAAGGTCTCGACAGCATAAGTATAATATTCTGCTCAACGCGATGTGTGTATATGTGTGTGTATGTGTGTGAGTGTGTGTGTGTGTGTGTGTGTGTGTGTGTGTATGTGTGTGTGTGTGTGTGTGTGTGTGTGTGTGTGTGTGCTCGCGCGCTACAGATGCTGGCCGGAGGTGGTATGGAAAAGAATTGCGTCGATACGATTAAAAGTAAGAAATATATAAAATAAAACACGTTAAACGTTGTATCAAATCAAGTTCAAAATTGTGCAATATATGTATATATGCGTGTATGTACGTATGACTCTATGTGTGTACAATGTATATATACTGCATGTGTGTATAACTATATAGAGGTAATTATTGGCGCGCCGTGTCGCATTCCGCCTTGTCAGCTTCACAGGCGCAACGGCGCACGAATATATTACATTATGTACACGAGTACACACATGCACACTCGTGCACACGCACCGTAACGTAACTCAATAAATATCATAATAATAATAAAACAATAACACCTGTTATCGAATCGTTTTGTTTTGAGCCGATCACTTCAAACACGGGGACATCGTGTACGTGTAATAAACACTGCGCTGCAGTCCTACGCAAAATCATTGTAATTTGTTTTGTAATTGATCAACGTCATTACTATTATTATTATTATTCTATTCCATATTATGTCAATGAAATCGGTTCTCGATTGAGAAACAATTTATTATTTTCATCACTTGTAACAGATGGTAATAATGTCACTCGTGCATGTGTTTATTCGCAATGCACGTAAGCAGGTATACAAATCACAGGTGTCACGCCGTGTTTGTCCACGGCAATAGCATTTTTATTTGAAATCATTTTTGATTTATTTTTATTTTTTTTTTTTGAAATATGATTTTTTCATAATATTTCGTTACTGTAGGACCACATGTTTGAATATTTTTCGATACAGGAACGTAATGATATGAAAAATATCACGCTGGAAAAATGTAAGTTATTGTCGAAGACAAACTGCACGGACAGACATCCTATATACACGAATAATTATTCTATACACGGTAATATAAAATATAAAAATAAAATAAAATATTTATTCACACATTGTACGCTGTAACATATATTGTAATATCAGAGAAAATTTAAGTTTTTTTTTTTTTTTTAATATCAAGTGCGTACGGAATGATAGTGATTAAACTTATGAACTGTATAATTTTTTATTACCATAGTGGGAAAAAATAAAATCACGTTGTTATTGAAAAACATAGTACACTATGTAAGGCCGAGGGCGGTGATTGAATAATTTATAATTGATTGAATAATTATTATACGTCATGAATGTATGTATTGGATGTTCCGAGTGGATACTATGTAATTAATCCGAATGTGCCATCAAATCATATTTATAAATATAAAACTAAAATATATAATTCACGCGTTGTTCGGCATTATATCTATCTCGTATACCTACCTCTTCTCTACAGCGTAGTGCCCCGGCCCCCACACTGACAACATAATATTATATTTACGGGTGCTCGAGCTACTGTTGCCGCCGCCGCCGCCAACGAAGATAATGACTGCTGAACCGACGCACATATAGTAATAATAAAGATGGTAAATCCGGTCCAGTCTCGTCACTTTGGGGTTGGCCTGAAGCATACTGGCTTCTATATCTACCCACCTACCTTCCTGCCTACGTGTTGCGTACGACTATATGAGTATGTATTCTAATGCACGAAGGAATCCCGACTTCTCCGGAGGCAAAGTGTGTAACGTGCAGTGGGAGAAAAAAAATACTATTCCATCAATAAAGGATTAAGAGAAAGAACGACATCGCGTCCCTAAAATCCCGTCTAGACCATGACGATGACGACGACGACCGCCTACCTGGAGATAATATACAGTAAGGATACACTATACAATATAAGTGCTCTACACGCGTGAGGTTGTTGTGACGTTGAAAAGTAAAAACAAAAAAAAAAATAATAATGTTAATAATAATAATAAAAATAATGAACATGATAAAAATACCAATCATCCACTGCATAAAATATTGTTTAACATAATGAAAGTATTTTTACAACCGATACCTACAATAAGTGAAAGAATATTCAACTCAATATTGGTTATTATATCGATATAGTAATATAGTAGATATTGCAATGATTATCTCGAAAATTATATAAATGATAACACAAAATACTAAGTTTTTGGAACAGAATTTTTTAAGTAAAATTTTTTTTTATCGTTTCATAGTAGTTATTAAAATATTAAAAAAATATTAGTCTTTTTCAATAGGGTATGCGTACAAAATAAACATTTTCCAAATAAAAATCTCCATTTTAATTAGTGAATTTGAATAAAAACCATACTTCTAATGGATTTTAAATAGTTTTATTGAACGCGAATGTTTGAGATTCATAATATTTTTCAACAAAAAAATGCGCATATCATTCATACATACATGTATATATATATATATATTTAATATAGTAGAAGTCAATATTATTATATTTTTATAATTGAGTGATAAATAACGATGAAATATTTTTTTCAGACGTAGAATACTAAAATAATAATAAAAACAAACTACAACTCACTTACCAGTGTGCAGAAACAGATGATTTTTCAAATTCGTGTGTTTACTAAATCCTCTGTTGCAAATGTGACATTTGAATGGCCACGATCCGTTGTGCACGTACATATGAGATTTCAAATCACCAGGTGTAGGGAATGACTTCGCACACAGAGTGCATTTATGTGGTTTTTCCTGTGAACAGATTACAAAAAAATATTTTATTAGGAAACACGTTTAATATTTTAATAGGATTAGAATTGAATATACTCATTTTTCAATGGTGTTAATTGAGTTTTCAATGAGAACGTCAACAAGATAGAAAACGAAATAAAAATATAACTATGGGTGCAGAAGCGGGTCCGGCTAATTCAACCTAACCGTCTTGGTCGTAAAAATAAAACCGATTTCTGCCGACTGCTACATTTTAATACACATCAATTTCGGATTGTAAGCACCAGCAGCCGTCGTAATTTGGGTTGGATATATATTATGTCGTATAAGTGTAATAAAGTATAATTTATTCATATATATGACCAACGATAAAAATCAAATTATTATTATTATTATTTTACTTTTTTACATACAACAACGAGCAAGTTGTATGGAAATAATATATTCCACTCGGGCGTCTAACTCACACGAATAAAACGTATACGATTATGTTATACAAATAAATATTTAATGATATTTTTGAAACATTATATTTGTTTTCCATGAAATAATTTATTGTTTGTTCTCTCGTCTAGGTCGTTTTGAGTATTACAATTCCACATCAAGCGCATTTTGTTAAAAACAAACACCATGTTATAATTTGCACACACTCAGAGAGAAAGAAGTTCACTATTTTACGTTTAATATTTTTTAAAAGCGTAAAAAGGTACACAGGAAAAGTTAAACGTTTTACGTTATAAAAAAAAATATCTTCAATTATCTTTCGATTGTACCATCATTGTAATATTATATAATGTTTTCAACTGTAAACAATTAGTCAATTGGTTAACTCTCTTAGTTTTAGATTATACTGTAATACAATTATATTAATCAAACTATTAAATATTTATAGTTACAGAGTAGGTGTGAATATTATCGGAACGAATCGAATATATGTGAACGAATGGTACGAAATAATTATGCAAAAATATAAAAATACATATTTGATCGATTTTCTTTCGTCGCCAACCAGCACTTTGCATCGTAATAATATCGTTTGTCATAATGCTAGGGGAAAATATAAAAAAAAATCCAATGTGCTCACACTATAAACAATCGTAATACATTCGTAATAAAATTACTACACATACAAATCAACTGTAATCGTATTGCTGGTATAGATCGTAGACTATTTATTATTCATAAATAATAATTATATTAATCTAAAGAACATGGGTCGATGTATGGTATAATATTTAAATGATATGTTAAGAATAAAACAAATACGTGCGCGCCAAGTATGTACACCTATGCTTGGTAAGTTATCATTTTCGATAAGCTTCCGCGTAGGTCAGAGAGGAAAGGACCCAAGGGAACTCGACCCACACACCTGTCCGGCGCGCGCCAAGGTCGAGAGGTCCGCATACGCACAGTAATCATCAATCGCGTTCATAGCAAACCTATACGTGCACTTATGTGTATATAAATTGTATAATTTGGGTACGATTACTACTGCTGGTGCTGGTGCACCGGTCATCCTGAAGCCTAAGGGTTATATGCTATGTGCGCGCGAATAACGTGTCGGTCACTCGCGTGTTTTCCTTGCCGCCACCGCGCGCTGAGTACCGGTTTTCGTGCACATCGCGCGGTGCGTTTACGTACCGTGTATACGTTTACGGGATATTTCTTGGGTAAAAAAAAAGAAGAAAAAAAGCAAAAAAATAAATAAGTACATAAATAATACGGAGAGAGAGAAAACAAAAAGACAATAATAATAATTATATTATCCCACGGCGGGTTATTACTAAATCATCGGCTAATACACCTGCTGCCGGTCACCTGCGATCGCGGCAAATTGCTCCATACTATACATGTTATATACATATATATACTCGTATATGTAAGATTTCGACGACGAAGTATATTATAGCATACGTTGGACGGAAGTTTTTAAGTTATTCGTCCCTCCTTGCTTTTCTCTCTTCTCCCCGCATCGCTGTACTTCTCACGTGAGCTATGTATGATTCAAGACCGTTCTAGGGTAATCGGACGTTTCGATTGATGACGACGTAGATGTATACGCATGCTAGAGGTTCCCGCCTATTTCGTGCTGCACGCGATCCTCGTGCGGGCGCCTCGACGTCCGTTCGTATATATATATATATATATATACATGTATTTATTATATGTTTTTGTGTATGTATATCACAAGTGCACGTACGACGAATGGAATACGGCGGTACGATGTACGTTGTATATCCTCCAGAAGTCACGTGAACCGTCTGAGGAAATTGGCTGCCGCCCATATTGACGACGATGAGTATCAATGGGCTACCGTATAGATAAAAGTCTAATGCACTTAATAACAGAATGTATTTTAAGGTATTACGCGCACTGTGTACAAGTGAATAGTTGATTAAAATAAATGTACCGACAGAAATATGTATGTTTCGTCCGATTCGAATTCGAATATACACACCGTGTTCCATCAACAATATAATGCACTCCGCGGCGGTTACGTTAGACAGCAAATTGTATGCAAAGATAAGAACGTCTATCGTTAAAGTCTCCTCATCTAATGTTTTTATAAGGTGTGTTTTCGCAATGTGAACATTAGTATGCAGTTTGAACACTAACAATTTGTAACATATTTGCTAGGAAAAAAACGTGGACGTGTTTCTTCATGAATAATGTTATAATTTCCTTATCGATTGTATAATTTACATTAATTAACGCCAGCTATCGTTACATGCAATCTGTAAACTGATCGTAATCGAATTTCAAGATACGTTCGCGTACATCGTTTATCAAATTTGACCAACCGCTTTAAGAAAACATAAAAGTCAAAACGTTTTTCCATAAACGCGGTGGTTCGCGATTCCGTCAAACGCCAAGACTCTGATGTCGTTTAGTATATTACGCGAAACGCCGTTTACTGAAAACGATGTTTTTCAACGGCGCACAACGGAACTACTGTAGGCTGCAAGAAAGTCGGGCAATTATTTATTACGATAATTCCATCCGTCCGATACGTCATCATCTCTATAAATGCCATATGGCATGATGGTTTTGATTGAAATAGACGTAACACGAAGGAATTGGGTGTGGAGTGCCTACGTAACATTTGGTGTTAATGAATGTCCGACCCGAGTGTACCGTCTGACGGGACTCCGAGCGCGCATCACAAGCAGTCAGTCGTCTTCACGCATAACGAGTCCGCTGCCACTGGTTAATAAAGAAAATGCGCGGGGACTGCTCTAGACGACGGTGTTACAATCTTGTGCGCCTATATACACGTACATATACATATAGTACGATATGCATGTATACCAATGACTTCAATTGGAACGAATCGTATTAGGGGTACGCCACCTGTCTGCACGCGTTCTCCGCACTGCCGCGCATCTTTCCGTCCGTGTAACATAAGGCGCGCATATACACATACCGTATACAGCGTAAAAGTAAATTTAATAATTGTGACTCGGTCGGTACAGTAATTATTCGATCAGTATAGTACCCATTTATATTTATGTGTGTGTATGTGCGTGATGGTAAGGGCGCAGGCAACAGCGCACAAAGGAACAATGTACACATATATAGAGTGATGATGATAATAATAATGTTTTCCTTTCATATCACGCAAACGAGAGAGAGAAGGATACGATCACAAAGGAACCGTACACACCATACACTACATCTTTTTCAAATAATAATCATAATCATATTGAGAACGACTTCTGCGAGAACCCTTCACGCGACCATTGTTCCTATTGTAAAACGATCAATGCGACGACGAACACACCAAATAGGCCGCAGTACTGACATGTTTTCATCGAAGAACGTTGTAAAAAATTTTGATCCGTAAGTGTGTGCGTATACAAATCGACCGAGTATTTCAGAAAACGGCAGTGTTTAAGTGCGCATAATAAATGACACGTGAATCAAATATATACCGTGTTGTCACATAAAACCGGTAATAAAAATTATAATTATAATATACATGGACCCAAGAAAAATAATTAAGCACAATCTGAAGAAAAAAATACCTAATCGTTTTCTGTTTATAATAAAGTTACATTTAACTACTTAACTGCCTTCAACCATACATTTAAAGGACATAATAAAATCGAGAACCATCAAGTAATCCATTTTCAATTGCAGAGACATCTATTAAGATTTATTCTCAGTAAACGAGATATTTTTATTATTTATTTATTTCAGTAAAATATGTGAAGTTAGCGAAAGAACACTGTTCTTATATATTAATATGTATCGAGAACACCGTTGTATGACCACATCATTCTAATATTCCGATACACCTGCATAGGTGTATCAAATTATTTGAATCAAATGTCAAGTATATGAGTTGACCTATAATATTTTTCATGTTAATCAATTTTAAAAAGTACCATAAAATATTGTCATACATTCTTAAAACCGACGTTTAGGACAAAGGTAGATAATAATGTATAGATTGGCAACTCATTTTTTTTTATATCTTGTTGTTGTTAGCAAAGGGGTGGGGTATTGTGAGAATTGTTTCTCGGACCGTGTCCAAGATGTGTGTTTCTTTGGAGTTCCGGTCTGTCAGAACCCTTTTTTTTTTTGTCGGAGGGAAGTAAAAGAATAAGATAATAGCGATTGTTACTATCCGCTGCTACCAGCCCCGTCCAAGAAGACAAACATATACACATAGGGAAACGCCATATGGTTATGTGAAATAGGAAATTGCTCTTCAAACGCCCATTGCGCATATATATATGTGTGTATGTGTTTATGTGCGTGTACAAGAGATGTACACGATACACAGTCATTTTCTTAAAAAAACAACATGCACGTGATGTAATTGCTTTTTTTCTTTGGTATTGTTGCGACAGTTGGCCGACAAAAAAAGTAATAATAATAATAATAATAATAATATGAACTTACAACAATATTGCTCCAAGGTGCACCTGACAAAATATACGTGTTGGGTATAAATATGGGATACTTATATAATAGTTGTCTGTTAAATTTGATAAATTCTGAATAAACCCTTCGAGTCAGCAAAAAAAAAAAAAAAAAAAAAATTAATAAAAGAAAATCTGTAGTATTTATATTCAACGTCGCAACTTTAAAAGTAGAGTTTCGCCAAATAGTTATATTAAGTATTAATATACTATATAATATTATTTTTAATAAGAAAAAATTGAAATAATTGTAGGTACAATGAATAGAATTATGTATTTTCTTAATAATCCTTCGAAAATGTCTGTGTTTATTTGATAAAATATCTCTATGTTATTAAGAGTATAGAAATTTGAATTTTTAAGGAATTGAAATCCTATTTTTTCTGATTTACCAAACTGTACATTTACTATACTAAGGATATAATTTAAGGGATGATTATTTTCTTTCGAGACATTTAAGAATGTAACACATATGTCTCATATTCACATATGTAGGTATCTTATACCTATCAGTGATGCTTATAAAATGATAATGTAAACCAGTATGGTATGTCGTGAAATGTCAGACAAAAAGTAAATTTGATAATAAAATAGCATGTTTTAAGAATATCATAAGGTTTAAGATAAATTTGAATTTTTTTTAAAAAAAAGTGATTACATTGTTTGAAGACGTATTTTAAATATTATGATAATATAAGTAAAACAGCAGATATAATTCGGCCCTCAGATTGCATTGTTCTTCAAACGGATGTACATTGTACATCGTAAACTAATGAAATAATGGTACAGTTTAACCGTTTAACATCTTTAACAACTACGTGCAGATGATATTTAAATTATTAGAAATAATAATAAAATTTATTGTAGTTTCTAATAATTTAATGTCAATAGATAATTGCACTGCAAGCCTGCAGAAGTGATTGAATGTATCTTATAACAGTAGAAAAAACCAGTTAAATATTATAGGTTTTTTTGGTTGCGATACGGAAGTTGAATGCACTGATTAACTTCTTTAGCCGCGTAGAAGTAGAACATTTTGAAGTTAAAGTTATACGGAAAGAAAAAAAAAAAGAAGAAAAATACAATTTTCCGGAACATTCAAAAAACATTTGATTTTAAATCTATTCGATTTAAAATAGGACGATCCATGATGATATATTATCCATTAGGGACTTTGCACGAGCAAATAAAAATACATATTTGTCAAATTAGTCAAATAAGTGTAATTTAGTACCACGAGCAAGTGTTATACTGAAATCCCAGATTATAATAAAGACATGTTTGATCAAACGTACGTTATAGCTACGTATAACAAACCCATACGTTTTGTGCACCAATAAGTATTTTTTTTTTTTTACTTTGTATAGCCATTGAATAAAATTTAGACGTTGCGCCAACGCAACATGTCGGAAATATTTTATTGTTGGCTATCCTAAAGTCCTAATCACGCGCGTGGTACACGCACACACATACACACGCGCGCGCACGAACATTCACACAACTCACTGTGTAGTCGTTGATTATCTGAATAGAATAATCGTTTAATTCAATCGCTTTCGTCTTTTGAGTACGCGCGCGCGCGCGCTCGTGTTTAAGTGGCACGCGCTTCGCCTGTTGGCCACCACCGTCAAATTACGATTTCCTCAGAACCGCAATCTGGTCATTAGTGTTTTTTTTTTCTTCTTCTTCTTCTGAAGGCTTCCGATGTGTATACCTTTTCTTAATGGACCAGTCACACGTCACTCGTCACACAACAACGAAACGACGATGATTTTGCAACTTTTAGTCTCTCTAAAAACGCGCATCTTATTCGGCGTCTGCCTTCTTGTCTTGTCTTGATATAAAATACACGTAATATGTATGTATATATAAGATACACGAATATGACTAAATCGTATAATTTCATTGAGGGTAGCGCTACGCTATGGTAACATTTTATACACCTGTAGCTATGCGCACAAGAGCGCTCGTATACCTGTACACAATGCATGCGCACAGGAAGTCGTCTTTTCTTCACCAGCGGCCAGTTATAATTGTAATGTTTTTCGACTCACCGGTTTTGAAAATATTACATTTTAATGATCTAAACTGGAACACAGTGTGGTATATCGATGAGATCGTAATTAATAAACAGAAAACGTTGGACGAGAGAACCGTCGCTATTGTTATAACTCGACCGTTACTCACGCGGAATATCGTTACCGATGACTCTTGAATCATCCGCATTATTTACCCACACGATAGGTAAATATCAAATAAAATAGGTAATAATTATATGAAAACCGTATGATATTCCACCATGTAAGCGTATCGCGTACAAAATGGTAGTTCGTATTAAAGTTTTAAAATAATAAATTCACAATTCACGTTCGTCTCGACCGTCGGGTTACAATGCAGCTGCCATCAATTAGTTTTTAAATCTGTTCGACCGAATTTATATGAAACCGAAGTTCCAACGACGACGGTCAATAGGTATAGTATTGTATGAGACAAAAGTGAATAAATATTTATGTATTTTTTTTTTTCAACATATTCCGTCGGTAGACGTTTAAGAATGAAACATATATTATCCACTACACGAATATTGCAATTGGCCTTCGGTTGCACTGTATCTCCGAATAGTAGACCTCATTATGCGTTCATACGATCAAATATACACCATTATCTGCGTTAGCTCAGACGCTAAAGGTTCCAAGAAGGAATCTTTTGCCAAATCCATTGACAGACCTATGTTTCTGCATAGCAAGAATAAGAACAACGCTATAAAAACGTAGAACCTTTGTGCGTGAGTGTATTGAAAACGAGAAGCCACAGTCCGAGATAGCCTATATTATATTGTAAATACATTTTATATGATAACGATAAGTAATTAAATCGATTGAGCTTAATACGTAAAGAAAGATAATTTATAATTTATAATAGATCAGTTTACAATTAGTAGATGATTGAAAAGTCAGTCTATTATAATATTTTAATTTTTGATTACTTTTAGATACAGCCGTATTTTTTTAACATAAAAATTAACACACACAATTATATACATGGTATAGATTCCGAAAGTGATGATTTAATATTCTAATAAGAATCACGTACTAGAGAAACGAGACAATAGTACTATATTCGTTATACATACACTCGTACAGAAATACTGTTGGAAATAGAAAACTTTAAAATCATGTGGATAATGATAGGTTATATAGTAGATGTATAATTATTTCACTGTCTCTAGAAACGTGATTACATTATGAACAACGTATGTTAATGCGTATTCATAAACATTTCTTGTTTAATTTCTATTTTGGTTTCCAATTACAAATTAAAGGTGTACATCAGTGTATTAAATAAATAGGTGACTTTGATTCGACAAAATCTCGGACGGAAATCCCTGTACACTATGCTTCCATAACGCTTTCTTTATTTCCCGATAATGTAGGTTTTTTTGTTTCCATACCATGTGTTTCTAACATAAGCATGTCTCGTATAATGTCAAACAGAAACATGTTTTCCATTTTTGACAAGGGTGGCCGACACCAAATAGTTGGGAGAAAGGCGAAGGAGAAGAAGAGACACGTTTTCCATCGTCGCATAATGTCGTCGAGATAATAATTATGCATGGTTTTAGTCAAGCCGTTATGATGGAGAATATATAATCATCGTAGTGCTTGCACGCATTCAAATCTTATCGCCCGTAACACCCGTTTATGCATTTTTATCATAACGAATACATTTTATGTCGATTAATCGCAATTATATTTTAGATATAACATTTTTTGATCGTTATTATTTTCATTATTATTAACGGCAAATCTGTATGTTACCTATGCAGTTCGAGGCATGTGGTCCGTCGATAAACGTTGATCGCTTGCGTTGCGTGTTCGTTGCGCGTTAATATATAAATGCCGCTTCCGCCGACACATCTGCGCCACCGTCGAGTTCAACGATTTATGTTCTTCCTTACGTGCGTGAATTATTAATAAAAATAATTTTTTATCAATTAGTTCCACGCCTAACCTGACCCTATAACGGTCTAAAGTACTTGTGTTCGCACATTATCTTACAAACAAACTATGGAATACGTATTCAATATGGCAGGATAAGACATTTTTGAAAGCTCTAATTTTAAAATACATGCTCAAATATTTTTTATCATTATTGGATCGTTATATTGAAAAACAGTGTTGAATTCCGATTTAGATAGATTTCGTTGAAATTTATATTTTGGTTTAGAGAGGTGTATCGAGAAAAGTCAATTTTCATCAAAGTAAAAAACATTAAAAAATGTTATTAATGTATATTAGTATAATGTAAATCAACCACGACGAATAATCTTATTTCATAATAAATAATCCAATACGATTAATTGCTACGATGTAATCGATGATCAAGGATCAAAACATAGTTATTGATGTATCAGATAAAACACGAAAAAGAGACGAAATCAACGCGGTATTGCGATTAATATTCATCGAATATACGCACTTAACATTTATTTTGATGTTTAATGTTCAATATTTAACATATTCAGTGAAATCTTTATTGATCGTACTATATTTTAATATAAATAAAACATTTTTACGAAATAAAATGTCAACTATTCTTCTAATAAAACGTTTAATGATGTATTCATGGAAAATATTCTCCTATTAAGCAATGATTGACGTTTGTAAACAGTGGTTTCACTTTAAATTATTGATATGTTTTACAAATTTCAGGATAATAATAATATATTATACGAATTAAATGATCTCACGTGCAGATTGATTTCTGAAAAGTATAGTACTAAAAGAGAATTGCAAACGATCTGATGTGCGTGTATATATAGCTATTATATCGTCGTCAACCGGTTAGACGAGATGGATTTCGGTTCCAAATTTAAACCGTATACAACCGAATGTAAACGAATTTAATATAAAGGTTCGAGTCACGTCGGTAACAACTTTTTCCTTCGTGTTTACGACAAAATCGATCGAATTATTAACTATTTTCTGGTTTATTATATTAATACATATATTTTTTTAAATTGCAAACACATATAGTAATAATAATGATAAAAAAAAAAAAAAAAAACATGAAATTAAACCACTGGTATCCGAACACCATCATTGCCGTGCGCCCGACCCAGCCACCAGTAAGTAGCTCGGTGTTACGTGTTCGGTGTTCCACACGATTTTAATTTTAATTCCATGTATAATTTAAGTTAAAAAAATCTATATGCTAACCAATCTACCGTGTGCAGAGATAATAATAATCTCTGTGCTTCATAGACTGGTTCAAACGTATTATTAAATACCCATAATCTTGCGTGATTCCTCGAACATTAAAACGTGTGTATGTGTGTATATCGTGTGTTTACAGCCTACTGCAGCTGTATAGGATCCTGTCTTTAGCTTTATCTTATAAAGCCATCGGCTGACAGCATATAGGTCTGATAATAATTATAATATGATTATGATAGAACACTCTTATTACCGTAAAAATGTAACTAAAATCCTTTATTGTGAGCTATTTGGATGATCGATTATTGAAATTTTAATTTTAATTTACAATCGGTAGTTTGAAAAACCTTCGATAATAATATGTTATAGTTTCATGTTTTGTTTGAAAAGTTTAATCCAAATGATTCGGGTATAATAAAAAGTAGTAGAACAAATGTGGTATGTGTTAAAGTTAAGTTTTCAGACATTTTAACTACTCAAGAATAAATAAATTTATGTCGGTAACCATATTACTTATTTCACCTTAAAGACAAAAAATAAATATAATATTTATATTATATAGTTTATGAATAAACATATTTTAATACCACATATTATACATAGTATGTATGTTATAATATCAACAGAAATAAATTTATAGCTATGTATATGTTAATATAAATTTTAAGTTTTTTTTAGATAGAAAAGATCACAAAGAATAAAAATAAGCGTAAAACCATGATATTTAATTGTAAGAATTTAGTGTTCCGACTTATTGGTTTTATTTGAAGGCCTATTTGGGTATAATTTAAATTATGCATAGCAGATAATATTTGTACAATATTACTCTATAAATATATATATATAATTTAATGTATATGTATGTATAGAATATAAATAATTTTTTTAGGCTGATGAACAATTTATATTTATTATTATGTATTTAAGTATTAAAAAAAAAAAAAAAAAAAAAAATTAGTTGTATATGTGTTGCTTACCTTTATGTGAGTCATTCGGTGATAGTAAAGATTGGAGCTGGCTGTAAACCGTTTTCCACATACACCGCACTGATGCGGTTTTTCACCGCTATGGATCCGCCGATGCGTGTTCAACGAGCTGGATGTAGAAAATCCCTTGTTACACACGGCGCAGACATGAGGCTTTTCACCTAAAACAACGATACATAATATAGAATTTAATTATATATTTATATTGTGTATGTGTGTGTGTGTGTGTGTGTGTTAGTGTAAATATCCCTACTTTATTCCATGAAGCTATGTTACGTGAATGTCGGTGAACAGGATTGGTGGTGTGGATTTAGATATGCTTGGCCGTGGGATTTCATCAGCGAGTTTAATACGGATAAAAATTATGTACGAAAAAAATGTCATCATCCGGTCTTGGAAGTAACCGTGAAATCTGTTCGCGTATATCGTAATTGATTCGTGAAAGATTAGTTCCACTACGAGATGGTTTTGTGATAAACGGATTTAATTGTTTGACGGTTTTCTATACAAAATTACATCGGATCTTCGAGAATTCAACATGCAATGACATTTTTAAAAAGATAAAAGGTCCGTGTACACATCACCACCAATTACAATAACATTGGAAATTACTAATTAATACACTCGTATGAAATCGGAAATATTTACATTGTACATACACGGTTAATTTAAAACATAATTTTAGTTAATTTTTAAAAAAAATAAATACGTTTTATGATAAGAATTTTTAAGTAAAAAATTTTATATCATTATTTTTTCTTTTTAATTTCATGACTAATACATAGAAGCCAACATAACTATTAAATCTATACAAATTTTTTGTAATTAAATATTAATTTTGTTCACGTTAATGAAATTTAAAAAAAAGAAGACGAGAAAATGAATAAGAATGATGATTGCATGTATTAGTGTTGAGTGTATGAAAGTCCTAGAAGAAGATATTGCTAAACATGGTATGATATAATGATGAAACGTTTAACAATAATTGATATACAGTTTAGTTGGGTATAATTAGAAGGCATCAAATATAAATCAATAAAACGAATTGGCAAAACGACAACGGATCTTATCGCTAAGTCAAAATTAAAAAAGTAATCGCAATTCGTTAAAACAACTTTACGAATATAAAACATAACCCAACGTGTATATATGAATTATATCATAATACATTTTCGATTTAAATCTTTACGGAGATATTAAACGAAAGAACAATTATTAATATCTATTTATTATGATATTTTACATCAAAACATTATGTTATAAAGTTAAAATCATTTAACACGAAAAAAAATAATTTTCTATCGACCACTTTCAA
This sequence comes from Sipha maydis, assembly GCA_034509805.1. Classification (NCBI taxonomy): domain Eukaryota; kingdom Metazoa; phylum Arthropoda; class Insecta; order Hemiptera; family Aphididae; genus Sipha; species Sipha maydis. The sequence goes on along the minus strand of JASXSY010001467.1, from coordinate 70,084 downwards.
CGTACCAGTATGGGTTCTCATGTGCCTTTTGAGCAACGATGGCCGGTCGAAAGCTTTGCGGCATACCTCACATGGCAAAAGAGTTCGTTCGCCGCGGAATGGTCTTGGTTTCACCGGAGTAGTGTTGCACACGATCATGTTCACATGATGATCCAACGACGTCATATCACCGGATAGTGAGTTAGCCGATGAAGATTCGCCAGACAACGACTTACGTTCATCTGTGTCCAGCCCACTCGGTGGTGAAGATGCGGACGATGCGGAAGAAGTTCCATATACTCTGGATAATAGTGACATAGACAGGTCTAACGGTGAATCTAAGCAAAAAGGAGAAACAATAATGAAAACAGGATCAACAGGGTGCATAGAAGCGCTTTTATGAAATTGCATGTTTTTTTAAGTGGTTCAATTGCTTTTATTGTTTTGATCGTTCTACGAAGTATATATATATTACTTATTCCTCTAAGTTATAAGTCATATCTAACCTTTATAAAATAAAATAACAAGCATTTAACATATTAATGAGAAAAAGAGCAGTGATTGTTACGTAAAATGTTTTTTCTTCTGCTCCGTGAATGCATGAATTTAAATTATGTATTATTATAAATATTTTATATCACTTATAATTAATTTATTATTCAATTTTTTTGCTCCAATATTTTTTAAATTTTAAATATATTTTATTTCATATAATTAGTATTAAGTTTTTTTTACGACATTTTTTATGTAAAAAATATGAATTAGTTATTAAGTTAATAAGTTATTAAAAACACAAAAATTACATTTTTTTGTTTAAATTTTATATATTAATGATAATTATGCAAAAATGAACGTTTAAAAACATATTGATCGACTAAATAAGTGCTTAGTTTAAATACTTACTATATAATAAATAAACAAATAGATCATGTATAAAAATAAATGCTTAGCCTGGAGTATTATAATATTTGTAAAGTACGACCGGTTTCGAATTAAAATTCATCATTATATGTATACAAATTTAATAAATCGCCATTAATAACAACATGCAAAAATTGAGTTGCGATTTTATTAAATTTATATATGCCTGATAATATATTTTTAATTCGATACCGGTCGTAGTTAACAAATATAATAATACTCCAGGCTAAGCATTTATTTATTTATTTACTTCTATCTATAAATGATTTGTTTATTTATATATATTAATTTACAAGAATTTATCCTTAACTAATTTTTAATTCTAATTTAATTTTTTATTATTTATGATGAATTATCATTTCATATTTTTAGTATAATATACTATGTAACATAACATAACATAATATTATTATGTTTATTCATACTTCGATGTAATTAATAAACAAAAAGGGTAACAATCCAAGTGATAAACATAAACATTTTTGAAAAAAACGATGAAAATATTAATAATTATAACATATTCTTCTTCTTCACACTCGTTTTTATTTTTATTCGTTTAAAATATTTATCATAATAATTAGATATTAAACTAGCTTAATCGATCTAATACTCCCAAGCATAAAATTATTATCTTTAATAGTTTTATGTTTTATAATTTGTGATGTTGGTTATTTATTATTTATTAACCCTGAATAACTAATGAAATCATGAATTCCAATTTATACTCAGCCTTGTAATTATATACTTCTAAGTAGTATTATGCATATATTGTATAGTTCAATGAACCTACAATTTTTAGTTAATTCATAAATCACTTTGGATGAATTTGATGAAATTGTGTTGTATTTTTAAAATATTGAAATTCTTAGATGGATTTTTTTTTAAACTAAAGCACATTAAATAATTGCTATTGAGTTTTTTCAATTATTCAAATTGATTTGAGAATATTTTTGTTATAAAACTACTTTTACGTTTCCACGGAGCAAGAAATATTTTAATTTTATATAATTTTTTATTATTCTGTCAATTAGCATGATTATATATTTTATTCGTATCTATAGTAAACAATAAAATACCAATAGTATATGTACGCTGCTTAAAACTTTTTGATTTCCTCCGTCTTTCCATAAAAAAAAAAGACTATAAAATTTTATAAATCTTGATGTACAGATTTCTCATTTACACATTATTTTATTTCAATAAAGTAAGAGAAGAAATACATCGTAAATGATAGATTAATGTTAACGTATAATATGCTATTATAAGTAGTAATTAAAATCGTGTTTTTCTTTTAATGATGGAAAAAAACAAACTAAATAGAAATCAAGTAAAAAAAAAAAATAAGATTTTATTATTTTGTAAAAAGTATCGACATTTAGGAAATGTATAAAAGAAAATTTTAATATTTCAAGCTACTATGGAAAAAACAGTAGGCACCATATACTTTCTTGTGTTTAAAAAAAAAAAAAGTAACGTTGTTTAAAAATTATAATTTTTTCCTTTCAAGCACTGCAGAAAAATTATATTAAGATAAGGTCTTTGACGACACTTGTCAAGATTAACAGAAACCGTCTGTAAGCCTCCGAACGTTCATCCTAAGTTCATCATTACGTAGTGAAATAATAATGATTTTTCTTATTATTTAATTTCCCAAAAAAATACTACTCGGGCGATCGGCGAAATCGTGCACAACCCCGCTGTCAACGCGCGCACCAGTGCAACCCACGTATAACCTGTAACAGTTTCCACTTGAGCACATTAATATAATGATATTTTATCGTTTGCCCGTGTAGACAGGCGAAATTGAAAATATGTGCGTGATGACGATGCGTCTATTCGATCCGACGACATTAATTTTATATTATTTTTTCTTTTTTCCACCTCCGTTTCGTAATACTATTTCCCGATTTTGAATAACACAAGTGTCTACAATGTATAGGTAATGATTGCAGATAAATAGCGCGCCAACGACATGGTGTTCTACACCGAGGGTCATATCATAATACATATATATATATTTGTACGTCTATGGGCCGTGGAAAAAAAAATTAAAAAAAAAAAAAACCGTTTGTAATGCGTACATAATATTATTTCCTGCGTAGCGCTATGTACGTATACACGTGCGCGGGTATTATGAACGCGGTTTTTCTTCGTTGCGACGACGGCCGCATAAACATAGTCCTTCTTAAACCTTCGACGTATCGACGGACACAGACGGACGCAAATCAAGTCCGTGACACCGTCGTGGAAACACTGTATAGTTGTGCAGCGGCTAAAGGACAATACCCGTCGACGATGACGACGACCAGGCGACGGCGGTGGCGGGCCCCAAACAATAGAAGGACGTGCCGCTACCGTTTGGAAATGAGTATCGAAGCAACTGATATGTATATGTACGGGTATATATATATTGTCGCCGTCGAAGCCGCACAATCACCAATAGCCACCGCAGAACAATGGACAAACCGTATACACATTATCATACAACAATATTGGTCTTCGATCGGTGTACTGCAGCCAACGCTCTCCGTCACCATTTTTATTTTTACTCTTTTTATATATATATATATATAAAAACGGTGTTATTTCTTTTTCTTTTTTCCCCCTACAATCTTTTATTTGTATCCTTTTTCATTTTGCGCCCTAAACAACACACGTCGAGAGTCATTTAAGTGGCTGGCTGCGGACGGACACTGATGGCTACCACCGGTCTGGATTCGAAATTCGATACCGCATTACCATATAGTAATAATACATATTAACCCGACGCATTGTATATATTTTGCACTGGTATATCCTATACGCACACCTTTATATATATATATATAAGTATACACGTAATATACACATAATAAGTATTGTCTTTATTATTATTTATTTATTATCATCATTATTATTATTCACACGCATGTGATGCAAGGTCATTTCGTCTGCATGGAATTTATTTAAGTAGCATATATAATAAAGTGTGTACACGCTATTTGCACGCATGGGAAGGAACAGAGCACACGTACATGGATCGTCCAGGGACCGGAATGTTGCTAAAATAATATGGAAACAATACGTTGCGACCATTTTGTACTTGAACTTACCCACTCACCAAAGATTTTATAATAAAGGATTAGAACTAATGATATTTTCTATAACTAAATTTGTCATAGGGTCTTTATCTATTCAATGCGCGTGAACGAACTCTTATAAAAAGATATTCGAGAACATTCGAATAGTCTAGGTACAATACATTTTTCAGAAATTTAACTCGATTGAGTACCAAGTAGAATGTTTTTAGAGTTTCGTATACCATTTTCGAAAGAAAATAAATTTGGAATTGGTACAATGGTGCAAAGTACGACAGATCTGTATAAACGAATAAATTTTCATTAAAAATAATAAGTATCCCTAGTTGAAAAAAAATTGTTATTAGAAATAAAAATAGTTTTAATATTTATTAGTAATTTAATAATATTACAGTCTATGTTATTTGCTAGCTTATGGACTGTTTTGATCAATTTCCGCAACTGAATTACCCAACATTTTTACGACTACGACATACGGCAATATTACATTATATGTCTACATTGGCTACCTACTAATATAACTATAACTGTCAATTGTGTTCTATTTTCTCATCAGTTCGATCAGACGATGGAAGAGGAAAATCATCACAATGACGGACGAACGTAATTAGGCAGGCCGCGCCGGCCGATCGGCGAGGCGCGATGATGATGATGATGATGATGGCTACTGCAATCGCTATATATAATATCGGCGAGCAGTAAAGGAAAACACGTAGCAGGAGAAGAAGGGTGTGCGAGGAAATTGTAAGTGCATTGTCGATTCAGACGTATAGAGTGGCTCGTGCGTGCCTAATGTGTGCTTGTTAGATTCGGTTCCGGGAGAATATAAAGAGTGAGAAAGAGAGACAGAAATTGTAAGAGAGAGAAGGTGGAGCAAAAAATAGTTACACGCGTATATAAAAATAAGGAACAAATCGCTGACTCGTGTTTACAATAGCCGATATTATATAGTCGCGACGTTGTACACGACTGATCAACGGCTTCTGGTCGCGGGAACGTGTTATGCATTAACGGAGTTGAAGGCGCGAAAGAATACCGGAAAGTAGAGGGAGCGTGCAACAGATGACTGACCTGACCGGACGGTGCTTAAAGTGTTGGGTAGACGGTCGCGATAAGACTCCGGGACTTTTGGACGTGGGGTGTGACGAAGGGGCTATGATGAAGGAAAGATCCGAAGCACTGAACACTTCGTGTTCAGATTTGGAGATTGATCGTAAATATAAGGTGTAGCTGGTGTTGTCCTAGAGACAATGGCTGGCTCGACGAAGTGTGCTACTCCTACCGTCGTAGTCACGTGTTTGTGGGTCATTATTGCAGACGTCACGTTTTGAAATTGAAAAGAGCTCATTCTGACTTTTTCGACGGCCGTTCTTTTGTCCCGCGGCACACGCGGTACTGCCGGACCCAATTCTTTTCACGAGAAAAAATAAGTGTTCTGATGGCCTGATGACATGACGCGGACATCCATAGATCTCCGAAATGCGCGTGCGTTTCGGTTTTTTCTTCGCCGCCGCCGCAATCGTTCACCGCGTATTTATTATAAATAAACTGTTCTCAAACTTGATTTACGATCGTCACAATAGTCACTACGAGAGCTATACAGGAAGTAGGATGTAAATTCAAGTTGATTATTTTTTAAACATATCGTTCCTCGTACGTTGAAAGACGTACATTGAATTGGGATGTGTTGATTTCGACAACGTCTTCTCGAATACAACATAAAGTATATTCATTATATTTTGTACTCAGTAGCTATAGTAAATTAATAAACATGTTTGGTGTAATTTTATAGTTAATTTCGTCTTCTTACAAACGCACATAGCACTCTTCGTATTTAGCTAGTACATATAATATATTGAGCTAACAATCGGCACGAGTTTCACTTATCATCATTAACGATTTATATTATATACTGTATAGTATCGCTGTAATATGTATATACGTACACACCATGTACCTATACGGTTAATGTTCAGTTTTAATGATATTTCTGCTAAGTATGACTGGGGGAATCATCGTCCGGAAATACTGGTGTACATAGTATCAAGTGAAACGTTATTCCATTTACTATTGCTGTTATGATATGCTGCTGCTGTAAAATATACTTATGAAGAATTATAATTTCAACTGTACGCGCCTATTTTAATTGGATCAACACGTTCGACGAATTATATCGCGGTTAAGGCGTGCAGACTACACGTGTATATATAATAATATAATATACGTATCGCGGTGCACGACTTTCTACCAAACGGATATAGGTAACAAGTCACAAGTGTTGTTCACCGTCACCTGATAATTAAAAATATCAAGTCGTTACTCTCGTCGGTCGGCGGATATGATTGTCGATAACGTATTACTAACACGAGACTGCAGTGGCCGCCGGAAAACCGTCGAACGATGGAAAACCGTTGATGTTTTATGTTAACCGATGACTGCATAATACGCGACACTGGAGTAAACGTTTCGCGATGAAAACAAAGTACAACACTTATTAAATCTAGTGGTTATCGCGTAATAGGGTTGGTGCACTGCAACTATTTCGTTCTCTCTTCGTCGACCCTTGACCGGTTACGTGTGCGTGAATACATCTTCTATTATTTCAACAGTCCGGAGGCTGATTGACAGCGATTTTCCACTCATGACGCTCCTCCGCTTTCCTTTTCGGTGCACAATCCGATCGATCCAATCGCGACGGGGAGATCGATCGATGATCGTCCCAGAGTACGACGCATGTGCACGCAGCGATGAAAACTATGTCTCGTAACTGAGCGGGGGCACGAGGGGTAATGGCACGGACGACGACGACCATTGTAGCGGATGAGCATTAACAATCGCATTTAATACGAATAAATGCAAAAATGCACTGTGCAGTCGGTATCAATCGAACCGCTGCGCCGCAGCCGCGAACGCTGCGCCGGGTAATGGTAGAGTCGTGTCACCGGCGGAATGCACCGAATTGTTGGCCGTCGCCGCCGCGTCACCTTGGCGATATTATACACATAGCGGCCGCTCAAGATAAATATGGCATTCCGAGGGCCCCCCTCAGGTCTCAAAGGCGCCGACGATTCCATTGTTTTATCCACTGCCGCCGCAGCCGCCGCCGCCGCCGCCGCCGTCGATGTGTATACGTTTCGCGCGTGCGTTCGTGAGTGTACAATTATAGTAATAATAATAATAATCGTACACACGTTAAACGCGTATAAGATGTATATATGTGTGTGTAAAACGCGTATATCTGTTACCGGATATATTATATATACTGCGGTGTAATTATTGTCGTCGTCGTTTTTCTTTTCATTCACGTATTATTATCATAATACTTCACCACCGGCTTCTGTTTGACCACATGCAAACCTATGTGCGTATAATATAATATGCATACGTATGTGTGTGGAATCGCGATTCAATTAGTCTCCCATTTGCATATTATATACGGGCTTCAATTACTGGGCCACGGCAACAGACTCTTGCTGGAGACGTCGTCGTTGTATACGTTCCCGTTTTACCTACCACCGCCATTACGCTATAATAGCACTTGTTCTGCGTATACAGCGCCTATAATACAGATTCACCGGGCCCGACAGCGATGGCAACGGTTTTATCTAGATCGGTCTGACGCCGGGTCGGGACCGTTTCGAAAATGTATTATCTCATGCACGCGTGTGCGTGCACTACACTTACATTATTATACAACGTCGACAACGACGTCAAATTCGTAAATCGAAAATTCCCATATCGAGATCGTATCTGAAAACGTAACACGATGGTCGGTATACCGCTGGTTTTAGATCTTCTACCGACGGTCGACGTCTGTAAAACTCGTTAGGATCTCATTGCGCAACATCGGAGAATCGAACCGAACGGTCATAAAAATGCTTCAGGTACCCAAGCTCGTAAAACCCTCAAACCCCCGACGAAACGAAAACACCCTTATGTTTTCTATAATACGCGTTCAGCAAAAATACGTTGTATCGTCGATCGTTTCGGAGAGATAATTTTAAGCATACAAGTAAGTACTACTGTGGGGACATGTCTCTACTTATGTATGATAAATTATCAAAAAAAAAAACAATTTGTAAACAAACGGAAAGAAAGGCGAACGAATAATTTGCACAGTTCTTCGTCTGCGATCAAATCAATATTAAGCAGCTGACAGAGAGACTTGGAGGATTGGCTGTTCGGCGGGATGGACAAACAAACGAATTATTCGATTCGAACAGCCGTGGGCCGCCGTGTGGCGTGATCGATGAAAAAAAATAAAAAAATAAAAAAAAAATTCAAACAACGCGCCCGCAGAATACGGTACACCCGTGCCGTGCGATACGACGCGTTTAACGTGCACGTAAAAGTCGCGTGAAAACCGCGCGCGAGCGATCCGCGGCAGCGATTGGCGAATCGTGAAATACCGTCGATCCGACGATCCGACGGGCGTGAACATCAAAAGGGAATTGGACGCGAATTCGCGACGGTCCGTGCGCACAACCCGTACGCGACCTGGACACCGGGGCCGCGCGAAACACGTGTAGGTCGGCGCGGCGGTGCGCGTTATCGGCCATCGCGGCATGCGTCCGGGCCGGAGCGTGGACACGTATCTGGGAGTACACACGCCGCGAGAGCATTGTCGATCGATAAGGACGTTGTCGCACGGATCCGTGCGCGCGCGCACGCGCAGGGAGGAGGGATATCTCGCGGGGGCCGTGCCGAGGCGTGTGCGCACAAACCGTCCGAGAGCGCGCGACACTCACCTTCCAGGATCGTGTCCATGGTGCGTCTGTACAGCGTGTTCCTCAGGTAGTGCACCGCGGGCATGAAGAATATCTCTTCGGGCCGCTCCGGCAGGTAGTGCACGATCAGTTCCGTGTTCGCGGGTATGTTTTTGATCACTTCGTACATAGGTTCGCCTGCGTGCGGAGAGGGACAGAGAAAAAAAGCAAAAAAAAAAAAAAAAAAATTAAAAATGTGTATCGGACGTCAAATAATACTAGTAATACGTGTACATGGGTGGAAAAAAACGTAACGAAACGCACGTATAGTCTCGGTTCACGTACACACGCGCGCGCAGCGTCGACATGAATCCACACACGGTGTTAAACCCCGAACAGGTTCGGCAAGATACCCGAATAATCGCGTAATCGTCGTGAATAAAAATAAATAATAATATAAACGTATTTCGGTGAAATAAAAACGTGTACGTGTGTGCGTATCGAACCGGTTGTTGATGCGTACCTTTTATTTTGGTTCCCAATACGTTGACATGTTGTTCGGAATGGTGCTGCGTGATTTTCAAAAACCGGACCCAATTACAATAACGCACTCTGAGTCTGTTCACCTCAGTCACCTGGTCGTAGCAACCGAATCTGTGCCTTATCTGAAACAATCAAAACACAAACACATGTATGAAAAAAATATATATGTATATGTTTATAGATTTTTGAACACACTGCAAGAAGCTGCAGGTCTAATCGAATTCACTTGAATAAGATTATAATGATACAAATTATAAAAAAAATATATGTAGGTAGTTCGGAGAATTATATTTTGCCTTCTCGTTATTACATATTTTATCACCCCTGCGCGTATATTCTTACAGACATTTAAAAGGATATAAAATAAAACCGACTAACCGAGTCCAGTAGCGAGAAAGAAAAATCGGCTGTTCGATATAATTTTACGGAGGGAACTCAAATGATCCATTTGACAGATTTAAAATTAATTTTGAATGTTTCATACAATTATCTTGGCGTTTTTGTGAAATCATTTTCGCGAACTGCTGTGTACATGGGTTACGGAATTATAAACAGTATAACTGCAGTAACACAATGAAACTTGAGTTAGATATCGGTGGCTTGCGGACTGCAGTCTAAGTAAGCTTCGTATTCGAAAATAAATGTAGTTTTAATCGTAACTATCGTTCTGGAAACATTTGCCGTCGTACACGGTATAGGTATATTATTATGATAGCGAATAATTCCTTTTATAAGATAAACAGAATGAATAACTTAACCGACGATTGCTTTTTTAATTGACTGACTAATAATTTACCGTGGCTATTTGATGAAATGATATGCTAACCGATCGTATCCATTCCATGTAGGTATGCCTGTGCATATACTCGAACCTAGTTAAGTACATAGATAACAAACAAGCGACAAATATGTAGTCACGTCTTAAAGCAACGTGGAGTTAAATATCTTGAATATATTTCTTTTTTTTGCCTTTTTTTTTTTTTTGCATTTAACAATATCTTAACAAATTACAAAAAATAATTTAAGTTCAAACCAACTCGATCGTCGATGCATTTTATACATGTACAAATAAACGAATAATTAACGCTTATATATATACATTACGGTGTGAATCGTGATTTTTATCTAGATAGGTATTGAAATAACAATTTTTAAAACCTAACAACGCTGTATTGTAAAATATAGTATAGTGGATACATTTTTTTGAACTTAGTACATTCGTCATGCCTATAAGTATTGAATATCGACAAAATAATTATTAATGAATAAAGATTGAATTACACGTATTACGCGAGCCCATGTGTCGTATTTAAACGAGTTTACACGTAAATATCGTAATTATCGAGTAATGTAACACCTCATAATTTGAGAATAATTAAACTAGAATATTATCAGTTTCAGTAATGATCAGAATACGAGTATAGAACGACCCTCAATGTCTATAAAAACTTACTGGGAAGATTTGATGTGAATATTTTTGAGCATATATTTGTAGCATATATTTCTGATGTATTTAGGTATTAAACTCTAGAAAATATAAAAACTTCCTAGTTTTTTTATGTTCATATTTTATTTTTATTTATCAGACTACAAACACATTATTATCATACTTACAAAAGAATATGTAAGTCTTGGGAAGAGTATACGTTGTGTATAATTATTTAAAAGTAAAGTCTAAGAAATGTTTTATTATACACTACAAAAACAGTATAACCAAAAAAGAATAATTATTGTTATGAATTAGTTAAAAATCTATAATTTTTACACGAAAGCATTTCAGACTTATATGTGATATAAGATATGAGATAATCTTCTCATTGTTTTTATTGTATTTTGCAACGTCCAGATCAATACACAAAGTATGTTATTTTTCAGAGATCATTTTCATTTGACTATGCTCGTCTCCCCGAGGGTTATATTTTTCTATTTTTTTTCATCCAAATAATCAACTATTATATTTGTTCATCACCGTAAAATCGTTACCGTGCGCACGCATATGAGTACGTGAAAGTCTGTAGGAAAAAAAAATGAAAATAAAAAACTGTTAGCCGGTGGTGGCAGCGGCGGCGGCGACGGCGGCGACACACGCATGCACACAAATCTCTTTTTCTAATACATATAATATAGTTTGACTGGTCAATAGAGAGATAAATATGCACGAACCGGCTCCGGACGGATATATTGATGTTTGCTCGCCTTATGACCTATCGACGACCACCCTTCTAAGTCGCGCTTGTTTTTCCATTACTATTATTTCTATTATCGTACGTACATGCGATGTACATATTCACGTTGTATGCAGTGCTTCAGTCAGCCAGTTATGATATTATGTGCGCATAATACGCTGTACGACCGTCGTTATTGTGTTTTATGATGTTCTGGGAACGTGACCGTTAACTCCGTTAAAAGGTCTTTGTCGACACCGGAGTCCACGAGTCACCCCGCGGGGAGGCGCTATGTCTGCAGATTTCCGTCGGATAAGCCGTGTTCTGATCGGCAAGTGCTAACAAAACTGCCGAGTTGACTCGGCCACGAACTGGTCGAGAAACAACAAAAACAACAATGATAGCCGTGATCCATACTGTGCGGTTAGTGAATTGAATAAAGAAATCAAAGTGAACTTAGAGGATGAATGTTGTTTTTTTTTCGGTTAAACGTATTCAAAATACACAGATTACCCTAACCATTAAATCTGTAGTGCGTCAAAATCATTTACGTGTTTCATTTTTTCCATGCTAATTGGACCAGTAAATATGTTATTCATGCACGTGTGTATGGTTTAGAATTAAGTGGCTCGTCATAATTGATATTTTTCGATTTTTTTTTTTTTGATTTTTCTACACACGAAACGACATCCTACTCGCCGTGGTACTCGATTACGTGAATGTGTGATAAAGCATATTTTTTTTTATTTACTCGTTCGCGTGTACGTAAATATTATTTTAAACTTTTTTCGTTATGATTATTTACATTATGTACTTGCTTAATAGTAAATTTAACTTTCCGGGAAGTTTTAATTGGGAAATATTACTTAACGACATGTACGCCATGTAAAGTACAAAGCGATTTACATACACTTGATTTTTGATCGAATTACAAAAGTAACCACACATACTCGTATGTAGTGACCGAAAAATAAAGAATATAAAACACATTGTATTACGCATAGACGATATTCCAATTATTATTGTGAACAATGCAGCTAATAACAGCAACCATTAGTCATTGTGAGAAACGACTTCTAGAGTCTCCCTCAAACTCCAAATCGCACTCTCCATACCTAAATCTATAAAACCACAAAGAGTATGAATGCATAAATGATTTTATTCCGGGGTGCCTTAATAAACATTGAAGGCTCAAATTTTGTTAAAGTTCTTTTATAGTTATACCATTTAATCCTAAACTGTGAATATTGAAGTTATTCAAAGTGTCATTCTAGTGTAATATTAATATTTAAGGTAATTATAATTTAATTAAAATTTTCACGGATTGAAATATAATATTACCTTTTTCCATTAAATCTATCGTCATTAAACTTTTGCATAATTTTTATAAAAAAAAGGAAAAAGAAAATACTACTATGAATAATAAAGTGTTAATTCTTAGTACACGTAAGTAATTTGTACATTAAAACAAAACGAACGTAACAAAGTAAAATAAAATACATATTTAAAAGTAATGCTGTTAATTTCTCGTGCAACACTTACAGGTGAAAAACTATATAATATTAGTATTTATTTTCTTCTTATAACTTACTATAAATTGGGAGTATTTATAACTTCAATATTATAAATCGAAAACAAAAACCTAAAAAGTGATTAGTGTAAAAAATCGATTTTTGAATATTGTCAATGTTAACAACAACGCGTTTTTATATAACTACTCAGGTGTGTTCGTTTTTTTAGGCAAAATTCATGAAAATAATTAATTAATTTTTAAACTACCCAAAACTTTTTTATGCGACCAGGAACGTGTACGTAAGTGTATTAAAAATAACTCCAATCAATTCACAATGACAACTTCAATTAAAATAATGTATATTATTTTTTTTACTGTTGTTTAAAGAAAACAATAATCTAGCTTGAAATATCCAACCGTAGAAATAATTATTTCTTGCCATTTAGATCTTTATTTACATAGGTCCATTTTGAAAATAGACAAAACCGATTGCGGGACCTTCACAGTTCCGGTCGTCGAAATCTCTGAAATTTATTTATTTATTTTTTCTTGCACCCCATTCAATCATTGTTTAAAAATAATAACAATGTGTGCACAATTCGTGTTGTTTTTTCCTCACGAAGATTTATAGTAATTTCACGCACGTATCTCCATGATGTTTACTCTAATGGTTAAACACTTTTGTAATGTAGAATACATCCTGCAATTTCCGATTTTGCCGGATACTTTTTTTTCTCTATATACGTTTTCGGAGTGTTTAATTCGCACCTTGTTCAACCGCAAAACATTTCGTTGGTTACTATTATGCAATATATATATATATATATATATATATAAACGTACATATCATTATTAAGTAACACACACACACACACACTTCTCCACGTGCTCGTGAAAATTGGACGATACTTAGCCGCCGCGAATCGTTTTTATTTACCTATTACTTTTATTATTACCTTTTTTTCACGGTTTTTCACATCATTTTTATTATTTGTTTTTCAGCGAACGTACAAACAATTTGCATTTGATTCTGTTCTCTGACTCACACGTATCCCGTCGTGGTGGACTACGCTCGGCTCTTAATAAAATAACTTGTAGTTGCGGTTACGCGCTATTTGACGGAAGCGCGTGACCCATCGGATGACTGGGCAACAATAAGATCTATGATCGCAATCGCTTCGTACCCTGTTTGCGTTTAGAACCGTAACTGCGGCTGCATTACAACTACAACTATACACATTATTATAAAGTTGGATATACGAGTGATTTAAGCACCGTGACAATAAAATAACATCACGTTTAACTGTCTATTATAGCATTATGCACCCTAAAAATGCAACTCAAACAATAATGTATAATTTTTGATTATTTACAATTTACAACTAAATAATAAACCGTAAGCTCTATATATAGGTTAATGTACCTAAAAATAACATATTTATGAAGACATTTTTATATAGATAAAGCAATTCAAATATTAGCATTTCGATAACCAATAATACCATACGATAACCAATAAAAATTTTACTGCCATAATATGAATCAGTATTAATTATAATAATAACATAAGACAAATCAATTTTTATCAAAACTTGACTGATTAAATAGGTAATAATACTTATGATATATAGATTAAAGATATATAGATACATTTATGGTAAATAATTATTGTATATAAACTTTGAACTAGAAATAACGTTTTTAGAAAAATATCTTTAAATACCTTCAAATAAGTATTGTATTTTACTCTAATACATATACTCATATATATATATATATATGCATTAACTTTATATCTATATATTTAGCTTACATACCTATATTTACATGAACTTTGAAAAAGACTTTCAAATTTCATAAATCGTATGTTAAAATAGCGTAATATCATTCTGACAGAAAGATTTCGATCGATTTTTACATGACATACCTATACATCAATGAAAAATTCGTGAACAAAATATTGAATTGGATTATTTGTCAAAACGCATGATGACAATGGTGAAGTAGGTGATCGATTTGTTGCACATCAAACATCAAACAAATACGTACAAAACACAATATGCATAATACAGTCGGTAAAATCATAACAAAATTATTCTAAGAATGTTCTACCTATGGTAGCGTTTATTTTTTACGTACGTGACGGTCGTTTCTCGCGTTGTTCGTATTCGAGAGAAACGTGTAAGGTGTGAGTGTGTGTGTGTAAGAGAGTGAGTATTACGTTTATTTTTTTTCCCTGGAACCGATTATTTTCCGGCGACGCTACGGATTGAAGTGGAAATATTAAAAGAATATGAAAGAAAAAAAAACCAATTTCATAAAACTACCTTTTCATTACCGGAACATAGCACAACGAAAGCGTCGAGTGGAAGGGATGGTTATAATATATCCGTTGTGTATGCGTGTATTATAATTTGTGTGTGTGTGTATACGTGCCCCGCGCGTAAACACGCGTATCCGTGCGTCGATCTGTTCATGCAGGTATAACATGAGGGATAGGAGAAGAAATGAAAAATATGTGTAATACACCGTCGTATCCGACTGTATGCATGTAGATATTATAATATGCTGTACACACGAGGCGAGGAGACGAAATTGCGCACAGCTCTCTATCTGTAGGGCAATTTGTGAGCAATTTAAACGAGTTCAGTGTATGAACGGCTCTCACGCGCGATCACTCGCGCGCGCGCGCGCGCGCGCGTGTAATATACATAAATACGGGCGCGCAAGTAGCTGCTGGGTATTATAATGGTAATAATAATAGCGGCGGCCCAGACGATAGAGGGCAATTTCAATTTATCGACGGCGGCAGTTGGTAATTAACAGACGACGTCGGTCGTTCGCCGAGTGCCCACGGATGAGCGTGTAATATCATGTACGAGGCGGACGGCCGAAACATCATCCGCGAGAGGAGAGCACGATAATGTTGTGTACGCGTTGCATCCCGTCAATAACGTAGTGATGTACGTTTACGAAGTAAATAATGGTCGCGTTAATTTTACAATAACGAATTTGAACGAAAACACCACCGATGCACCTACTTAACCATGCCATGCGTACACCGCCTAACCCGTAATACTACAGTAGCGCCGGGAGCATTTCGAGCACCATATTTTTTCATATGAAATCCAGTGGATTCGCAGCGAAAACTATTTAATATCACATTCGTCCGTCGTAGGCATTCATGTTTACGCAATGGAAACTCGTCATAACGCATTTCGAGGGACCGAAGTATATATATACACCTGTGTTCCCCTAAAATATACACATATTTAATTGTTTTAACTTAGTGTATTGATTATTTACATGACATAACGGTTTTATATACGAGTACGTAACGGATAGCTAACTCACGATCATTGATGTGATTCTATTTATTTTCAGTCGTCCACGAAACAATTTCGTTATTCGTAGTTTTATCACAACTACCCTTATAATTGTTATCGACTAATTACTGTTTTGACATAGGTCAATAATTTATCAATTTTAGCAAGAAGAATACGTAATTCCAATTAAATTCCTATAGTAAAGTTGGTTACATTTACACCATAATTCAGATTGTTGTTGCTGATTAACGATTGGTATGCAATAAGAAAACTATTTTACGAATGCTGACCAAAAATATTTACTTTTTTAAGAAATAATTTTATTCCATCCCGAACCAAAACAATATTCAAACCGAACTTGAGCAAGTAGTTCATGTATTTGAGAGTTCACTTCTGTACGCTCCTTAATCTCAAAACATCTTTCGACTTGTTTTGGTACAAGCTACTTCTCGAATATGAGTTAATGGTGAAAACGAGAACTGTTCGTCAATATGCATACATTTTTATTTGATTTATTTGATTTTTGTTTTTCATACATTGTATTATTCCATACGTCATCAACACCTATTAATATTAATAAATATTATCATTTCTGTTGATAATAATTTATCAGTCACGTAACTCTAATATTGTACACACGGTAAAGGTCATCGAAACGCAAAGACCACCAAAAGTACCCAACCATGTTATAATATATATATATAATACATATGCTATAATATTACAATATCAAGCTGCAGCGTATACGTGTAGTAATTGCTTAGATTTAAAATACATCGGAAAACGATTTTAGTAGCATATGCAGATTACACGCGATAATAATTTATAATAAGTTAAGGTTACGCCCAACGATCTCACGGGCTATTTAATTAAGCATCTCGTACATGTGCATAGACCACGCAATGGAATTTTAACAGGCGGTTAAAAACTGTTCAGAGTACGCACGTGTGTGCGTGCGTGCGTGTATTTGTGTGTGCGTGAGTGCGTGTGTGTGTGTGTGTGTGTGTGTGTGTGTGTATATTTTCGTTCATATTTATTATTTTTTTTTCCACATTCAATTTATCATAACGTACTGTACTCTTCGTGTATCGGCTGCAGCGGTGTCCGTTGGCGTGGGTTTGAAAATGTAACCCGGGAGCGATACATCCGTCGGTCCGGTTCTACCCGCCGCTGTTGATTCGACAAACACGTTTATCAGGACTTATCACAGTATACACCGTATAATATAAGGAGCATGTGTACATGCATTCGATGTGTATATATATATAGGTATATAGATACACACATATATTGCATTTAATATTATTATTATTTTGTGCGCCGCCGCCGGCATAATCGGCACCTGACAAGAGCTTAGTGTTAAAAAAAATACACCGTATATAACATACATATAGACTTGCATATATTATAATAAAATAAACGCGCGTGCATTATATTTTCTTATATTATGTATGTTTCATTTATGTGTTTAAATGTAATATGTATGTACATCGAAATGCAGTGGTTTGAATTCAACTTTAAAAAATTAATATAAATTTTAGATTCAACAAGTTCTCTTAAACTGTTTAACACGGAAAATTTCAAACGTTGCAATATTTCTTAAGCCATGATCATGCCTTTATAATTATTATCAAGTTATGAAATTAAATATTTATGATCTTATTGATGTAATATGTACTACTATGAACAAAATCCAATTAATATATGCGTAGATCATCTAAGCCAGAAGTAGCCAACAGGTCGATCGCGATCCACTTGATCGCGACATGAGTTCAAATCGATCACGATTCCGTTTAATTTTTTATATTTTCAAAAACAATTAAAATATTTATAGTAAATAATGTTATTTATCTGTGTTCGAATAAACTACTAGAAAACGTAGTATAATATGTGTCATGTAAAATTATAAAATTAAAGCTATAATTACTTATTAATTTCATAATATTTTAAATAGAAATATTAAAGTAAGTATAACATTCATGTTTATAAAAATGTTATATATATTTATATTTTTTATATGATTGTTGATTGATTTTATTTTTTTTCGATCATGAATACGTAAAAAAATTCAGTAGTTGATTAAAACTACAAAAGTTGGCCACCCCTAATCTAAGCAAATCCAAACTTCTTATATTAAAAATAAAAGGTATAGTTATAAGTATAAGTACAGACTTTTATTGCTGATTCACTACCGAAAAGTTTACCAAATAATTGGTTTTACAATAAACTATATTGTAAGACTTTTAAAAAATACATTTAATCAACAAAACCTTTTAATTGTTATCATTTAATTAAATAGCATAGATTGTCTTACATACAAATTAAAGTTATGAAATTCAAAGTTGTTAATTGTTAAAATAAACATTATAAAGGTTATTGATGAAATGTTAAAAGAATGCCAAGTTTTTTTTAAATTTTTCGTGGATTTTATACTGTTTTAATTTCATTTTGTATCTAATTAACTAGTCTAATAAAACGTATGTATGTATGTTGATTAGTCAATATAAAATGTATCCCAACATAAAAATAAAACCAAAATATATTTTTCGCTTCGCAATCGAATTTAAAATATAAAACTATTTAATGAAATAAAATAAATATTTTATTACGTAAATTAATTTCAAGGTTAATTATAACGTATTATGGTAAACTTGTTCTAGTGTGCAGTAGTGTTACCAAACCAAATGGCTGTGTACATATTATTTATATGAATTTTATATGAAGTGTCTAGTTACTGTTACAATTTAGTTTTCATACCATTTTCTAGTGATAAATCATGATATCTATTCGGTAGAATAATTGTTTTAGATAAACAAGACGATTATTATACAGTCACGAACATTTAATTAAAGACGTGGACGAATTGCCAACTAATGTCGCAAAGCCATAAAGAAAATACAACTCCATAAAGAGTTAAAAAAAAATCTTAAACATTAAAAGTAATTTGCACTCCTAAAATAAAATGTTCCGTTTAAGTGCCACATTTATTCGGTTGACAATAACAGAAATCTGTTGCTCATAAAGTCGTTTATAAAATTTTTTTTTAAAAACTTGTATAATACCATGTACCTATATATATATATATATATATATATATAAAGCGGTCAGAAATGTTTTGTCGTTAATTTATGCAGTCAATCGCATAAACACATAATAATTTCGTCTTGAATACAGCAGTCTATATATTATGTATTCATAATAAACTTTAATACAAGCGAACTAGTTTTTAGATGGTATTTTGAACGCAATGAAATTATGATGCGATTTATTTTTCCTTTGGATATATTTAATATTCTTACGATTAAATGAATGCATACGACGTGATCGGCTATGAACTATTCCGTGGAAAATTATACCACTAAAATATACATTACAGATTTGAATCCAAAGTTCCTACTAACTGGTGTGTGTGTGTATGTGTGTGTGTGTGTGTGTGTGTGTGTGTGTGTGTGTGTGTGTGTGTGTGTTTGAGTGTTTAATGGGCCTACAGCCGTTATTTGTCAGCCCCCGGCGACCGACCGGTCGGTCATGCGTATAAAAAGCAAACATTATCTGCGGTAGCCAATCGGTATTTTATTAAAACAATTTATAAACGCAATAATACAATATTTACACATTTTATTTGTACATACACCCCGGTACCGGTTGCCGAGTCGACTCCCACGGCGGTTGTGCGGCTTCGACGACGACGATCGGTGTTTATTACATAAACGCGTATACACACGTTCCGTAGCGAAGGAACCTACAACGCGTACGGTGATAATGCCGTTGGTCTGCGCCATAACTTCGGCCGTGTCTTGTAAACGGTTTGATAACGCATCTCGGCCCGCGTCCGCGCAGATGGACCCGAGAGATATTGCGATATTATTACCACCGCTCGGGCGTTCGCACGCAGCGGTCGGACGTGAAAACGTGTACACTAATATTATTAATATATGCGGTACTATATTCGTATGCTATTATCTGCAGGGTTATTTTTCTTTTTTCGTTTTTTTTTTTTCTTTCCTTCTTTTTTTACGCGTATCGATTCGTATCTCGCCCGTAAGATAACCGTGGACGGATAACGAAATCGGCAGCAGTACGGAATAAATAACGATTGCGTGTAGGCAGTGTACATTATCCACATCGTAATTTACGGTTTGACGATCGGGATTCGCATAACGCGATACGCGATCCGCTCTATGCGCGCGACACTGGTACCATATCTAACATAATAGTACGTCATACACATCGATGGGCGGAACGGGATCCAAATGATCGAGTGTCTAGAATAAACTATTCGGTTACATGGATACTTAGTGTCTGCAGATAGCAAGTTATTAAATGTTCGTCTTGCGTGGTTACGACCGTCGACGAAGGTTCTATAAATAACAAATGTATTGGTGTGTTTAAGGTTTTAGACATTTGAAACTTTAATATATTTTCGACGTATAAATAAATATACACTACACTACCCAATTCAATGACGATAGCTATGAAAATATAAATTTAATACCGATTTTATGATTCGTAAACGTGTACTAAGAAAACGTAAAGCTAACCAACTATTATTTCACATAATCTATGAAAAAGTTACGAGTTCGCGTTCACCGAATACAACGAATAATCTTAACGGTACTGACAACTGGCTTGATTTGTTACCCGTAGAGATGATCAAATCCGTATACGATACGGTGTGTACGCGTAATGTAAATTTGTCGATCACATCATGTAGCATTTCAAATACACATTTTACGTGTATTAATGACAATAATTGTATATTACCGAATGTGATGGTCATATATTATAAGCCCGGTGTTATGACGCTCCGGCGGTCCACGTCCGATAATTCGGTTCAATAAAACATAGAAAGAGATGATTACTTGATGTCTGATTATACGTTAAAGTCCACGTATTTCGTATATAATCAAAACCCACGAAAACGTCAATGGTTTGTATATTACACTGTTGAATGGATTAAGAAAATACAAATTGATGAAGCTAATACACACGCACGCACGCACACATCGGTGCGCGCACGGAAGCTGTCGGAAATTTGTATACGAGTTGGAAAAAAAAAGAAATGAATATAAAACGAACGGAATATTTTTACTCGATCGGGTGCGTCTTTCGTGCTATTAAAAGCAATAGCCTCCGGGCGAAATGTTAATACGAGCCTGAGAGTACTACCGGTTTGGGACGAGTATAAATCCTGGAGTTTTTTTTTTTTATATTATTTCTTCTCTTCATATATATTATATTGCTCGTGCTCTAACCCGATAATTAGTAGACCGCTTTCCTGATTTCGTCTTCATGATGTCGGCATACACGTTGCTGCTACAGATATTGCTGCCGTTACTTCTGTGTTATTGTAGATACGCGTGTATAGTTGTTGACCGGGACGACTGTCACGGTCGGACACTGCGCGCAGTGGTAATAATTACGGTTATTATACCGGCAGCGGTGGCGGTGAACGTCAGCCTGATAAGTTTTGCTACTGATTCACTGCGGGTGTCTTATCAGATTTACGCCTAACGTGTTCGGATTTTAATGCATGAGCAGCACCGGCTGTTTATGGCGAACACGATAAATTTATATACGCATAATATATAGGTACACGCATAAATGATATGTTATGTGTTGCGATGGGATATGAAAAAAGAGAAAAAAAAATTAATTCGCAGGAAGTTCAAGTCGAGTATCACAATAAGCTCTGACGGTCAAATATTGCGCACTGCTCGGATGCACTTGGTAATTTAATCTCATGTGCGTGTGTGTGTGTATCTTATATACATGCGTATAATATATACCATAATGTTCGGTGGCTATACACAACCCCGCCAAAGGGGTTTTCTAGAATAATAATAACACTTAATAATACAACCAACGTCGACGTGCATATAGTGGTTGACTTATGGGCAAGAGAACGAAGTAG
Organism: Sipha maydis; assembly: GCA_034509805.1. Lineage (NCBI taxonomy): Eukaryota > Metazoa > Arthropoda > Insecta > Hemiptera > Aphididae > Sipha > Sipha maydis. Next base: position 47,940 of record JASXSY010001467.1, on the reverse strand, counting down.
GAGTGCTACCTGCAGCAGTACCGGCGCGTTGTTCTGGAGATGCTACGCCCGGAGCGTATTGTATACCATCGACGTACCTATCTTCATGTCATGAATGACCTGGCCGAACCACTTTACTTGAATAATAATAACATGTATACCTCTCCCTCTCTGTCCCTCTATCCATTCTATTTTATTTTCGGTTCATATACACGTCCTTTACTCCTATTCCTATTTTAATGTATTCCTGATGTGCATAAGGCACCTGGCACCAAAGTGGATTACATATACGGCGGCAGCGTTGAGAAGCAGTGCTGTGTAATTTCGCTTTTTCACATTTTTTTTCTTTCGACGACGACGGCCTAGTCGCAGTGATGGTGGTGTGTAATTACTGAATAAGGCTTATACTCGGTAAGCGGTTGAAACTTATTCTCCGACCCCGATATAATTAACCGTATTCGTCTCGACGGTAATTTTCTACGTACATGACTATTTGTTCACCGTGGTATGATTAAGCGTGCTTTTCTAGTGATTAAAATTACCGGGTTTATTAAAAACTATTACGTTCGTCTAAGAAAAATATAAATAAAACTACCACCAACAATAATAATACATAAGTTTCCAGGTTCAAGCGGATGTTAAGTTTACTCGTACGATTGGAGTATAATAAAAAGGCTGGCCCTGCGCAAGGTTAAATTATCTTATTTGGAAGAGTGATGTTTGTTCGTCGGTTTGTTTATAATCGTATCGGCATAAATTCTTTAATACATTGAGAAATAATGAAAATGTATAATAACAAATAAATAATTTATGGAATTCACTGACATGTGTCAATATAGCTGGATAAACGATTAGTAGAAATTCCATACATGTAAACTGTTTATTACACCACATAAATTATTTGATAACTATAGAGCCAATATTATAATATCGAAATTTGAAATTACTTTTCGAACCTATATTAATAATGCTGAAAGATCAATTTTTTCAATTACAATGAATAAAACGTATAAGTACATTATCTTCAAATTTATTTTTAAGATTATCATATCGTTTACAATATCGATCATCTAATTTACTCGTCCTTAAGTTCAACCAATTAAGCTATAAATCAATAAGTGATGCAAGAAAAAAATGTATTTCTCCGTGTTACTTCATTCTTGATGACCTTTCTTCGAGCAGAACAATAGGAGAGACTGAACATTTACATATTCACCACATACTTGTACAGTTGCATAATGAACGAGTACAACACTGAATGGACTTTTATAAGTAATAGAAATAAAATACCGTAGTCGACAATGTACAAAAAACAAAATGAAGAAATCAATATACCCGGAAAACAAAATATTATTAAACCTAAAAAAAAAAATTTTGTTTTCATTGGATCGGTTAGGTCGAGCCATGATACTTTTTTTACCTTCAGAAGTATAAATGTGTATATAATAATTAGTTTAAAAATTATAAAGTGATAAGTTTTCCATAAATTAAAACTTTTTTTTTCTTTTTGCCTAATTATGAATTTCCATGAATAAAAAAACAGTAAAGGTCACATTGAAATTGATGAATATTTGATGTTTTGCAAACAACCTATCTGACACACTATATCAATTACTTATCAATTAAGAGTAAACAAATGTTCGTATACAATACAAAGCAATAGTGTCAACAATATTATAATGAATATTTTATTAATTCTAATGTACATCCCTGGAGTCGTCGATGAACGCAGAAGAAAAAAAGAAATGCATGATTCAGCCGAATACGAATTCTGAAAACATAAAGCCTTTAATGTTTAATTTTTTTATTTTCCTACGAACAGACGTTGATTGGACGACAAAAATGTAAATCTAGAACAACGTTCGTAACTATAATGTAATTACATTATTATTGTACATCTACGAATGAACACGATATATATATATTATAGAAACTGTTCGGCTGGGCACGCGCCGATCGGTCATCATTTATGTGATTTCGCTTCCGATGACATTCTTCGTCTCTTCTCAATCGTACGCACCGATATATATTGCGATATATACAGTGTGCACTATAACTCCGTGCATTATTATTATGCACGTACGAACCGCAATCCGTAGCAGCTGTTACTATACATTTCCTCCGGTAGTCTACACGACGATATCCGGACATGGATAATAATCGTTTGGTCCAGTTTCCATATAAACAAACGTTCTAATCATCCGAGCGCGCGCGCGAGCTTGTACATGCTCACGGCGTGGAAACAAGAGAAAGTCGACCGCGACAACGACAACGACGATATTGTGCCGCGATCGGTGCAGCAACAGGTATACACGTTCGTGTCTACACGGTGTTTTACGGCTTTAACACGTCATATAATCCGCTCACGTCGCACAACCAGTATATTACTACTCTTGGTTTTTATAAGAGAATTTTATTATTATTTTTTTCATTTTTTTTTTTCAACAATCTTCTTTACGCGCGTGCATCATTTTCCGTCCGATCCGATGTATAATAGGTCATCGGGACAATATGCCGTACTCCAGTTTACTGTGTACGAGAGATTGCGATTTCTATTGAAACGGTCAAGTCAAAAGTTTTACTTTTCACCGACGATAAACGTATATAGTACGTATTATACGTTACACTAATTAATCGGTCGTTATATACTATTTCGAGGACTTAATACTTAAAACTCAATACGGACTTAATAGTCACAGACAAAAATATATGATAATTCATTTTACTTCATCGATAAACGATCATAATACGGCAGCTCATTACGTGCCTTGCACCGAGTCTGGTTTTCGTTTGAATTCTTTTTTTAAAAACTATTTAAATCATCCTGTCCGTGCTGGTAGAAATGGAGTTCATATTTTGTTTCGTTTTCATGACATTCATTTAAAGTGGCATTATAGAAAATGTATATTGCACACGTGATTGTGCGAGAAGTAAAAATGAACTTTGTAGGGATTTGATCGAATTCTCGAGGGCTTCTTCACCACGCGTGAGCATGGAACTTGCTCTGGATGTGAATTAGATAATTAAATATCGGTCACAGATCACGATCCCGAGTGGTAGTGTCGGTAATTGATGAAGTTAATAAAAAAAAAAAAGGAAATCGATTGCTGCCGTTTTCGTTATTATTAATATAATATGTAGCAGCAGCGACCGCTACACAACCGAGGTCGCTGTCCGCGCGTTTACAAGTACCTGGCACCGTGTATAAACGGCATCGAGCGGCAAACATATAATGATAATAATAATATGTACAGTGTATATACGTATAACATATAGAGTATGTATACATATATATTTGATACTAATGAGGTCTGGAGTTAAATAATTAAAAACGCGGACAGTCGCCGTTGTGTACGTACATATATATTATATACCAATTAATGTGGCCGTTACTCGTTTTTTTTTTTTATAAGTACATGGTATATTTGCATATACAATCACGACCACGTAGCAATGCGAACGTATATATATATTATGTATATATGTATGTGTAAGGAGAGGTCACAAGGATGATTGATGATCGATTGCGAGCGGCATTGGCATTGGCGGCGGTCAACGACGGAACTCCTTTGATAAGACTACGACGAGACCGATGTTCTGATTCTTCGACAGGGTGCTGTACGTAAAGCTGTTTGATCGATTTCGATAATGAGGGAATCGGTTCATCGCCGTGCTAACTAACATTTTTATCTTATATACGTGTTACACACGTGTAACGTTGGAAAATATTCAAATCCTTTTATTACACCATCCAATACAACTATTACTAACCGGGTGATATTATGTTTTTGATATTTATTTACTGAATAATACTAATTTGTCTCACATACTTCATGATCCAGACAGTTATGTAAGACATTGTATTTTGATTATTTTCCCGTTGACAAAAATCCTAGCTTATAAACACTAACAGTTACTAAGACTGACGAATTTTACATTATTGGTGGTAACATTTATAAAACAACGATCAATCATTGCGTTTCAAAATCGATTTTTTACCAAAAAAATAATTTTCTCGTTATACTAAAGATATTCGATATTTTTAATCCGTTGAACATAGATATTATTTGTATACGTGGTAGATGAAGTTCTTAAATTATTTTGTTTGTGATTATGTGATACTGTTTTAAAAAAAATAAATAAATAAATCATATAATACGTATTGAGCAACGAGGAAAAAATATCGATCGATCAACCGCTGTAACATATTTATATCCTTCTCGACGCTATTGCCGATCGTTTAATTGTTCTACTGAAGGTTACCAAAACGCTATGCATCAGATGCATCATAGATTTATATAAGAGTATCATGAGAAACGGGAAAACTTCACCAACCATGTAGTAAATATGCATAGAATCTTATAGGGAGAAACGTCAATGTCTGATTTTCTACTACATAAATAACCGACACCGACGTCACTTCACTGACTACACTGTGGTGTTTTTCTTACCCAACTAGATAAGTTTATAGAGTTGTAATAATATATAATCACACCGCGTGTCCACCGGACCGAGAACAAATAAATTCAATTTAATTAAAACGACAAGAAAGTATTTTCAACAACTATAAACGATGATCGGGGGTACGGAGTAGGGAAAGAGGAACAGGGCGCTCGCGTTACGCGGGAACACGAGCACAGGCCGGTTACGGGTACGCGTTTTAATTATACCAGAACAAAATAAATGGGATACAAGTAACGGCAACGTTTAATGAGGTCCAATCGACCAAAAACAACAGTCAGTTTGTGTATTATGTATATATATGTATATGTAAAGCGATCGTATGAGCACCAGAAGAAGGGGGTAAGATCACGGATCGATTACAATGGGGATATACTTATACATTATAATAATATGCTCTCGCGGGTTGACTGTATGCGGTTTTCCATTATTATTTTTTTTTTTTTTTTTATTTCATTTATAAATTTTTTTTTCATATGGTAAACGGTATTATCGGATATAAATACTACGCTCTTTGATTTCATTTATTTATATATAACGCTTATATAGTTGCTTTTGTTTTCGGTAGCAATATTTTTTTTTCATTCTTCTTACCATATCATTTACATAACGCAGTGTGCAGCTCATCTCGTACTTCATATACGTATGTATATATAATCTTGTACGGTATACTGCACGCGTCGCCTTTTTAGCGAAATAAAATCACCACTCCTTCAGCCCCATTGAATTGGGTGCAAGCTATATTATATACACCTCGTAAACACCGCTCTATTCGTTGTGTTTGTTCGGGCGGCGTCTACATAATACCCGCGATCCGTGGATGAAAAATAATAGCAAAGAAAGAAACCGCTATTATAACGTATATACAAGTAGAGTACCTATCGTGTATATAAAAATAAAAAAAACGATAAATCTGTTTGAGAAGGAGTATCATCACGCCATTACATCAGCTACTGTTGTAGTACTATTAGGCTTTGGCTTCCGAAATTTTAACGTGCATGTAGTATTTTTAATGAATAACTTCGATCCAGAATCTATGCGTTTTATCCGTTCTTTACAGACTCGACGTTAATAATGATAAATCATGTTCATAGGCATCGCGTGTTTAATATTATTATTTTTATAACATGAAATATAATTTAATAACAACCGTGTAACTTTATCACGAAAAGTACGTAAACGTACATGTATTATATGTATTGTATATGTTATTTTCGATATTGTAAAAATATAATGGAATACAGATGCAATAGTGTAACACTATACGATAAATATCGAAAAGGGTAAGCGGTTGTGTATATTTAAATGTACACACGTTAAAGGTACGTGTAGTTGCGAGTGCGGGTTTCAAAATGTTTTCTCGGAACAAGTGATACGAAGAACATAACAGGTTAGTGTAATATTTCGACGGTGGCAGTCTTCGGCTTCGTAAACGCGTGTGTGCATGATTCGATGTTTGGTATAGCGTAGCACATCGTGGTGACCTTCGCCGATTGTCTTGGTCTTCATGATCGGCACAGCTGCCGAAGCTAACCTCACGAGTCTACCTGAAAGCGGTTTGCGCTGGCTGCGCTTACGGCGTTATTGTTGTATCGGAAACGGAGGAGATTTCTGTGGCGTCCGTTCGGTTTCGCATGCGGAACGATCGCGTGAACCGAGTAGTAAACGCGTAGCGCAGAAAGACTTACGGTGATGACCGAAGGACGAGGCAGGCGCAACGCACGCATTGGCGACACCGAGCGCACCGTGCAGTACGTGTACGCAAGGAGGAATGTCTTTCCGTACCTCTCTATCGTCCTTCTTGGTCCGTGGTCCGAGCGGTGACGGAAAGCGGCTATTTATGATTTGTTCTTTGTGATGGCAATTTTTTCCGCAGAACGAGCGTATAATCGCACGCATCGCCCTACGTGTGTGCATGCGCATGTGGGTATGTGAAGAACTCCATAACACGCCGAAGCCTCTTCGTGTGTTACCACAAGCCATTGTGCGTGTAAAACCCGCGTCTCCACGCATCGCTTAGCTCGGTTCTTCCCTCGTGTACACACACGCGCACACGCACGCTCAACCGTGTACGCTACACGAGTTGTCATGGTCCGCAGTTCATGATTTATCTGCTGCGCCGTACTCGTGGTACGTCCTCCGCACAGGGTTTTCGCTGCGACCGTACACGCATCATACACACCTATATTTATATGTATGTATATTTATTTGCACACGAGCTGGTCATCGTGATGCTGATGAGAGCAAAAAAAGACTTTGATGTATAGACGTATAATATGTGCAAGAGAGGCAGCTTTTGCTGCCCTCCCTTCTCATCCAGATATTGTGTGGACATGATAAGAACAATTTTGCCAGTCTTGGCGGAAATTCTAAATCTATTTACAACCTCCGTTTATAATTTATTGATTACGACGATGTATTGTGTAATAATGCGAGATAATTATATATTAATATTATTACCGTTTTAGGAAAAATTTGTTTCGAGTGTTGAAATATCTCATAATAATCGTTTTGAAAGAAATACCGATTACACGCTATTGTGAACCAGTAAAAATGGCCAAGATAAATGTCCGGATAAATAACAACGAAACAAGTTCAGAACGGAAAACCGATATTTTACGCGGGACACGACACTCGGCTTATACGTGGGACAGGGTGGTATAAGGGAATCGGCAGGCCGTAAACGTTCGCACACCTGACCCTGACACGTAGGAATTTCGGACGGCAACGGTCGAAAACCCCATTAACAACGCACGCGATGACGACGAGCTGAAAGCAAGAGAGATGAAGACGATAGAAAAACAAAATAATAATAAAAAAAAAAAAAAAAAAAAACAGAAAAAAATTGATCCGCCAAATATCCCATCCCGTTCTATTACGTGTGCACGGCAGTAAAAGCGTAGTGCAGTGTGGTGCGCGCGCGCTGTAAGACACGGGTACGTCCTCGGCGGGGCCAGGCGCGTTTTTCGAATTCCGCACACGAATGCGTCCGGAGAAGAATGCGCGTGTGACAAAAACACGTCCACTATGTATACGTATATGCACGCGAAACCTATGTGGGGCGTAGGGTGTACGCGAATGTGTGTATAGAAACATATTCTGGATACATGTGTATGTATACATTGGTGTACGTATACGTGCCGTGCACTATTTATGCGTGTTTTTGGAAGCGACGAAAAAAACGCATTCCACGGCGGTTGACCAGTGATGATTTTTTCCGCTCTCGCATGCAGTCGTTCAAAACTCACACCGGTGTGCGAACACAAAGCGAACAATTTAGCCCCTTTAATTAAACGTTATCAAAATATAATGAAAAACCGTCGAACTCGAGCAAAAAACACTATACGAAATCCGAACGGTATGAAAGTATAACTAAGGACGATTATTATTATTGCAAGGGTCATATTTTTTTTCCAGTAAATAATAGGTGTGCCTTCCTATTATTTCCACTGGCATTCACAAAAAATGTACACCAAAACCACGGGTCCGTCGATGTATAAAGATAATCCGAAAGTTGTATTCGGTCTTGACAAACAAAACACACTATACATATATATTTGTCGACCAAAGCGGTAAAATGTTGCTGGCGAATATGCGGTTGAGCAAATTTATAGTTTAATAATTACATCTCATTATTTTATTTCTGAAAAACTGGAAAAATAAAATAACAATAATTTCGAAATTAAATTTAATATAGTAAATGACCACTAAAACCGCGTACAATTCAAACAAGTAACTACACAAATTATTTTTCATACATTTTTATTTATTTTTATAATAAATAACAGGGTATAATTATAAAATTCTTTACCATTGATTGTTATATATTATTCTCTTAAAACGAAACTATTATTCAAATTTTAAATTAATTAAGTCTATCATATTGTTTCACATGTTCAATTTTTTTGTTTTTAATACCGTCGTTGATCGCTTCAAACTTAAAAAATAATAATGTATTAGAGATTTTATAAATTAATTTAATACCCTGTTTTGTTCTTTTATACGTATTGTTTTTTTATTAGTAATATTTAAACTACAAATAACTCTTTATGATTGACCAATATAACCAGTTGTATCAATTTACGATCAATTCGATTTTGTTTTATTTATTTATAGATTCTTTCGTTATAGTTCATCTTCTAGTGAACTATAGAAGTGCTCGATTTGTGTTTTACCTATTTAAAGAGAAATCCAATGATTAATGACAATCAGTCGTTTAATCCAATAAACAAATCGTTATAGACTGGTTTCTTTTAATAACAACGAATAATCACAAATGTTGTTATAGAGATTGGAATCAAGATCATCTGGTTTTCTCCTTTTTACGCGTCCACAAAATATATAGCACAGTCAAATTACACACGGGTGTCTCATAATTATTCATTAAACGTCATAACTTGGTTTATTTTTACCTGGTTTCTATCCATTTTAAATATATTTTTATTTCAAGACTATTTAAAAATCTGTAAACTATTTTGTTGTTTGAAAAATAAAAATTTTAGGACACGCTATCGATGTTATAAATGTACAAAACTAACATTTTTCAAACTTATTTAGTGTCAACGATCTATTATTTGATTAGGATGAATAACACATTTATTATACTATATACCAAAATACGTTAATATTCGTGATGATATTTACATAAGTAATTGATTCAGAGGAATCGATTATATGAGAATTAACTTTAGTGTATACTAATAAAGATACGTTCTAAAATTATCAAAAAAAATTATATTGTTTAATAACATTTTGTTAACCTACGTTTAAATTTACATATTTATTTTCATGAATTAGTTTTGTTTTCTGTTTTGATACAGAAATAAAATTATATATTACTAATGTGAGAATATTATCATAAGTGAAATCGTGATGAATATTTTCACCCAATGATGAGGTAAATGTGTATACATAAACGCGACGGACTTACGTTGAAACGGAGCAAAAAGCTATAATATTCCGGAAAATATAAAAAAAATAAAATGATCTATACATTGTTAAACGGGAATAAAAAATCAAAACTATTTTACAGAAACGGTAGGCAGTGTTTTTCCTCGCACTACTAGTCGCGTACCGTACCCATTATTATATTGTTGTATTTTTTTTTCTTTTTCTATTTTATAACTAGTGTTGTCAGTTCTCTGACCAGTCTCGTCCTTATCAACAACGTACATATAATATTATATGGGAGATCGACGGGAGTATAAACGTAGCGTGTCGGTACGTGCCAACAGTGTACACGAACTAACCGTAAAATTCGAGTTACTCTTACACACACTTCAGCGCACGAGCAGTTTATGTGGGGCTTTTTTCATGTATACACCTATACATATATACATTATTATATCATTGTCCACGCGCACAGAAGATATACCGTGTTTGGAACACGAGTATCGTCGAAATAAATAATAATAAAAAAATAAAAATAATAATAATAATAATAATAATAATAATAGTAATAATAATAATAACAATAATAACGATGAAAAAATCCGATTCATTTTGTAGCCATGAACATAATAAGACGAATATAATGTGCCATACCGAGGTAATTGGACCATTTTCGACGAGAAGTACCTATATATCTATCTAACATACGAAGTGTATTTCCATGAAACGTCCGCGAAGACGTCACAACCGAACCGACAAAAAGTGCACCTACACACACTCGATGAGACGAAATTCATGATGTTTGATCGTCGTTTTGGACGACGTAGTCGTTTAATATGAACGCGAGTTCAAATTGAAATATACATATATTATTATTATTATTTTTTTTGTTGTACACATTACACGAGCGTTTAATAAGGTTAACGATCTGTCGAAAAACAACGAGCGATGATGCCGCAGCAGCAGCTATTATTATTATTATTATTATTATTATTATTATTATTATCGTACACAGGTGCTCTTGTGCAGTTCGGCGCAAAACAATGTCCGACAACTCGGGCAAATAACACTCACAAACAACACATACGGCTGTGTAATTGTAATTATTTTATGATTCTTATATACCATGTGTGTACACGTTATTAATACTACGTACGCGATTACAATGAAGAAGACAAAAATACAACACACACATTCCACCGTGGGAACGTAGTAACTTACGGGAAGTATAATAACGACGCGCGGCAGCCGCACATAAGTCAAAAACCGCACGTATAATAATAATAATTCACAGTGCCTTAAAATAAACCTCACGCGGGCAACAATTAATACGAGTGCATTATCTATGCAACGTCTTGTGGTGTGTGTGAAAACTAGATAGAAGAATTAAACACTTTCAGTAATGCTCTTCCCTTACGGTGTGCACGCATGTATCTCGTACGAATATCTAGTGTACATATTATTATTCGTATACCGTACACTCAAACGTAAGCGCACACATTCACGTAAATTCGGTATAATAATTACATATTTTTCAGGTGGAAACAATACACTGGTGCTACACACACGCACTCAAACGCGTATATACATGTGGGTATGTGTTTACAAAGAAGGTTTCACCGGTGTGTACAAACGTGAAAACAATAATCACGTGTGAGAATTATTATGAGTGGCTAGTGTGATTTTGCTAGCGAAATGTGTATTATAAACATACGCACAGCTTAACCCTTGATTACAACAAACAGTTTTCTGAAAAATTAATTTTGCTTTCTCGTTTTTAATTCGCAACTCTCCTCTATTATATTTCATACTATGATACGGTTAAAATTGCCCACACACTTTTTTTTACCGAATAAAATGTTTAATAACAGTATAACATTGAATTGTTCTTTTGTAGTTTGTAGTAGGTATATCGGTTATTATGCTTATTATTTTGAAACTTATAAGTGCACTGAAATTAAAATCTGTTTAATGATACCACAAAAAAATTTAAAAAATTACAAGAAATATTAAAAAAAAAAAATTTATATTACTTAGGTAAGTTGTACTTTCATTAAACTAGTAAAATTAATTAAAAATTCTATTATAAAAAAAAAATTTACATTAATAATATGAAAAAATGCCAATAAATGAATCACCCAAAAATTCCAAAATAATGTTTAAGTAAATTTATTTTTACATTATCTGCAATTTTATGAAAATTTTCAACATCGCATAAAAACTATTCACATTAATATCTGACTTTAAATAAAAATTACTACACGTTGGTTAATTTTTCCCTTAGTGTATATTATAAATTATATTATAATGAGATGAATTGTATTTAAGAAAATAAAATTGCTCAATTTACTATTTATACTTATAATTTTTCGTCAGGAAGCTATACGCGTATACTTGTTATTATGATAGTGCTCCACCGTTCAAGTCTCCGACTACAAACCAGTAGTAACGTGTTTTCCGTTTTAAATGGGAGCGTCTCGAACCATAACAATTCTATTAAGTGGTTATTTCCTCATGAATCAATCAATCAATGATTATTATAAAAATGCTTGTGTTTATCTTTCTTTGATTATTTTAATAAATTAAAAAAGAAACAAACAATATGTGCAATAGTATCATATTGAATCAGTATAATATACTCGTATACCATCGTGGTCGTGGTCGAAGACTTATAATAAGAAAGTTTCCTTGCTTATCTATAGATAAATCTTATGATAAAATATAATAAAGTGGAGTAGATGGTAAAAATGTAAAGTAATATTATTTGAAGTCTGTGGTTCCCACCTGTTTTTCTGGACATTTTTGTATTCAACAGAGTATTTCAAACGATAAGTTGAAGATAAATAATAGATACAGTTTAATAATGTTAATGATTAATGTTGTATTAAACTATGAATATAAATACAAAACTATCCCGAGGCACTAAAAACATGTCTATGATTTTAAGTACCGATAATTTTCATTTTTTGTAAAAATATATTATTTTAAAACGTAAAATACTTCAAATTTTATATTTCACATTTTAAATATTTACACTAATTTTTCAATCGACTTTCGTCTTCAGATAATCACAAATAATATTAAAACAATATTTTTAATGAAATGTAAGAAAAATCCAAGATTATTATTTAGGCGCAGTATGTTTAACAACTCTTATAGTTTCGTAAAACTCAAAATTTAGTATACAACATTTTAGGTAAAATTATAACGATTTAATTGTATTCAACATACTGTACTCAAATGTGTTTACAAATTGTTTTAATTTTTTAGAAAAAACATTTCAAACGATTTACTATTTAATTTCAAATTAGTTATGTTTACCATAGTTGTAAGTGTTAATACGATTTATACATTTTTACGTTAGTGCTCTAAGTTATGAACAATTAAAGATTGTACTACGTTATTCGGATGCCAATCAACCAAAACTAGGATCACATTATAATCAAGTTATAAAAATAATTTTTAATCGATTTCCACACGTACGGTCAGAATTATCATATCTCACGGCCAATTAACCAACAGGAATAGTATAGCGTATAATGTTGACAGAACCATGACTGCGTACCCAAATAGGGGAACGGCCATAGTGTTCGGTGATTATTTCGTGTTTAAAGTGTACACGTATATGGTACAGTAACTGCACGGAGCGCATTAGACCAAAGCAGACGCAATAAACGCGATAAAGTTGTACACACTTGAGTACCGACCGCGGTCGATTGGCTCTATGTGGTCTAAGGTATTACAAGTCGAGTGCTTGTACTCACGTCTGTGTCGTCCAGGAAAGAGAATACATCCAATTTGTCCATGCGCACGGTACCCTGGAACGGATAGATGAGAGTTCCTCTGGACACGTTCACGTTCGTCATCACGGTGATTTCGGGTTCCAGGTGCCTCTTGTTCGTCCTGGGCATGTTGGCTTGCGCCGGCACTGCCTGCAAGGACAGTTCTTTCGGTATGAGCACGCACGTTTCCATCACTATACTTTGATCGCACGGTTAGTCGAGACGGTGTACCGCGAAAACGAGAACAGTATTGTCTGCGGTCGATACACGCGCGCGCGCGCGCACGAATTTGAGGTCGAGAGATAACTGCGGAAAAAACCGTCGGGTAGCCTGAACGAGTATGTTCGTTTGCTCTTCAAACGTGCGGTTTGTCCATTGTCGCGGTGACACTATTATTATTGTTATCGTTGTTGTTATTAATACTGTCCGAAATCATTGGTCGACGCGAACGCGAGTAACGTACGTTGTGGACACACCGCGATGTGGATGACAATTTAAAATGCGTTCATCGTAATAACGTACGGCCGTATTGTACACTGTACTGGCGTGCGAGCGGGTCGATACGATAGACGCTCGTGGGGGTGGCCGAACGCCGGATCACTGAAAAAATAAACGGGGAGAGAGAGAAAAAAATCAATCAACCGATACGCGAAGATCACGGCGGCGGCGGCGGCGGCGGCGACGACGACGAGAACGACGACGACGAGAACGACGACGACGGGAACGACTACTGTCCAAGACACGCGCGCGCAGACTCACACCACTTGCCCACCGGTGGTACAAATACTACTACCTAGTACTACTACCGCGGTTATTACCACTGATGCTGGTGCTGCGTACGTTGCGACTGATGCGACTGCGAGTACTGCCCGGCCACTGTGGGTGTGTGTCGTGCACGCGTAAGACGTCGTAATGACTACTGAAGAAGTGCAAGGCCGCGGCAGCGTCCGCGGAGCCCACGTGGGGCATTACCTGAAGGGCAAGACGATGGGCGGCGCGGACGCGACCGGCCGACCGGCGGTGCACGCCCAGCCGACGACGTCTCGGCCAATCGCACGCGCTCGTCCGGTTCCCACCGCCGCCGCGGTCGGAAGCCAAAAACTCTGCGCTTAGTTCACGTTACAATATCGTGTCCGACGGACGGTGTGCAACGCAACAATATTGTGTACACGTCGTGCCGGTCACCAGGGCCGTGTTTAGAGTCCAGGCGCCCCGGGGCACTTGTAAAATTCCGCCCCCGTTTTGGTGCTGGGAGGGTGTCGGAGCGAAGTGGGGCGGATGAAATTAAACATAACGATCATGTTATTGTTTTATCGTTTCGTATTGTACAAAACACAACTGCAGTGGTTAACAACGACTCTAAAATGCGGGGCTGCATTCAGGCTTCTGCGTGTAGTGCAATGTCGTTATCTGTTAAACCAAGGAATCCTGCAGCGTTCGTTTAAAAGTAGATTTCACAGATTATCCTATGATACACTTCAGCTAAATTTCCACCGATAAACTGACAGTACAAAATACAATACAAATGAAAAAAAAACATTCAATGCAATTGTAATAATTCAAAATCGGCTGAATACAAAAGTGAAATAAATAACAATAATTTACCGCCCTCGAAATCCCACAAGGGGATGGGCAATTACCCCCCCCCCCCTGCCCTCCTAAATACGGCTCAGCCGGTCGTCGAGAGAAAATCCGCGCGGCCGACGCTGGATGCGTTTGACGGACATCTCGGGTCGGATAGACAACGGACAAACCATAGGCCGCACCGAACGGTTACCGAACCAATGGTTTTGGTCCTCGTCGTGAACAACGATCGGTTCGACAATCATTCCTTGTCCTTCGGTAACCGTACAATTTTGTTGTATTTAACTGTTGTTCAACTGCTTGACCTATACCTGCGTCGCGGGTTTTCTCTCCACGCGGTCCTAGTGCGATCGTTACCGGTATGCCGCCGGTTGCAACAATCGCTCGTCACCCGTTTCATTTATACGGTCATTCATACGGTCGCGAACATGATTTCCCGCGCATGACGGATTTCGACAGTTCAATGATGTGAACACGCATCATATCAGCTTTTCAACGCCTGCCTTTCCGCAATCGAAACGCGAATACCATATTTTTCATAAATGCACTATTGGTTAATGTTACCGTATTAGTGAAGTACTATAAAGTATTACAAAGTTAAATTACATTTTCGATTTAAATACAATAAAAAAAATTTAAAAGAAAATTAAAAATCTATTTTATTCTTACACATTGTCAATTATATTGTATTCAATGATCCGTATTTATGCAATTATGCGTAATTTTACGAAATTACTGTTATGTACAGGTTATCAGCTATATTTTATAGCTCTAACCTATGCGTCAGGCGTTTTACTCGATGTAAAACCTTTAACTAATGTTGTACCATTTGGTTTAAAAAAAGAACTTTATGCGAAGCATATACTAGAAAACGTACTAAGTAATTTTTCTAAGGGTAAAAATTAAAATTCTTATGGACACATTAAATTCTAACCATCATTTTTCTTTCAATGGATACAATGTAATGTTTTATGTAAGGTTTAACTTATATTCATGGTTCATACTGTTGAATAATTATTTAGCCAATTCCACCTGTACTAAGAAAAATTAAATTTTTCCGTTTCCTATTTGATTGCTACAGCAAGTTAAATCAGTACATCCGGAGCATATTTTATAAGATTTTTACTGGGTGGCACAATAAAATTGTCTACCAAAGGAACATAGAGGTAAAATCAACTCCTGTCATGGCAGTCGTTACGATAATGTATTGGTCAATGACACGATCATCCATCACTGGGTAGCATTCAGTAATCACTGTGTGGCACTAGTGCCACGTACTTTATATTTTAAAATATTCTTTGGTTACATCAGTATTTATTTCATATATATAAGTTATAACTAAAGACCGGATTTAGTTGCACTAAAATAAGTCAAAATTGCAATGAAAATAATACAATAATTGCATAATAAAATCATATAATTGCTTCAAAAAAAGTACAAATTGCATTATAAAATGTATTCTTAAAATATTACAAAATGTATAATTATTATTTATTTTCTTAAAAAGTATTTAAAGTATTTTAAAGTATTTAATAATTAAATATATTATTTTTCTGAATTAAAATTTATAATTATGTACATCTCTAAATTGTGTTCCTTAAAATTATATCGTCGGTTATTTAAGATATATTTATATAAAGAAAATGATCTTTCAACATCCACACTGGTTATTGGCGCATATTTAAAACAATTCAAAAAAGATGGTGTTATGTTTGTATCTAAATTAACATTTAAATTACCTGCCATCACCTCAGAATAAGTTTTAATTGTTTTAAATCCATCATTTTTTTCTAATACATAAGTAAATTTATCTTTTATATTTTTCCATGAGGACCGGGAATATTATTAATATATTTTTAATTTCACTAAATATATTTAAACTATTGAGTAATTGGCTGTTTGATTCTTCTAAATTTGTGAGTTTTGTAGTTAAGTCGAATAAATGTAACTTTAAAAATGCCAATCCACATTTTACTACATTATTATTTACCAATGATTTTAATTTACCAACACTAATAGCATCATCATCTAAATTTTCTACTACATTTTGTAATAGTTTCAAAATGATCTGCGTAAAACATTGCGGCATTTAACCAAGTCCCCCATCTGGTAATAACAGGTTCGGGAGGCAAAGGTATATCCGACATTAATTCTCTGTATTTGTTGATTCTAGATGGAGCTTTTAAGAAGGCTTTTTTTCCTAAAATAAATTAAATAAATAAATTAAATGTTCAAAATTGTGAATATTTATAAATTAATACCATTGTTAATTAATTTATTAATATCTGGATATAATTCACGAATTTTTTCTAATACTCTGTTAACTGCATGTGCCAAACATGTTATATGAATTAAATTTGGATAAAATATTTTTAATGTCTTCGCTGCTTTCACCATATAAGTACCAGCATCACTTATAAAAAGTAACACTTTTTGTTCGATACCGGGAAATATTTTTAAAGAAGAATTTACAAATTGACATATAGTTTCATAATTAGTACCCACAAGTTCTTTACATGAAATTAAATATGATTTTCCTGGGCTTCCATCTAATTTACCAATTAATAAATTAGCAATACTCAAACCTAAATAATAATTTTTGCATAAATGTTTCTGTAATTTTTTACGTAGATTAATTATAAAAAAATATATGAAATATTTTACACAAACCTCTTGGATCGGTAGTTTCATCTACAATCAAGTAAACAAAATTATCTCCTATATCGCTAATTATTTTCTCTATTACATTTTTATAAATATTTGGAATATAATTTTTTCTTAGAGTGCTTTCATTTGGTATATTTTGTTTTGTGTATTTTTCCAAAAACTGTTTTAACACTGGATTACATAGTTTATGCATAGGAATATTTGCAGAAACAAATGCATAACACAAGTCTTCAAAATAATTGTTCAATTTTGGAGATGTACTCGTAATAAGTAGTTGTTTTTTATTATTATTTCTTTCTAACGCATTTTTATGCAAAACTGAATTTATGTATTAAAATTTAAAACCTTAATTTAAATAATTTTGTATGAATATATAATAGAACATAAGTATAAAATGCAAAATTTACCTGTTTCAGAATGATGATCTAAAAAATATTTTTTTTCTGATGAAACGTTTTTGTCACATACGAGGCAATAAATAATTTTACCATCTGTAGAAAAAATGTCTTTAGATTTGTTATATGGAGCAATCCAGGACGATATTTTATTTCTTAAACTTGATTTTACTTTAGGCATAATGGTTATAGTTAAAATATATGAAAATATAAGAACAAGCTAGTACAATTACACGAAAGCAACTGATACTAACAATTTAATAATTTTCTTTTTCAATATACAGACTATTTTAAAAACTGTAATCGTAACGGGTAGGTAATAAACTATTGATATCGATATCATTAATGACCTATGGAAGTCCATACCACCACGTATATCTATACTTATATTACACCTTTATACTTAAATAATCTAACCAATAATGAAAATCCACAATAATTTTATTATTTTTATATTATAAAATTAGTTAAGAAATATTGATTTGTACATTTAATAACGTAAAATATAAAAAATTGCAAAAAATTGCAAAAATTGCTAAAACATTGAAAATTGCAAAAATTGCAACATAAAATGAAATAGAAAGACTGCAATTTATACAAATCGTGTACATATTTGATCAGATTTGATTTATCTTTAATGCAAAAAAAGTTGTAATATCAATTAAATCCGGTCTTTAGTTATAACATTCGATTGATTTTTTCTTAGTTTGAAGATCACGTCTTGTCGTACAAAATATGAATAAAATTACACCTCTGCCTACCAATATTTTGTTTTGTCGTAGCCAAAGAAACGGTTTCTTCGCACGAAGACGCATTTTAATCAAAAACTCTTTATCACTCATTACGTCCTAAAATGTCAATAATTTGCTTGAATTATTATTCTTATGATTATTATAAAAAAAAACATGTTCCGTTGCATTTTCGTAATAAATATGTTTTTATTTATTTTTCTTAAGCTCGTATATTGTCTTAAACATTTATATCTAGATGTAGAACTATATATTCTATATACATTTATAGTGTAAGTGATTATATATAAAAATATATAAAAATGTTTACAATTAATTGTAACAAATTTGTTATGGTGAACTTGTTATATATGTATGATATACAAGGTTCAGGACTTATAGCACTTAAAATCATTAAAATAAGTGCTTTAAAAAGCACTTAAAAACAACATTATAAGCACTCAAATAAGCATTTAAAAAACTGAAATTTAAACAAAAGTATTTAATTAAAAAAAAATGATCTTAAATAGCAAAAATAGCAAATGTTTTTAAATTGTCTCTTTATATGAATACGATAAGGTACTAGACATATTTTAAAACTGCGTTGAATATAAAATTAAAGATAATAAAAAATATTAAAACAAAAAAATGTAGTTTATATTATAATTTTTTAATTAAAAAATCAAAAAGAAATAAATAATTCTTTATATTATAAAAAAAATTTAACTATGACTTTCGAGACATTTTGCCTTATTGTTTATGGATTTTCTGAGACATTTTGTGAAAAATAAAATTTAAACGATATTTATAAATAGTAAAAAAATTTGGCGAGGGTAAATGCCCTATGTCATCGTTTACATTTAAGCAGAAATATGCAAAAAAAAAAAAGCAAAATAATCAAAAAAACAGGAAATAAGCATTTTTTTAAAAATATCGTTGAAAAAAGCACTTTCAAATTTCATAACTAAACGTGTTATAACATAACATACACATCTATAACTCTCTGCTACATTTTATGTCAAACAATAAAAATAAGCAAATGCTATAAGTCACGAACCCTGATGATGTATTTCAGTGGTGGCTCTTGAAGTTCACATAAAGTGGTGAACAATAATTGTTATATTAATTATTAATATGTGAGATATCTATGTAGGCGAGTAAACAATTATAAATGTTGTTATAGGTACCCATAGATACATTTCATTTTTTAAAGTTCTATAAGCTCTTCGTCACGGTAAAATAAAAATAAATTAGAAAAAAATAACTTATTTTATTGAAACACAACTTTATTTATTTTCACGATCATTTACTATCCGACGTGTCTAGGCACGATGATAATTTTTGTACGCCGCCCGATGCACACCGAAAGTGCTTCGCTCATGCCGTATATATGTTTTCTACTAATCAGTGCTTTGAAGCCCTGTGCAAATTATAAACGTTAGGCCTCAGATCTGAGTACAAATTATTATCGGTGAATATGATTTTTTTTGCAAAAAAAAAAAAACACAACACGATTGCGCTCGTTTTTTTTTTACCTTTTTACCAACCAAAAATATAACACGATTGCAATGCGTGAAATATAGGTCTTGCCGGTGGCGTAGCCAGGGATTATCCAAGGGAGGAGTATGTTTTTGCACCTCACTAAAATATATTGTTCCGGTATGGTAAAACTGTAAATAGTCCACTGAGTTGTACGTTAATTGAATAATACATCTTTGATTAGACGAATAATGATACCTACTTGTGAACGTTATTATTATTCATAATTATTGTACAGAGTACAAATTGATTGACTTAACATAGATACACAGATAAAATTATGAAATAAAAAAAACACTTTATTAAATTGTAATACTAGTATTAATCAAAAATATTTATACAATATTAGCATTTACATTCTAAGTTAGGAATAATATATAAGTTATAGCAATCTTATTCTTCTTGAGACTTTAGCAAAGTCATCAAGAACTTCATCTGTTGTTAAAACTATTACCTATTAATTAATACCTAACTTTTTTTTTAAAATACTGTAAAATAGTTTTTGATTTTTTTTCTGACTATGCATATTACCCATAGTAATTACTATTTAGTAAAAACTTAACAGTAAACACCTAACAGACTAATAAACTAGTAGACTACTTCAGTAGAAAACATTCGAGATTCAAATGTACAACATCTCTAACTCTCAACAATACAGTGTTATCACTACGACACTGTATCATACAATCAAAACTTATGTGTTATTACTGCATTCACAATCAACACTGATATCGATAAGTGCGCGACAATAGTACCACACGATATAAAACCACTTGCTCGCCGAAAAGCCATTATAAAATTTAAATTGATTATTTAAAATAATTCTCATCACATATAAAGCAATGATCATAAAGACATTGATAGGACAATAACGTCCTCCCTTTTTTTTTTAGGCCAAGGGGTGGGGGGGTAACTCTTTCCAATTGTCAATCATGGTTTCCCATCAGTTGTCATCTATCAGTAATAGGGACTTAATAATCGCAATTTCTGTGCTCACCAAGTACATGAGCCGTGTGGGACAAGCTTTAATCTTTGTTGCTTTATTTCTAATCTACCACTATTTTTGTTAAATGTTTTCGACGATAACTGATAAGTCTTATAAGTTATAAAAAATCTGTTGTACATTTTCGTTTAGTCTCCGATTTCATCGAAATAACAATGGACGCTATTTGTTTAACACGGAGAGAAGAACGTTGTATAGTGTTGAATAAATTTAAATTTCGAGAGTATAAGAAATTAAAAAAATGGAAATCTTAATTTTCGGTGTACTAATAAATTGTGTAATGCTAGTACAATTGTAAGCAATAACAGTGACCAAATTGTTGACCAATCTAAAAGTTTGGAGCATAACCATGAGGTTTATTCAGATAAAATTATATCTAAAGTAATTGTAAGGAACTCATTGAAAAGAAAAGCAGAAAATTATCTACATACTCGTCCAAACAAATTAATACGCCAATAGTTAAAAAATAGTAACGTTGCCGAGAACATGGAACATGGTGATTTGAAGCTGATACGTCATTCAATATATGATGCACCGAAAAAAACACTTACCCATACTAACATCAAACTATGACGAATCTTTAAAGCAACTTTTAGAAATGAAAGAAACTTTGTTGTATAAAGGTAATCAATTTTGTTTTCCGAGCGATGATAATTCTGTTATTTTATTTACTTGTAAAAATAACTTAGAAGTGCTTCCTAATAATGAACACGTGTTTGGTGATGGAACTTTTACGTATGCACCAAAGCACTTCATGCAATTGTATACAATTCATGCTTATACAAATTATTATTAGTTACAAGTAGTATACTGGTTTTTAAAAAATAAACATGCTTCAACATATGTGACCATGCGGAAAACCATAATGAACTTGTCAATGCAGTTAGTAGGAAAAAACTTAAGTGTAAAAATATTTCATGCAGATTTTGAAAAAGCTGTACACAACATAGGCGGAGATTGGGGGGGCTTGGGGGGGCTAAGCCCCCCTAAAAAGATCAAAATTATTAAATTTCGTAGTATAAAATATTAAAATAAGTACTTATTTTGCAACAATTGACATTTAAGCCCCCCCTAAAATTCAATCAAATCTCCACCTATGGTACACAATGCTGTTCTTCAGAGTTTTCCGTAGTGTAAAATAGTTTGCTGTACATTTTATTTAGGATAAAGTTGATTCAAGCGTTTCCAGAAAAATAAAAATGTATTTAAAGAATATTCAAAAAATGATTCTGAAGTTGGAAGGGGGCTTAAATATTTTTTCGGTTTACCTTATTTAGACCCTAATGACGTTTCGGACGCGTTTACTGAAATAATTTCAATAGCTCTATAACATAAGTACATATACAATAGTACAATAGTAACATAAGTATGAATTTTCCGGACTTTATATTAAACAATTATATTGATATTAATGCTGATTTTGAGCCAGAATTTGGCTAGTAAACAAGACAATAGCCTAAAAACAACGAACAAAGCTGAAAATTTTCACATACACTTCAATAGTCAATTTTATACCCTCACCCTCATATTCACCAAATTATTCAAATACTTATGGAAATTCAATTCGATACTGATTTAAAAATTAATTCACCAAAAGAAAAAAATAAAGAATATACCCGTAGAAAATAAATATTAAAAAAACAAAAGTATATGAAAAAAAGAACCAAATGGGCCTCGCTCTGCTGTACACTTGGGGGTAAAGTGCAACTCTTCATAGGATAGGTCATTATAATGGATATGTTAAATTTGAATTCAATGATAGGTATCATTGTATACGAAAAACGATTCTGAACGAAGATGATATGTTTGACTAGAATATAATACAATGTTATTTATAAATATTGTAATAAGTATATTTTATTTTGAAACGAAAAATTTAGAAAAATCGAAAATTTAAATTGTCTATAAATAAGTCAAAATACATCAAAATACTTTGAAAATATAACCATTTATAGAGAACGTCAATATAAAGATTTGGTGAATATTTCAAGTTGTTGCGGTTTTTCGTTTTTGAGTTAGAACATTTAAAAAAAACCGATATCATTTGTCAGTCTAGAATATTAGGTATACATTATATTATATTTTACATGTAATTTTATGTCAATATTCGCAGTTCAAACGCTTATATAAAAAATTGTGCCTATGGATTTTTATAATTCTTTAATGACATTAAGAACTACTTCTGTGGAATCTTCTATTAAATTTTCAAGTATTTTGTATGAGCAAAATTTTTTTTATCACCGATTATAAAAATAAAATGTAAAAAAATCGAATATTATAAATGCCTATAAGTGGCTTAAAAATCAATATAATATTTTGAGAAAAAATATGACATAAAGGAAATGCCAATCTTAACAGCTGATAGAAATTTCAAAAATCTGCAACTTATACTTTTTGAATTATAACAAATATTTAAAATCGTTTGAGAATAAATCGCTATTTAATGCAATTTCGTAAATATTTAAATTTCAAACAGTCATAAAATTTTTTCCTCTAAGTCCGGTAGAAATTTTTTTAAAAATTTTTGTAGAGTAGCTTATAGATAACCTAGTGTGAACATTTTTAACCTTAAGTATGAACAGAAAAAAAATTTATGAATTTTTATCTACAAAATAACTTGCAAATTATCGTGATTTTTACATATTTCGTATAAATTGGAACTTTGAGCACTTATACAAAAAAAATTGTGACTTACGATTTTAGATTTTTTTTTATCAGTTAAGGAACAACTTATAAGAAACATTGTATTAAATTTTCAAGATTTTCTGGGCAGCCAAAAAAATTTTATCGTTATTTTAAAAAAAAATACTTAAAAAAATTGAAAATTTCAATTGTCTATAAATAGCTCAATAAAAGTCAAAATTCTTTGATAATCTAAACATTTGGTGAAAATTTCAAGTATTTACATCGATTAGTTTTTGAGTTATAGCAAAATAAAAAATTTGATTATGTCGAAAACTGGTTTTGCGTAAAAACTTCCGTTTTTCCCTTAATTTTTTAGGGTTTTTCCCATCGCATTTAAAAAATATTGAAAATTTTTTACTTTTGATGTTAACCATGACCTGCAACATAAATATATAATAATATAATATGTGTACTACGGCATAGGCCTTATCTTAAGTTGTTACTTGAAAATCTAGATTCAACGTTTATTATAGATTCTTCAATAAATGCCAAACTGTTACATCGCTTTAAAAATAATAATAGTGTGTTTTTCATTTTAATGTAAATAATGTATGCTCGTAATATGTAATATCATAATAGTTTTTGATTTTATTTTTTAATGATTGAACTTTTAATTTTCGCATTGATTTAAATCATTCGATTGTGACCCTGAATAACAAGTTGGCGACCCCCAAGGGGGTCGTGACCCTCAGGTTGAGAAACACTGTTGTAGAGTATAATGTTCCAACATCGCTGATGACGAGAGCTGTGAATTTAATGAGTTTGCTCGGTTTTTCTATTTTCCAAAGCATATTTGCCTGTTTTTAGTACATAAATGCATGTATATTTAACACTTTTTTGGTCTACAGCCCAGCTTATAAACAATTCGGAAATTTGGAGGTATGTACACAGGTTATATACATCCTATACGTGGGTGAATTTCTTCGAAAAAGGTTTCTATTGTTCGCAAATTGTGCGCAAATAGTACGGTTATATTCAATACAGACAACTTATATGATTTAGATGAAATATATTTTATCAATTTTTTATACTATTCAGTTTTCAGATTGTTTTATACCACAAAATAGAAGCTCAAGGTCCTAGAGTTAATACAAAAGTGCAAGGCTCTGTGCAATTGCACTTTCTACACACCCCTCGCGCCGGCACTGATAAAGGATTTTGAATTGTTGAATTTAATTTCATAGATATTATTTCCCTACTTGTGTATATTTATTCACCTCTATTAACATAAAATGTATGATCTGCGTGAAATTTAGAAGCAATAATTAGTTGTAGAAAAATGTGAAAAAGTGGAAGGTTCATACTTATGACGAGACTTAATTATTTTGGTCGGTACCTATACATTTATAGTAAATTATATACATTACATCATTTTTGAATATACAATATCTTCTATAGTTCCGTTCACTAGGTAAATAATTTATGCAACCTAAAATTATTTTCATACAGCATTGAGCGTAACACTGTTGAATAAATAATATTTTTCGTTTTCTGATTTTTTATGTAAATAAATAGAACTGTTTGAGTTTCTACTCTGAAGCAAGATTGACTATGGAAAAAAATATATATTTTCTACATTTAATCCATTTAATCCGACAGCGAGTTATAGTGATTGCTATTGGGCTTTGTTGATTGTCATTGCGAAAGTAAGACGCACAGGATACTGTAGTTATTTGAATGTATCAACAGAACAAATATGATAATAATCTAATGCTTTTTTTTTCATCCATGCAACTAAGGTATTAAAAATACCTGAAATCCGACTCTTAAAAGTATGACTATCAAAGGATTCCAATGGTTTTAAATGAAGAGTTTAACCAATTTGCAAAAACCTTAGTGTTGATCGGTCAAGTAGAATTGTGATGCGTTAGTCAATCGATACACACTCGGTATCATCAAAATACTCTATGGCATTGAAAATATGAAATAGTATATTAAAAGCAAAGCATTATCGAATTGTAGTAACTCGGTTAAGCGTCAAGCTTTACACATCCAAGAATAGGGTGACCATACGTTCTGTTTTAAACAGGATTGTCTTGTTTTTCAGCTTGATGTGCTGTTTTTTCATTCGGAATTAAACATGATGCACTTAGTCCTGTTTTCTGTGACTGTCCTGTTTTAATACTGTTTTCAGTATTTTTTCATCAAAAAGGGATTTTAATGATCAACTGATAAAAGTGTCGTCAATAATAAACTGTTTTAGGTATTTTTATCTTTGAAATCCAGTCATGTTAAGACGTTTATTTTTGGTGTGGGTTTTTCCAAAAGTTATACCGATGTTGATAAGAATAATGAATCACTGTTCTAACTTAATATAATAACATTCATATTAGTACGTTAATGATATATACGAATTTCATAATTTGTCAATCAATTAATTTTTTTACTCATTACAAAAAAAGTATCATGTTTTTTTTTTTTTTTTTACATATGGTCACCCTGTCCTAAAGTTAATTAAAATTAGTGGAGTAGTATAGCATCAAAAATATGTGATTAGATTTTGATTATAACCACGATTTAGTCAATCTCATAATATCGCAATATCGTAGCTATAAATTTCCTTCAAAACAACAAACTATCTGATTGGGTGACTCAAATGTTTGTGCAGTCATATTATTAAAAAAAAAAAACCATGGATAGTTATTTTTTATATTAAAATTTGATATGACATATTTTTCGGACATGTTCTATCATCAAAACAAATATTAAATTTTTCTTTTATCCTTCGTCCAGAGCCGAACTATGCTATGTCGTCTGTAGAATCATAACAATATTGATACTGTGGTGTGAAACGTCGTGATGGTGTACAGAGCTCTTGGCACAAGTGAAGTGAAAATAAGTTATAAGTTTAAAAAAAAAAAAAAAATTGCTTTGTTGTTTCATTTGCGCGTAAGTTAGTTCAAGTTCAGATAAGAACGTGAGAAACGTCGGGTACCTCTATATTCGTATTCGTTGACCAATGCACGTCCTGGTACTACATAAACCATCGAATAAACTGCATATTATTGATCGGCGGAGTACGATTGCGCGCGTCTTACCTTTTTAGGTATACGATTGCGCGCATTGCCAGAATAACAAAAGACAAAATGTTAATTACTCAAAGGCGTACGATTGCGCGTGAAATTGGGTGCGACATTGTCAAATGTATTACGTAAATAATAAACACTGTTTTTTACAGCAACTCCATCTCACATATCCATCAGCCCGCTGCCTGATACATCTAAATTTGTGCCCATTCCCTAGCAAAAAATCATTTCCCCTTTCTAATGTTATACGGCTAATTTCGTATTCCATTTTTAAAAAATCAATACAACATTTAAAACTGTGACACTATTCAAACACCGAACACAACTGATAGTAAATTGATATAGTCACATCATGCACGATTATAGTATAGTTATATTCGTACATGTATGGAAATTTACAATAAAGATAGTATTTTTGATAATATAACCAATTCATTCTTAGTG
This sequence comes from Sipha maydis, assembly GCA_034509805.1. Lineage (NCBI taxonomy): Eukaryota > Metazoa > Arthropoda > Insecta > Hemiptera > Aphididae > Sipha > Sipha maydis. The sequence continues at coordinate 20,757 of JASXSY010001467.1, read as the reverse complement.
ATGGGAAGTTTGTCTGATATCGGTAAAAGTAAGTAATACATCGTACGGATTTACCATGGACCTATTTATTTGGCAACGTTGCTTAAAAGTTAAAATAATATAGCACGCGCAATCGTACGCTTAAAAAGGTACCGCTGATAAGGACCGCGCGCAATCGTATCGCACCCTTATTGATTATTCATGCTTGCATGTAAAGTATCCATGCTTTTTATTCAACTCTGCATAGAATATTATTTCCATTTGAAATCAGAAATCAAAAAAATTGATTACAAAAGTAATGATATTTTTTTAAATAATTGATATAAAAAAAAAACATATATAACTTAGGCTACCATTAAATGTATATATAACTTCTATTTTATAATATAATGTGAAAATGATACACAAATTTTGATCAGTATATATTTCGTATGTTACGAATTTGTGCGTTGATATGTACTTAAGATTCGCTAAGATTAAGATGTGCTATTCTTGCTGTCTTCATCGTGAAGAAGGTACGAACTGCTGGGAAAAAAGTAACGCCGCAAAAAAAATGCATAAGCAACTTAACTTACCTAAAACTGTTTACATTTTTAACCCTCAGATACATTAAGATATAATCTGCAGCTAGTCATGACACAAAATAATAACGAGTTGTTAAATCTTCTTTTTTTTTAAATATATCCCCTGTTGAATTTTACAATATTTCTGATCATTAGATTCTCAAACAAAACTAATTGTTAATAAGTTCAAAATATTACTAAGCAATTAATGTCGTGATTAAATTTTATACTATGACTTTTGATGACTTAGTGCCTAATTGATAAACATTATTTGCATCATATTAGTTATTTTAATAACACTTAAATTCAAATATCATTATAAGAAGTTCAATAAAATTGTTTTATTCCAAAATCCTTCACCATTTTGGTTTTAATATTTATCTAGCTTTATTCATTAATTAAATAATTATAATTGTTTCCATCCTTAATAATTATAATATATAATTAAGTGCAATATTTTATAATTAAGATAAGAAATTAACTTATAAACTAATTATAATTAACTAAGAAACAACTTTAAAAAAGTTAAAAAAAATTTGATGAATTATAAATGTTAAGTGCTCAAAAAAAATAAAAAAAATATGACAGGTGATTATGGATAATATAATATAAGTATATAAAGACTTTAAAAATTATGAATTCTTAATGTGCATTATATGATTAATTTCAATCATTAAATTCTTCAAAATATGACTACAACTATTAATATATTCAAATTTAAAAATTATTTAAGAATAATATATGTATATAAAAAAAAAATAGCAGACATTTAAATAAACAAGCGAATGACAGTTATATGTATGATCAAAAAATTATAATAATTATTATTTTATATTTTGTAACATTGTTAATAATTGTTCTACAAAATATAATATTTAAATCAAATGTATGAAAATTATCAATTACTGTTATTTATTTATTTATTTTTTTTTTTTTTGGGGTATCTACTCGTATTAATATATTGACGACAATGTTATATTCCTATTTCTATCTAATTGTTCTTGTAAGATTAAATATGGGTTTTCTACATAAAGATTCTTACTCTCAGAACACAATACAACTAAACAACGTCTATAAAGTTTTGATATTACTATTTTCAAAATAAATAAATTTATTACACGAGTACACAATTATTCTTTTCGGGAATATATGAAAATGTTGTGTACCGTTTAGCACTGTAACACTATATGTTTAGATTGAATCAGATCCGAAACGAATATGATCTTGAAGTCAGCTCTTGTACACACACATATTCTAATGTTTAATTCGATTCGAAGACAACGATTCGCGTTATCATCCGTGATAGTAGGTGAATTAATTTCATTCGGGTGAATTCATTACGTGAATTCATTTCATGTCTAAATGTATCAAAAATTGTATTAGCATGGTTAGTTTTTAGGAACATCTTATATTTCGAAGTAAATGGTATTATTGAGGATCAATGCAAATGATTCCTGATTGAAAAAGTTACTGAACAGTGGCGTAGCCAAGTAGAGGGGGCTAAGATGGCTATATTCCTCCTTTACAAGTCTTTTTTATGTGCATTTACTATACTAGTATACTACTAATTGATATTTTAATATTTTAAAAACTTTGATACTAAATTAATGTTGACGAATAACGGATGTTTGTTTTTGGTACATAGGTGTATTATTTCTACCGTGATTACTACTATGTATATTTTTGATGGTTTTCATGAACGCTGAGGCGACTTTCATCTAACACTATTATTTTATAATCCACTATAGTTTTTATACCATTTTATGTCGGGGCAATGGTATCACAGCTGAACACCGTTAGTTTATTAACATTATAAATTGTATTTTAATAAATATTATTATAACAATTTTTTAAATGCTGGAAATACATTTATCATCTTAGTGGGAAGAGTGAATTCTCAAATCTTCTTCTACCTAACCTGTCCAAAAAAGTGTTTAGCTCCATCCATTTAAAAATTATAGCTAACCACTGTTATTAAATTTAAATTATTGAGTATGTTAACAGAACTTTTGAAGTAATTCTATAATGCACACGTTTTTAAATAGATACGTGAGTACTTACATCTTATTATATTTAAGCATTAGCAGTAAGAACGGGCCCTATATTTCCATTGATTATAACACATGGCGGTAATCCTCTAGTAATTGTTTCCATCCAACACATGAATAATGTATTTATTTTCTCAATGGTTCTTGGAGTCGATCTGAAAAATATAATAATTGGTTTAATTAATTAAATTATAAGAATACAAAATTATTACTTACAAGATGACAAGATCAGAGTTTAATGAATGCAGTTCAATCAAATCTCTTAAAAACAACGTCTCGACAATATTCTCTTTATGTAAATTATATTCATGAAATTGATTTCCTAAAAAAATTTTACTAATTTTATACGAAATATATTTTATTTCAATTAAATTGCCTAAATAATAACATTTTAATTTTATATATAATTATCGACCTACTCAGCAAATCAAATAATAAATTGAAACGGTAAGTTAGTTATCTTTGATAAATTATGAATTTCAATTATTTCTGTTTTCTAAGCGCAACAAAAAATATTTATCTTTTACGTAGATTTGTATGTATGTTAAATTTTATTTTCTGTGAATACTGAGCGCCAAAATTTCAACTAACCTTATATATGATTTTTTTTTTTTTGTTTTTAGATTGAAAGTTGTATAAAATAAAATATTATACTTAAATTTAAGTGTTATCATAATGAAACTCATATTTGTATACATATAGGTGGACGGTTAAATAATTAAAGCCCTAGATTTTTTGTTATTTAAATATGCAATTTATATAATACGCGAATATTCTTCTATTTTCGACAGTATTTTTAAATTATATTTCTTGCCTTTAGGATCTACATGTTGTAATAGAGTAGTAAAATATGTCATTGTTGTAGAATCAGTAGCACTGGTTAAAATGACGTCCAAATAATCGAAATGCACTCGATACATGGATAACAGTTGTTTTAATCTAAAAAAATTAAAAAATATCGTACATTAATATGTGTATAGTATATTTTTCAAACGGAAAGATAATATTAGTTACTTTTTTTTCTCCACTGACAAACATTCGACTTTATCCGTTACGCCGAAAATTCGAAATTTACAGTTTTTCCATGTCGAACTTGATTGTAATATACATGCAAGGATTAATGCTAAGCCTACAAAACAATATAGTTCAACATAATATTCATTATTGCATTTAGTTAGTATATCGCTGCAAACTGCAGGCGTTTGAATATTACAAACCTCCATCGTTGTACAACCACCACACATCCACTCTGCCGTGGTATCGTTTTTTTTTATTGAAAAATAAAAATTCACTGTCCTTTATATTTAAGAAGCAATCGGATACCCTAAACAATAAATTTATTGTAAGATTCATAAATAACATAGAAAAAGATACATGTAATTAAATATATATTAATTGTCTACTTTTGGTGGTTGAGGTTATTTTGTTTTGATGTTTTATGCGGATCTTCTTTATTTTTTAAATACTGGAAATCTTCAACAATTAGATTTTGTTTTTTGCAACTTTCAGTTGATGAAACGCGGGCTATGATTGTTGCAATACCATTCATATTCGCAACACTAAAACGTTTTACATTAATTTATTTTAAATATAATTCATATTAATTGGACAAAAATAAAATCATTAACATTTATAATAATACTTGAAAATATTTAAATAAGTTCGAAGATCTTCATATGGACAATTCAACCAGTCGGATTTATACCCAACCAAAACTATATTTGTCCTTAATTGTCCGTGACCACAGCTATATATCGTATGAGTTGCTACATCCAATTCGGTCTTGTCAAGTATAGTATACAAAGATTTTATTTTGGATTTTTTCAACCACATAATTCCGTGGTCCAGTAGCATTTTCTTTTGCTCGATTGAAAGTAACTCCTTTATAAATTAATTCATAATTTAAACATATTTTAAAATTTAATTATGTATAATTATAGCCAACCCTTTCCACGTTGACACACACTTGAACGCCATTGTTCTTAGTAATCAAATGAGCTAAAGAAATTAACATTTTCCTTGACTCGGGGTTTCCAGAAAGCACCATTACATTTGGTAGAAAGTTTTTGACGTGATATCGTATATTATTCGCATTGTATATGCTATTTATAACATCTTTTAGAAGTTGTATTTGTTTTGAAGATCCCCAATTTAAAACTTTGTTCAATTATGATTAATATAATGATAATAATTAAAATTACATTTTATACATTGTTTATATTTAATAACTGAAATTGCTATTACCGTCATGTTTTCTGGCTGCAATTTTGTACAAAACGCATATAGCACAAATAACAAGTAATGAAATTGTTATATCCAAAAATATCATTATTACAAAACAAATAATACCTCCAGTAAGACTTAGCCATTTATCATAAAACTAGAAACATAGTCAAATTTTACTGTAATAAACGCAATTTTTTTGTAATTAAGTAATGCATTTATACCTTAAATGTTGGTCTCCAACCCAAAGGTTTATAGTATGCAACGTGAAATGTACATACATTTAATAACGCGTATGACGCTAAATAAATAGTGGAGATTAATGACGCAATACTGTTTAGGTCACCTATAAAAGTTTACTCTGAATAATTGTAAATATTTACAGGGTAAAATCATTAAATTGTATCAGATAAATGTTAGGTTTTAAATCGAGTTTTCAGCTCATTAGTTTCTTAATATAATTATGAGTTTTTTTTCTCTCTAAAATTAGCAAGTAAAGTTATATTATAAATAACTTACGGTTTACTCGTTTAAACATTGGTATATTATATGAACTATACTAAAATAAAATTTGAACATAAACAAATATATTATAATAAATCAAATATTATTTGATATACTATATAAAATTTATTGTATCTTACCAATTACCCAAACTTGTATTACCTATAATAAGTAATGCGGACGACAGAGTCATGGCGAACACATGGGCACGGTATGGTTCTTGAATTTTTCCATAGCCTTTTGCTAAATATTTTAATAGCGGATAAACTTCATCTTGACCCATTCTTTGCAAGAGTTTCGGAATGGATATTAATGCTGTTAAAGCTGTGCTTAACGTTGCTCCGAAGCAACCGAAATATATAGTGATCGGCCACAATGCGATTGACTGGAACAACTAAAAATATAAAGAAATATTAATTCGTTTACATTTATAGTTGTAGCAATATAACTCATAGTGTAATTAACATTTGGATCATAGAGTAGTCCCTTGCTGCAAATCCTCGACGAACAGTTTAAATAGGTACTGTTGATAAGATTATATTCTTCTACAATACCGCTTGCTTCCCTTAGCTGAACCGCGCCAGGCACTACTATTAATGCAACGTAGGAAGTTATAGTAATGAGAATCGACAGTAAAGTTCCTTTTGGTATTGAAACACTAGGGTCCTATAAAATAATCGAAAACCGTTAGACGATTCAATTAATACAATTTTGGTTTGTATTTTGCGTATAGGTACCTTAAGATCTCCTGATATATTTGCCCCGGCTTGTATACCAGTGACGGATGGAAAGAAAACGGCAAAAATTGTAAAAAAAGAGTGCTGGATGTTATCCTCAAATCTATAATCTGAATACCAATTCTTTCTAAACGTTTCCACTGAAAACGAGATAAAAAAAATTAAATTTTTCAAAAATAATCATTTAGTGATGAGAATTATTTAACTGCTTAATCCAGTAAAGCCTGATGCTTTTGCGTTAATACTGGTAGGTCCCTTACACGATCCGATTATTACGTTGAAAATCCCAATGATTATTACTATCAAAAGTGCATTTTGTACCTGAAACGTTGTTTTATAAATTTCTCGATATTTCACATAGTATTATATTTATACTAACTTCAGCTTCTCTATCCATGCCGATACAACAAACTATACTCAAAAGTATTATACATACAACTCCGAAAGCCCTGAATTCAAAATTTCCGTCTAATATATGTATGTCGTTCAAATTCAACAATGATCTTAATGATAAACAAAACCCAAGCGTGTTCATGGCTGCTGAAATTATGTTGGCAAATGCCAATAAAAGACCAATAGACCCTCCGAATTCTGGACCGATTGATCTAGAAATTATAAAATAAAGACCTCCTAAAGGAAATCATATTAGAAAAAAAAAGGAATTAACAATTTTTTTTTGAACAATTCATTTTTCAAAACTTAACTTTTAAAATATATTCAATTTATACAACTAAAGGAATATATTAGATTTATTTACTTTACAAATAAAATTTAAAATAAGCGGATGAATAAAAATGATTACGAGGAGAGCCAAATAGGTTATATTAATGTTTTCAATGATTCAAAAAGAAAACATTAAATAAAGCTGAGAATTTGTTTTAGTAAGTTTTTAAAAATATGTGATAACGTCAACAACATGTTTAGATGTCACGTAAACACAAAATGTTATAATTTAAAAACATGTTTTCGTATTTTACTAACTTTGGCTACTGATTTGTAGAGTATAACATGTGCTAGAATGGTCATATAAGTTAATTACAAATTTTCGTTTTCTTCGATATTTTGTTTTATTATTTTCTTTAAAATGTATTTACTCACCGTACATTAGTTTTAAAAAACTAAAACTATTACACTTTCAACTATAACATCTAAATCAAAACACAAATGTTGAATCTATCAAAATAAATAAATAAACAAAAATCTACGATATCTTTTTACGTGTCATACCATCAATGTATTACACGATTTGTTCAAGTAATTGTTAGCCTAATGTATACATAATATTTAGGTATATATTAATATATAATATTTAACTAACGTGCGTTAAATCATTTAGAATATCAAATAAAATGTAACAAACCTTCGTTTACTTATTTCACAATAAATCGAATATTTAGAAATACAAATACGGTCGATAGTTATAACTTTCGTTGTTACTATTAACATTAATCTATATAAATATTACAACGTAAGTTTCAATGTCTAATTGATCTGGAGTATTTTTAGTAATATTAATATAATAAAAATAACTACCTCCTTTTATTTTTCCATTCGTACTGATTGCAGACAGTGAAAAAGTAGTAATCAGAATAATAATCAACGAAATGAAAATGATCACTACGGAATCGAGTATTCCCGCTTGTCCTAAGATCCATGGTATTCGTAAAAAAAGCATCACGCCCCATATACTGAGTAGACATGGGACCAGTACACCTTTTATCCATCCCAATTTTATACCAAGACTCTTTTCTGCTTTGATTTCTTCATCGTGAACCAATTCATCGAAGGACTGTACCTGTAAAGTTGTAATAAAACGATGTACGCGTACGACGTATGTGCAATGCTTGTGCACATTGTGCATACTATCTTTACAGGCCTGTGACATTGCCACTGTTGGCATTTGGCCACCTCCCCAAAATATGATTTTTTAGTGCAATTTGTACATTACTACAACTATGTTTACTGTGTGTGTAGGTCATAATATAGTTCAATCGTGTTGATGCACAACCGAACAAATTGTGTTTGATCCTGTGTATAAATATAGGTTAGAATTTCTCAACATTTAGGACAAAATACAACACAAAATTCCTCTTGTTCGTTTTCATTTTGTTCGAGTACACGGTGTAAGACATAAAAGATGTTATGAAGCGAATACGTCATTTCTTCGTACTTGTACGTAAATAACATACGACGCTGTACGTAGTATGAGCATATTTCACGAGTAAAGAATTCTTAAAGAAGACGATTTAAAAAAATATACGGTAAATTCCGATTAAATTTTTTTTTTTTTATTTCAAATGAAAACGTATTTATATTTCAATATCATAGCCGCGGTCGTGGCAGATATCGTGACAAAAATACGAGTACGTCAATTTTCGTTCAAATGGACTTTTTGCGTTTTTTTTTTCTTCGAACTAACAAATACAACACATCATACAGATAAACATAAAAAATACGTTGTCTAATGACTCACACTATTTAAAAATCATTGAATTTAAATTTAACACGTGACACGTGTGCGTGGTTTACGAAAACAATGTTTTTGAACATAATATATTATGTAGTAATACGAAAACATAAATTGTGAATAGCTATAACTAAAAAGGTTATCATTTACTGTGAAATAAATATCAAACTCAATATTAGTCACACACATAGATATCTATTAAAAATAAAAGTAAATACTTTTACGGTACCTGATCGACCCACAGAGGATTGTTACTTTTTAATTTATTTTCTTTTTGTCCATTCATGTTTACAAGCTGACAAAATGATGACAACTACGTTTAAATTTGAAAAAACGAAGTTTAAAGTACACAATAATTGAGTTATTATTCAACTAATTTAATTACTTTTGTAAACGATATACGCCACGAGATCTTTACGGTAGATAGACGCGATGGGTTGTTTGACCATTAATCATATATTACAATATTATATACATTTCTCCTGGGGCTAGTAATTAAAATTTTTTACCGAATGGCTGCAGTAAACTTTAATAATAATGTTGCACGATATGGAGAGTTAATTTTGGAAAATACAATTCATTTGTATCATCAATGTAATGCTTTTAATTTGGTAAATTATAAAGTTAAATTAATCAATCGCGCAAGATATGTAGCTAGATATATTTAAAAAATAAATACATCAAGTTGTTTCGTAGTTTTATTACATATTATACAATTATAATATTTTTCAATATAGTTACATTTACATGTATATAGAAAAAAATGTAAACATAAGGTAAAACTGAACAAATAACATATTTAAATATAACGAAGTTTATAAGGCTAACATTTTTTTTTTTTTTTAATTTCAGTCTAGAATTTACAACCATATCAAAAATAGTACATCAGTTCTACTCAACGTTTTTTTTTTTTTTAACTAACTTTTATTTATCTTAGTTAAAAAAAAAACGTTGTTTATTAAATAAATTGTAAATAAAACTTTTATTTATCTTAACATGTTTTAATATTTCGTAGTACCATTATTTTTAATTGTAAATTCCAATATTTCTCATCGAGTGACAATAAACATGTTAATGTTTTTTTCATTTTTATGTTTTGGCCACTGGCATGTATTATAAACGTACAAATGTATAACCTAAAATGGAAATACAGTCAAAAAGGAATATGGGGCAGATGGTTTGTGGACATTTAAATATTTTATTGTGTTAATTGGTTTTGAGAAGAGATTACAATTTTCAAGCAATTAATTTAAATAAAAATTGTTTATTTAATTTCGTAGTAATTTTGAGACAGTCTGGTCAGGACAGAGAAAAAAATATCAGTGATACATCAATATGATTGTATGTTTTAAATATTAAATTATATCAAAATACCAAAGTAAAATATCAATATAAGATAATATCGATTGTATCAGGCCCATGTCTTAATTCAACATACTCCTTCAAAAAAATTAACAGTGTATAAAAAAATACAAATATTTTAGAGGGGACAGTTTAATAAACAATTTTGTACTTAGTAATTTATTAATGTTAATTAATGTATATAATTTAATAATTTATATAAATATTAATATTAATAATTTAAAAATTTAATAATTACTGACATCATTATAATAATATGACAAATAGTGATAAAAAATTATTAAATAATAGTTAAATTTATAAATTCAAAATATATCAGTGTATTAGTAAACAATAATGAAATATGAAAGTTAATTATTCATTCAAACTTAAGCACTAGCTGTAACAGTTTGCGTTTTATTTCCTTGAATTATAACACACGGTGGTAACCCACTTGTAACAACTTCTAACCAGTATAAATGCATTTGTTCTAATACTTCTTGAGACTCGAAAATTGATCTATAAATAAAATACATAATCGCCATATTTTATAATTAAAATTTTTTATTTGATCAAATAAATAGATTACGATGATGGTTTACTTACATAATAATGAAATCAGATTGCATTGAATATGTTTCCAATAAATCTTTTACATATAAAGAATCAATCAAATCCTGTTCATTACTTTTAACAACGGTTCTTTTATTTCCTGAACAGATTCATTTAGTATTATCATTCATTAATAAATGAAAAAAATTATCACTAAGCTTAAATTATAGTTTGGATTGAAAGTAATATCAAATTCAATAAACAATGATTTTATGATGTAGTGCATTTAATGCACACTGAGACATTTTTACTCTTGCATTAAAACTGGTTGTAGCCAGAAAGATGTTCAAAATGCTTATCACAAATACTGCTGTCAGCTTTTTATTTCATTATCACAAATGCATTTTCATCAAATGTTGACAGATTTTTTCTGGGCTGACTACGGCGATATTATTCATATTTTTCAATATTTATTTGGCGTATTTTTACGAATAGTTACAGTTATATCTATTTTGATACTTAATATATACAAACTTTATCATGAAATTAAAATATTTGCAGATTAAAGTTAAGAAAAATAAAATAAATATTTCTTAAAATCAATTTTGATTTCAAATAAATGATTTTCAATCAAATTATGAATACTAATTTTAAATTTAATCGCAACCACCCTAACTTTTTATCTTTTTTTCAAATTTTTTTTTATTACTTTTTAATAATATAAGAAACTGTAAAAAATTCATTCATAGGTCATGTATATAAATATATAAATATATATATATATATATTTATTTATTTATGTATATCGCTATAATTTACATTTTTGGACAATATAATCACTGTTTTAAAGATAAATAACTGATTTCTTAAGTCAATAAAATTGAAATACGTTAATTAAGATCTTAAGGACCTAAAATAAAAAAATGATAATTACATGCCCTAATTTGATTTAAATTATAGTTCAAAATAAAAAAATAAATAAGTTTATTCATTTTTACCTTGATTAACGAATTTCTTATTCAATAAAGTGGTGAATGTTGTCATAGTTTTTAAACTTGTAGCATTAGCTAGTACAACATCTATAAAATCAAACTGAATTCGATATAATGATAACAATTGTTTTAACCTAAAAAAAAGCTTTTTATATTAATTGGTAATATATATTATAATTATTATAATAATATTTGTTCTTCTTAGACAACACAATTTTTGTATAAGAGAACAATACTTCTTCAGAGGCACAAGTTATTAAGGTTGCAAGTTTCAATTTTTGATATTTAGTAATTTCCAAAGAACATACGCGGTTTAATGTTTTTAAAAATGTTTTGTCAAAGTTCTATTCTATACTGTATTTATAAAATGATAAATATTTTATAGATTATATAGTTTTAATTTTGAATTCTATCTTAAAAATACTTAAAGTTACGAATAGAAATAACGTATAATATAATATTTCTTGATATTTTTAAACAATTTTTAAATTATTATTAAAGTTTCAGATAATATTTTAATAAAAAAATATTATATGAGGTTTTTGACCATATGATAACAATAATATATTTTATTTATTTTATTTTATTTATTTATAAATATTAAATCTTAAATAAAGGTCTTTAAATGTATTTTAAAAAAATCAAGTCGTTCGTGACAAAATTTTTTTTTTTTTAAATAAAATCAAACTGAAAATTATAAAAATGTATTAAGTATATTTTTTTGATAATCATTTTTTTAATACGAATTATTTAAAATTCTGATAAAAATTAATTCCTGGCTAAAAATTTGGATGTCATCTAATTTTAAAGACTATTAATAAGCCTGATAATCATTTGTTTAAATTTATACTTATTTTAAACTTATTTTATGTATTTACTTATTTTTTTCTGTGTTTAATTTTTCAATATCATATGTGACTCCAAATATTCGAAATTTACATTTTTTCCAAGTATTACATGACTTGAAAATATGCGCAACAATTAAAGCTAAACCTATAAAACATAAGTACATTTTGAGTTATAAATATGTATATTAATTAATTTATATTCGCATAGTTTACATAAATTATTAGCATCTAAAAATATAAGCATAGTTACTAAGATAAGGCTCATAAAAACATATGTCTGGAGCATGGTTTTATACGGGAGATATGAGCAATAAGTAAAATAAAGAAAGATATGTTAGAAGCGCTAGGTAATGAAATGTGGTATTGAAGAAAGATGCAGAAAATAAGTTAGGCTGAGAAAAAAAACAAATGAAAACATCTTGAAGACCGTAGGAGAAAAAAGAACATTGATAGATACTCTATATAGGAGGTGATAGGTAGATAATATAGTACACGTTGAGATATGGGAATAAAATGTATAATTTAATAATTGAAGGCATGATAGATCTGTTTAATCTCTTTTCTGAAACACGATCAAGAGGAAAACTAAGAACGAAATACATCAGCCAAATAATGCAGGATGTAGGAGTCACTACATACAGGGAGCTCAAAGACATTGCAAGTAACAGGGAAAAATACAGAAGACATTCGTCCAATATCCGGATTGAAAAAAGTGTACACACCTCCATTGTTGAATAACCACCATATATCAACCATCCCATTTTTTCGTTTTTTAACAAATGAAAATTGGAAATCCTGAACTTTTACAAAGCAATCATATACCCTATTTAAAATATTTTTTTATATATTAGGCTAAATTATATAAAATAAAATAACTGTATGACTGGGTAATATTATTTACTCTGATTGAACTTCTTTCTCCACACTGATTAACGATTTACTATGTTGTTTTTTACTTTCGCCGTACTGCCTTTTTTTAATCATAGCCAATTTTCTGTCTTCAAGATTTTCAATTGTTGTATTACTTTTACCAGTAGACGGAAATCGAACGATGATTGTCGCAAGTCCATTTATATTTGCTGTACTTTTAATACAATAATTAAATAACTACATAGGAATATACATTTTTATTTGCATATTAAAAATCTATACTTTATTGCATTTAAATAAGTCTGGATGTCTTCATCCGCACAATCAAACCAATTATTTTTATATCCAATTAGAATAATATTAGGCTTGAGAATACCATAACCACAACTATCCATCATACGAACGCCAACGTCTAAATGTATACCATCAAGTATATTGTATAAAGACTTGATTCCAGATTGTTTTAACCAATGCACTCCTTTCTTCAGTAAGTGTTGTTTTTTTTCATACATTAAAGGCTCCTGTACAAAGAGTCAATTCATAGTTTAAAATTTAAAATGCTATTACATTAATACATTTGAAATTAATTTTTAGATGGTATTTACCAAAGGAACGCTCTTACTTCTTAAGAAAATATTGAAACATTAAACTAATTTTAACTCATATCTATTTTAAATAGTGCTTCTCAAACTTTTTTGTCACGAGGGTCCTCTAAATTTATTGTAAAACTATAGTAGGATGAAAGGTATGTCATGGCTCTCTTTAACAAAATCATTATTTTTTTATTTTTTTTATTATATACTAAAATTACGTGTATTATTTCACATTGATTAATTATTAATATGTATATTAAATTCATAATTTTTATATTCTTTTGAAAAAACCTTATAATGTGTAATATTGAACTAAAATTGATGTAGCTATAAATATTTCATGATCCTTTAATAGTATAGTGACGACTCTTAGGAAGTCACGTCTCTTAATTCAAGGAACAGTAGTCTTAAAGTAAACAACGACTATAACCAATCACACAATTCAATTTTTATTTTTTATTTAATGCATTTCACTATGCAAATAATTTCTCTGGCTTTTGTGTAATAACAAATACTACAGATAAAAAAAAAAAAAGCTATGTGATACCTTCAGGCCTCTAGACAATGTATTTAAGTAAATAATTTTGTATATATTAGTATAATACTACAACTAGGTGTACATTATCTTAATTTATGAAAACAAATAAATTGTCCGATAATATGGACATTAAATTGAAATATTACATAATTAAATAAAATTAAAGATGACTGAAAATGGTATTTAAAATTAAAACTGTAAAAAAAATTTGAACTTCACTTATTTAGTAAATTAAATAATAAAGTAAGTAAACATATGTCCTTATTTTCAGCACTTATTTTAACTTGCTTTCCTCAATTAATGTGTATCATAGTTCTTAATAATTTAAGAAATTATCACATCATTATTAAAGAATTTAAATTGAATTCGACTCAGCTATAATAGTAAAGATTTGGTTGAAAACCAATTACTCTACTATTTTAAATAAATATTTTAACAAGTTAAATTTAATTATACCCATACATTATTTATGCTAAAAAATATCAAAGTATTGTATGTTCAATATTATTGTAGTTTACAGTGATAACATTTTAAATATATGATGATGCAATAAAATATAATATTAATTTTTTAATTCAAGAAAATTTCAAAAACTGATATTATTATTTTAATAACAATAATTTATATTAACCTAAAACATAAAACTCACTCTGTTTACATTGACACACATTTGTAAACCATTATTATTAGTAATTAAATGTGCCAAAAAAACTAGTTCTTTTCTTGATTCAGGATCTCCAGAAAGCACCATAATATTTGGTACATAGTTTTTGACATGATACTGAACGGTGTTGGCTGTGTACATATTGTTTAAAATAGCTTTGATCTGTTGTATTTGTTTTGAAGATCCCCAATTAATATCTTGATTAATGTTTCATACGTCAATTATACATGAAAATATAATATTTATGCAACATTAATTAGTTTTAATAGATCTGAGTTTGTCTTATGTATCAAATGCTCAATTTCCTACCATCTTTCTTTTTAGCTGCAACCATGTATAAAAACACTATCATACATCCAACAATTATTGACATTGTTTTGTCAATTAATACCATTATTGTTAAACAAATAATAGCACCTGCAAGACTTAGCCATTGGTTATAGAACTAGATAGTCATATAGTTAATTAGTAACATTGTGTTATTTTTAAGAGAATTAGCAATTAGTGAATACCTTGTAAGATGGCCTCCAACCTAAAGGCTTAAAATATGCAACGTGAAATGTACACCAATTCAACAAGGCATACGAACACAAATAAATAGTCGAAATGAAAGAAGCAATCGCATTTAATTCACCTATAAACAATATACATAGTAAAAATAGATATCTATACCAACATAAAAATTGTTAAACTTGGTTTTTTAGTTAGAAAAATTATGCTATTTACGTATCTACTTATTCATATGAATAATATAGTTATAATGAGTTTAAATTAATTATTACAAATCTATTACTTTAAAATAAAATAATGCAAAAATAAGTTCAATAATTTATTTTTTCTTCAATGTATAATGCTCGGATAATAATTTTATTTGGCATACCTACCCATAAAAATGAATACCGATGACAATAAAATAGCCAAAATATGAGCTCGATATGGTTCGTTTGATTTTCCATAACCTTTTGCCAAATACTTAAGAAATGGATATATATTATCTTGGCCCATTCTTTGTAATATTTTAGGAACAGCAATCAAAGAAGTTAAAGCAGTGCTCAATGTGGCACTGAAACAACCGAGGTATATGATAGATGGCCATAAAGAAATTGTCTGCATCAACTGTATAAACATTAAAAAAGTATATAATATCGTAACATATTTAGTTTCGAGAATTACATTTCAAAATAAATTTTAATTTTAATTGCATGAACGTAAAATTTTAAAATTTTATTTTTTTAATTTACCACATTAAGTTCTTATACATCCCTAACACAAAGTAATGTTTGACGTTAAGCAAGTAAATATACCTGTATGGTATATATATATATATATATATATATATATATATATATATATATATATATATATATATATAGTTGCAATAAACATTAAATTATTACACAAAATATTTTGTAATTTTTTTTTTATTTTTTGATAATTATAATTTTTTTTTACATTTTCATTATGATATAATCCTTCAGAACAAGCTCTAAACGAACAGTTCAAATAAAAATCGTTTATAAGTTCATCTGGATTGCCACTTGCTTCCCTTAACTGAACAGCACCTGGTATTATTACCAACATCACATATGAAGTTATAGTAATGGCGATCGACCATAAAGTTCCTTTTGGTATAGAAGTACTTGGGTCCTAAAAATGTGTTTTATTACATAATTATGTTTTGAGTATATTATGAATACTATTATACTGTAGATGAGCGTACCTTGAGATCTCCCGATATATTTGCACCGGCTTGTATGCCAGTGACAGATGGAAAAAAAATAGCAAAAATAGTAAAAATAGACTGTTGACTGTTATCCTGAATCCTATAATCTGAATACCAATTCTTTTTGAATGTTGTCACTAAAAAATAATGTGATAATATATAAACAAGTCCTGTATAATTTATTATATGTTAAAAATTATTGTTACTGTTAAATCCAGTGAAGCCTGATGCAATATCAATATCAGTAGTTGGTCCAATAAATGATCCAATAATAACATCAAGAATTGCACCCACAATGAAAACTACTAACAAATCTTGAATCTTAAATATTCATAATTTTAAAAATAATATTTACTATTATATACAATTTCTAAAATGTTTATTAAATTAAATTTAACTAACTTTGGCTTCGTCGTCCATACCACCACAACATAACATTCCCAGAATAAATATTGTTATAAGTCCGGTAAGTATAAATGCAAAATTAGAGTCCAGTAAATGTATATTATACAATTGCAATAATGATCTTAATGATAAACAAAATCCAATTGTATTCAATGCTACTACAATGGTATTAGCTAATGCCAATAGAATTCCAATAGACGCTCCAATTTCTGGCCCAATCGATCTAGAAATAATAAAATATAAGCCCCCTGATGGGACTTTAGTATGTTAGTACACAAATATGTTAACATTTAAATAGTTTACTGTATAATAGTAAAATATTATAGCTTTAAGCATGCAATATTTTTCATAATATATAAAAAAAATGCATTGTTTAAGTTACGTACCTACACATACAATTACATACCTCCTTTAACTCGTCCATTAGTGCTAATTGCTGACAGTGATAAAGTAGTGATTACTATAATAATAAGAGATATGAAGATAATTAAAATCGAATCTAATATCCCAGCTTGTCCTACTATCCATGGCATTCTTAAAAATAACATAACACCCCAAATACTGAGTAGGCATGAATTCAGCACACCTTCGATCCAACCCAATTTTATACCTTGGTTTACATCTAATTTAGTTTCTTCATCATGAACAAGTTTTTCAAAAGACTGAATCTGAAAATGAATGGCATATTTTTATTAGTTATGAAATGTTACATTACATTACAATCGTCATATATTATAATACATAAAACATTGAACTAAGTCTCTCACTTAAGCCATCCGTTAGACTTTTGAAGTAATTTTATACTGAATAAATTTTAAAAGTATATGTTGGTAGAACTAGGTTGATCAATTAAATATATTCTTAAATATTAAATAAAATAGTTATACTAATATTGTACTACTGTACTGAACTCTCGTCCGTTATTCTCTCTAACTATCCTCCCGGTAGTTATAAGAAAAAATTATCAATAAATCTACTCAAATTCAAATTATAAAAAAAAAAAAAAAAAGATTTAATACATTAATTCAATATCCTCATCAACTTATTCTCAACATACTATTACTGGAACTTCCATCTATCACGTTGTCCAGTTTGATAAATAAATATTGGCTATTTTACTCATAGTATATTATAATACGAATTGTAAATATTTATAAGTGAAAAATAAAAAATAAAAAGATACCACTAAGAAAAAAAACATTTTTGTTCTATATGTTATCAAAATTATAATATATATAATATATAATTATATTATATATTATAATCATACTCAAAAAAATAAAAAAAATTCAAATATTCATAAGAAATATAAGTGTCGAGGTCATTGACTTTTAAAGATTGTCAATTTTTTTTAAAAAAAATGCACTTTTAAATGTACATCACGTATTAAAAAAAAATTATAATGATTTAACTTACATCTATTATTTTTTTTTTTTAGTTTATTGATAAATCAATATTCTATAAGAAATAAATCCTAATAAATGCTTATCTAAGTATCTACATAATATAATCAGTAATTATATTTCAAGCGGTTTACATTATATAAAAATTAATGACATAGCTTTAATAACAAATAAATAAAAATTAGTAACATTATACAAAGTTAAAGTCACAGGTTTATGAATCTTGTGTAAAATAGTAAAAAAAAAAAAACAAATGATAAACTAAGAATGGAACATTTTATTTTTAGCATTAGCAGACTAAGCACTGCAGTTATGTCGCTGTTAAGGTGTTAAGGTATGGTTGCTTAGTGGTGAGTGTTAACAATCACTGGTGGTTGTCGACCTTTACCAATTATTTCGATGATTGTTGTCTATTTTAATAAATAATTCACATTGTAGACATTTCCTAGTGAATGTTTACATACACATTAGTCATTTGGTGAGTATTGACAAAAATATAAAAATCATATTACGTATAGATTGTTTAAATAAATTACATTTATTTGCCATAGGTGGAAATCCTTTGAAGAAATTAACTACGATTTTTTTTATTATGAATTTGTATGAAACTCCAAATTTTATATACTTCTGCAATACTTTTAAAAGAGCTTGGTAGTAATTGAGGAGAGCTAAGTCACTTAAATATTTATTATGATCTTTCCTTTTTTTAGTTAAAAGTGAATTAAGCTTTTTATAAAAAATGTCTTTCATACTTTCCATTTATATGATTTATAGTGTTAAAATTTAAATTAAAAATAACACTTATAAAAATTGTAAACGACACTGTTGCGCCTGATTTAGTAAACGTGTCAATACTAACGATATACCCAGCAATTTCTCTTTAGAGTACCTATCGTAATTACTATTATATTACATATTACCATTGATTATAGATAGTACTCGTATCTATAATCAATGATATTACATATATGTCAAACGAAGCCCCCCCCCTCTTCGTGTTTGGCCTAAATAGTAAAACCTTGATTGCGCTTAATACAATTAAATAATATTTGTTTGCGCCCATAATGTATACATTTGGCAACATCGTAGTAACACAAATTTCTCGTTCCACTTTTTTCAGACTTCTAATTGACAGAATAAAATATATTATAACTATTCTAGTATGGTTAAAAATTAGGACTCACATTTTGTTGCGTTACTGTTCGTTAAAAATTCTTTCAATTAATTTTGGTCAATTGTTTTCATTTTTGGACTACTACGCGTTGATGCCATATGTATTGATTAGTTATGTATTACTGTTAGTTGGTAGTTAGTTAGTTAGTTAGTGTTAGTAATAAGTAGTTATTTTATAATCTTTAAATTATATTGCGATGTTGCCAAATTTATGTACTATGAGTAATACATTTTAGTAAGTGCGATTAAGGTTTTTTTGGATAGACGCAAATATAATCCTTCCGTCTCAAACACGGATTTAAAAAAAACAAATTTCAAAACATTGTGTTATAGAAATAATGTCTTAAATCTTAATATTATCGAAAATATCTTATAATACAATATATATATATGTATATTACATTATATATACTGCATAGTTTTAAATTTCCACAATCACCGGTGTATGATCGCATAAAGGCTATTTTGGCAACATTCACTACGATTTTTGGTGTATGTTGACATACACTGTGATAGTAAATAGTAATTTACTAATAATTATTTGGTTTATTAAAATTAAAATTTGATTGTAGGTTTCAGCCATTTATTTAATAGTATAAAATGTGTTA
The DNA here is from genome assembly GCA_034509805.1 of Sipha maydis. Lineage (NCBI taxonomy): Eukaryota > Metazoa > Arthropoda > Insecta > Hemiptera > Aphididae > Sipha > Sipha maydis. The sequence continues at coordinate 526 of JASXSY010001467.1, read as the reverse complement.
AATAAAATGTCACATTATTATAAGTACCTGCATTATACCATTTATTAATTGAATTTGGACATATTTAATATTTTACCCAACTAAATTAATTAACTTATAAAATTAAAAAAAAATGCAAATCTTAAATACAATTGTAATTATACTTAAACTTAGTTATTTGTAAAAATAATCATTATAAAATAATACCACCTTTAAAAGTTGATGGGACAATTTTATAATAAATCCGTCATAAGCCAAACTATAAATAATAATTGAATAAAAACTATAGGATACATCAAATATAAGACATGAGCCCACAAGGTAGATATCATTGATTTTTCGTGATAAACCGCAATGCCTGTTTAGTATTAGGTATAAATGGTAACCAACTTCAAAAGTGTTGATCAGTTAAGGCTATGGGAATAAATAAATATTTTCCGGTACCTAACTAGTTTCCTATTAAACGATATTATTCAATTCCGATGTTTTTAAAAACAATTAATCAGTCAATGCTTCTTTAAGCGTATTAATAATATATGTTAATAAA
>JASXSY010001466.1:0-22806 GCA_034509805.1 Sipha maydis | reverse complement strand
AGACGCTGCTGGCGCCCCCGTCGAGGACGTACCCGCATTGACGTCGGTTGGCTCGCGACGGCCAGACATATACTCCGTTCGACCACCTCCTCCTCAGCGGTTGCTGCGCGCACACGGCGCTGTTTCACGGTCGTCTGCTGCGCGTTATGCAAATGTTTGCACTTGCATTGTCCGGAAAGACGTTGCGTCCGGCGACTGCTGATGTCATTGGTTGCCATTACGCGCGGTGACTGCGTGTGCTGCACGATCGACGACGAATCGAGAATCGCAACCCGCGGAACCCACCCTTAAACAGTCGACTCCGCTCGTACAGATCATATCCTCTCGCGCCCGGCACCTCATCGCCAACCCTACCTCCCACCAAAAAAAAAAAAAAATAAATAAATAAATAAAATAATTATAAGAAAATTAACAAATTAATTAATTAATTAATAAATACTAACCAGAGGTGTATAACAAATGGTTCTTTAAATGTGAACTTGTGTGTTTGCGCAGACCTAAGAACGCGACGACAGAGGCAACTACCTCGATGCCATGGATGTTTGACGGAGTCGTCTGTGCCACAGCCTGCTGATCGGTGAGTTAAACAATCAGTATAAATAATATTGTTAAATATTTTATTTGTACTTTGTTACCTTGCATCACACTGTGGTCCTAAATTGTATTATTTTTATTGGACTTGGCACAGAGTCGTATGACAACAACACAATATAAATCGTTATAATTTTCCATGTTCATTATTTTCATTGAAAGGTTGTTTTAGAATTTATTTTTTTTCCTTATTTCAGTTGCATATTACAATAACTAACCTTTATAATATTTTGCATGTCCATATTGTTTCTTATTCAGATGGTCTATTAAAATTTATTTTTCAATTTTTCACATTCTTGAAAAAAAACAAAACAAAATAGTATTTTACTAACCAATGTTTACATGAGATCATCAAATCTATAAATACCTACTTTTCATCTTTCCAAACCTGTTTTTCTGAATTCTTTATTATTTTAAGAACCTACAACCAGTTCCTTGTACAACTATGCATATTATTGTGATAAAATATACTTAATATACATAGATTTGATAATAGATTATCAAGTATGTGTTAGTATTATAAATATCTAGTTATGATAATTTGTTTTTCAATTTAATAACTGTGAAAAAATAATAAACTTTGTATAGTAAAGTTATGATTTACAATTGTTAGTAGATATTTTAAGTTTCCATTTGTATCGGATATTTTAATTTTATTTTTGACCGATACATATTTCTTAGCTTATCAATAATAATAATTTATTTTAACTGATAAAAAAAAAAACATGTATTATTTAATGGCAACTCTTAGGTTATTGATCTTTATGTCAATTAGACAAAGAGTTAATGTTATCAAGAAATAAGACTGTAGGTAAAATGTTTATAAATTGATTTATTATAATCAAGATAATGTTAAATTATGAATGACAATATAGTAAATTTAAACCTCAATTCATGTCATCTCCATTACTTACGTAACAATACTAGTATACATTTTTTATCCATAAAACAATATTTTTAATTTGTCCTAACCATCACCATAAAAAATACAGTTTGTATTTACAAGTTATTGGTGATTTGTTAAAACTTTTATTATAACGATTAACAAAAAGTATTCTAATGTATAGAAATGTATAATATATCTTTATTTCTATAGTTAATAGAATTATAAACATCTATTTGGTAAATATAACCAAAACAGGTCAATGTTATTCATGAATATGATAATTTACATGATGTATTCAACATACACTTACGAGTAAACTATGATTTTAATCGGCTATCTACTACTACCTTTTTAAGTTTTTGTATTATGTTAATATGTTCTCAGTTCATTTAACACATTTTGCATTTGATATTTTGAAACCATTCATCAATTTATTATTAAGAATAAGAATGTTTTTTTATTCATTGTAAATTCTTGTTTAATTGTAACAGTTAAATAAATAAATAATAAATTGAAATCCTTAAACAAATTACTTAACATATTATCGAATAATAATAAATGAAAAGTATAAATTTTATAACTAAGATAGTTATTATATTATTTTTATACTATTTTGTACCTATAAAAATTAATTAATAATTTTACTCCTAATATTATATTTTTATATGTACTTAAATTCATTAAATATTAGAGTTATCAAAGAATAAAAATGTTAAAATTTGTTAATTTTATAAATTAAAACGAGTCTGGTTAATTGCTGGTTAAAGTTTTGAGTATTTGCTGATTTTAAATTATATCCAATTTGAAAAATATTTATGTACAATAAAATATTAGCGCAGCACTTCTGTTCTTCAATTTTAGATAAAGTAAATAAAACCTTTTTAAATAGTTTATTATGCTATTGTAATAATCTCAATAAAATATAATTTAATACAATAAAAGATACACTTGTATATAAATATTTTTGGTGGTGTAGATAAATTAACTATCCAACTTTTATTTATGTTGAAATCTAGTTTTAGTACCTATATCAGTGACTTTCAGTATATTACAAATATATATACTCACAGGTATTTGGATGTGTGACCAATGTCATAGTTATCTTTCTTATGCAAAAATAATATATTTTTACTTTTCCATTTTTAGAAATCTTATATTTTTATTTAATAATAATTTTTTAAATGATAAAAATGTATAAATTGGTTTTTATTAATTAAATATCTATAAATACATATTAAATTTATATTTTTATAGATATTTAAAATAGTAAACTCTTATTTTTAAACAAGGCTATAAAGTATAATAATAATATGAATTAATAAAATTCTGATTTATCAAAACTATTTTAATGAAAGTAAAGAAATTCCGTTGCAAATTATTTTACAATATATATATATATATATATATATATATATATATATATATATATATATATATATATATATATATATATATTGCCTTAAAATATGTATACAATATATATATATAGAAGCATGAAACAAAGAAATCCTTTATATGAGTTATACACTGTATTATTATTATTATCGTGGAAACCAAGACTGATGTTTCTCCAAACAATTTAGAATTATTTTCCTTAGTTTTTATGACAGTTCAAAATAAAACTACATTTCCTATAGGTCATAAAACAAATACTTGGAAATTCTTTTAGATAGCAAACAATACAAATATTTGAGTTTGATATTGAATAGTATGAAATAATATATATTTTTTGAATTTGTATTGTTAAACATATTCATTGTACATTATAATTTGTATTTATTTTTATTTGATAAAATAACATTTTAATCATATTATGTAATATATACCTTAAATATTTTAAATCACTTTTTAAGTTTAAAAATGGTTTTCAAAATCATCATGGAATATACAATTTTTGTAGTCCAAATTAGAATCAAGATTTTGATTGACCTTGTTTTTTTTCATTTAGTTTAGTGGAGATTAAGAATAAATAATGTTAAAAAAATGTATGTAAAAAATAATTTATAACATATTTATCTAAGGGATTGTCTACTTGTATAGTATATGTTTTAAAAGTGATGGCTTAAGTATAACTTATAGTTTACTTTACATTTGTTATTTAACTATTTAGTGATAAAAGTTAATATGCAAGTAAAAACTTATAATTATTATAGTCCAAACATTAAACATGATGAAATTAAATTTTAATGTAGATTTAACTATTTACTTATATTACTTGAATTAATTTATATTTATAAAGATAGAAAACATTTTAGAATCAACTAAGCTAAAAGTTTCCATTTCAAAAATTATTCAAATTTATGGCTATTTTACATATATAAAATTGTTTGTTATGTTTAGTAATCATTAGTAGTAGAAACTTGTATTCTACTATCATTAACCATCCCTTAATATTTTAAACATAATCGTAAAAGAAAGTTCAATCACTCGGAAGCATTTATATTTAGTTTTATTATGTATAACTTTATCATCAAAGAAATAATTATTTTCTTTATCAAATTATTTTTAATTATTTATTCGTTTTATTATTGAAATAATGGTTACAATTTTTAGTAATTGTCAATTCACTGTTATAATCTAATGTAATTTTAATTTTAATAGGGCCACTGTTATGTCTTTTTAAACACTGTTTCAACAACAATCTGGAATGGAACCTCAGCAGCAGTTCTGTCTAAAGTGGAATAGTTTTAGTAGCAATCTTGTAACTGCATTTGATAATCTTTTAAAGTCAGATAGTTTGACAGATGTATCATTGTTTTGTGAAGGTAATATATTTATTTATTGTTGACAAAAATTGTATTTTACTCCCAATTTTTCCTTAAATAATCTATTTATCTAATATTTCATATTATTTGAATAGGTAAAACTTTCAAAGCTCACAAACTAATTCTGGCGGCATGCAGTAAACATTTTCAAGAAATATTTGAAGCTACTCCACTAGGATCAAGTTTAATAGTTATACTTGATGGGACATCGTCTACAAACATGGCATCGTTACTTGAGTTTATGTACCGCGGTGAAGTACAAATATCTCAAGAAAGACTCTCTAGTTTTTTAAAAACTGCTGATAATTTACAGGTGAAAATAATGATTTTATATTTTAAAGTCCTTTACATTTTTATGAGTGTAATATTTAAATTTAATTTTGATATTGTTTATTATTTGTACGTGTATTAGAATTGTTTTTAACTATATTTATATTAAATATGTTAATTAGGTTAAAGGCCTGTCATTTGAATATGATAAATTGACACTACTACCTCAGCGTGATCTATATAATAATGAAAACCAAACAGCACTAGATTCTCCAACAAGACCAAAACAAAATGGATCCATGGAAGCTCAGCATCCCTCTACCTCATTTAGTCAGATTTCAAACCATTATCGTCAATCAAATGAACAACACCCTTCATCACCTGATCCCCACAGAAATAGACGAGCGCACCATAACAGCCCTAACACAACTCCAGTTTCCGATACACTTACACGGGCATCTGTTTTAAGAGATGGTTCCAGACCTGAACGTGAATCTCCTCTTTCTTTAACCTACAGTTCACATTTATCGGCCCATTTGGAAAATTCTCATCAGCCTCAGTCAAATAGTTCTGGTCCTGTAGATGCTTCTACTTCAGCTCATTACCGTAATATGACCTCTAATAACTGTGGAGAAGGTACATTATTTATATTACATAAATTATTATAGTTTATAAAGAAAATTACTTTAAATTACTAAACTACGAAACTTTCATATTCTGCGCATTATTTTATTAAATAATTTAATATTATTATTTCATGTGGAACATTCTTTTTAGATCTGCGAATAAAATCTGAACCTGGGTCAAATGCTGGAGAATTTCCTCAAAACACAAGTACAACAAATGAATGGAAAGCACCAGATAATGGAACAACTCCACCGTCTCCAAGTCAATGGAAAATAGATACATCTCATAAAAATATTGCGACTACTATAACAGCTGATGGTAACGTTTACTAATTTATAGTATTTTAACTAAAGAGATTTTAAAAAAAAGAATATTTGCATTTTATTTGTGTTTAAATGTAGACTTATTATCACATGTTAATAAATTAATTCAATTTTCTGATCATACTTCTGAATATTAGATTACAGTGTTATTTTATTTATTTATTATTTTAATTAAATGGAAAAAAGATTTTTATAGAGTTTGTTTATTCTATTATGACATTTAAGTTATAGTTTAACATATTGACAATTACATATTTACTGTACAATATACTCTTAATGATAAATAATATTCAACAAACTGCTATATCATTCTTTGTTACAAAAAGCTAATAGTACAATTAAAATAAAATAAATTGTATGTCCTTCTTAGTTATTAGATCATCTCAAATATTGATTACTATTGAAAAAATCAGTTTTCTTAAGAAATTATAAAAGATTTTTATTCTTTATTTAAATTATAAATATATTGTAACTTAATTTACCTTAGGTCTAGAATAAATCTGACATTTTGACAAATCTGAATGAACATAATACCATTAATATCTTTATCTACACTAAGTGTGTACAGAAAATAATTATTTACAACAAGATTACAATACTGTTTTAAACGTATATTTATAGTTTTTTATGAAAATGATACAAATAATACTTATATACAAATTGTCACCTACTGGTAAACTTAAATGCCATCTAATAACAAAGAAATAAACTATTGTTTTTTTAGGAAAAAAATTACAATGTCCATATTGTGAACGGTTATATGGTTATGAAACAAATCTTAGAGCTCATATAAGACAGAGGCATCAAGGAATCCGAGTCCCGTGTCCTTTTTGTGCACGTACATTTACTCGGAACAATACAGTGAGACGACATATTGCAAGAGAACATAAAACAGAAATTGCAGTGAAATCAAATCCAACATTTCCACAAACTGCAAACAACAATCAATAACTCTTAACAAATCTACCTCACCCAAATATTTTACCCTCCCACTAATTTTATAAATATATATATACCTCTCCTTAAGCATTAACCATACTACCAGTTAAATATAAAATAGTCTGGTACATAAGCAAACTGCAGACTAACTGCCTTTAAAGTACAAATGTAAACCATAAACACTTCTGTAACTCTTAAGACTGATGAAAGTGGTGTTAGTTTTTAGGTGAAAATACATTTTTATGACACCGCTTTCAATGTGAACTTACCTCAATGATTTTACACGTTATATTTTCAAGTATAACCTATAATATATTATTTATAATATTAAAAATGTTAATGTTTACTCTGTGGATTGCTTATGTCTCCATAAGTTATAGTAATATGCTGTTAGTTAAGTCATAAAGAGCCTCTCTTATCATTTAATACATATTGATAAAACAACAAAATTGACCCTGAATGGTACATTAAAATATTATTTGTATTCATTTATAAGTCAGCAAAGCTGGTTTTTGTTGTTAATCGTTACTCTTGTATTTTAGAAAATTCGAGCCTTTATATAAAAAATGGTTTAATATATAGAAATGTTTTGGGAGACAGGGGGGATTATTCATTTTATTGTTGATTACTGATGTGACAAATTAATATGGATTATAGTGCGAAATTATACATTTTGAAAATCTTGTTAAAAATGAGGCATTGATTATTGGCATTTAAAAATTCCATTAACTAAAAAGTTGTTTTGAATTTGATAGTTGAAAGGGTATTGAATGTTTTACATTTCTATAGAAAAATTAATTTTCCGAATACATTTAACTTGAAACATTATTTACAAGGACTCACATTATAAATTAATTAAATTTGTGATTTATATATTTACTACCTTTAATTTTTGATTTATAGTACAATTAAAAACTTTATTGCAAGTAAAAAATAAATAGAGATAAAGCCTAGAACAATCTACTTACAAAATGTCATGTTATTAATGAACTATTACTATTTATATTATTGATATGCTTTATATATCACTATACACCAATGTATTTCAAATACATTATACATGGTGAATATTATAGTTAAAATGTATTATGTATATTGTACCTGATAAAACTATTTAATTGTATGCAAATATCTAAAGATGTACCATTCATTTTCCAAATTTAAGCCGTTAATATTTTTTTTCATTTTTTTTATACTAGTCATATAATACTGCTCCACTAGTCACAATATAATCGAAGCCAGCATTTGTTTTATTGTGTTATTATGCATACTTAAAAATAATTATGTATTATACATGTATACCTTGATTATATAGTCCAAATAGAAATTTATTTTTATATTTGGAATCAATGTTAAAGCGCTTGTCGTTCACTTACATCTTTATATAAGAAATATTGTTTTAGGCATATATATTTTTTCTCGATTATGGTTTTGTGTTTACAACAACACAATTAATAGTTCAATTAAAATGTCATTGCTATTTTATAATTAAATAATTTGTTTTGGCTTAATGTACAAATTTTAAAATAAGGAATATTTTATGATTAAAAAAATTTAAATTTAAAAAATAAAAAATAAAAAAAAATTTATAATAATTTAATAAATAAAATATAAAAGAGGCGAATTGCGGCGGGGACATAAGTCATAATATACTTACCATTTCGCCTCCTGTAGTTTTAATGTAACGATAGTACAAGTATTTTTAATACCACAATGTTATAGTTTTTTTTTCTTTTTTTTTTAGATTAAGCTGTTTTATTATTATTTATTTTGTTATTTACACCATTAAGAATTTTATTATATGTTTTAACCTATACCTCATTACCTCAAAACGTACTCAAATTTTTTTTTGCAGTAATTTAATATACTCTTAACAATCAGTAAGATTCGAAACAATTTTTACACATATTTATTTGTTATTTAAGTTTATCTTACACTGGTAATTGGTCATAACATTTATTTTTTTAATGTTTAAAGACATAATTTCCAACTGTCAAGTTGCACTGAGCCTCTTAACTTTGTGTAAGTTAACCGTTCATAGCATATTATTGTGATTAACGATATCATTCATTTTTGTTGTTACAAGCATTTTATTATATGATTTATTATTATATTTTTTTTCTTTAGTGATAATTGAAACAAAATGATTACCGTGTTTGGTACATAACTCAGAGTACAATTTGGTGTCTTAAGTAAAGTTTATTAGTAAAGATATATATTAATATTATTTGGGGAATTTTTTGCACTAAATTAAGGTGCAGACAATCTGTAATATGTTTGTTCAGTATTCTGTTATAAGTTATGACATTCCACGTTTAAAGTGACGTTAAGTGTTAATTCTTGTTGTTGTTAGGTGAACATCACTTTAAGAAATTATATAGTAATATTTGTAATCATGACCTATAGTACAAATTGACTACCTCCACTTCTAATAAGTTTTAGAATAATTATATAAACTAGGCTAATATTATCTAATTCATATCTATAGTTTTTGTTTAAGCAAGTTTTAATATTATTTTTATTGTCATTATTATTATCAATATTATTATAATTATTATTACTATGATTATTATTATTTTAATCAATGTTGAACATTGTTTCCTAATCCATCTACCTCTTTTTTTTCTTTTTTTAATTTGTTTAAATAATATATGGTTTTGTAAAGATATAGTACAAAACAGTGCAAAGAATTCCTCTGTTTATTTTTTCTTTAATTTTCTAAATGTACAAAGTTAATATTAATAGTAAGTAATATAGGATTATATTAAATTGTGTTGTTATGTTAATGTTGCTGATTTTGTAGGTATTTTGTTAGTGTTTGAATTTATTCCATGTGTCACCGTTTTGAGTAAATATTTAATCTAGTGTGTAAGTTTTGCTGTGATTATTCTGTTTATACCATTTGTATAGTTTCACTGAATCAGCCATTTATATTCTTTTTTAAATGTATTTATTATTAATTTGTTGTTTACAATAAAATTGCTTGCAAATCAATGTTTTACAATTTAAAACACAAAAAAAAAAAAAAAAAGGTGTTGCTTAATTTTATTAATTTGCAGGTACATTTTTCAAGACTTGTAGATAATTTATGTTCATTACAAAAGAACTTGTTAAATTGTCAGGGTATGTTTTAATTGTATTATGTTTTTTCTCCAATAATTTCATGATAGATTAACGAATTTCTAACGTGACTGGCTGATTTATAAAACTCATTGATAGAAAAATGTATGTAAACCGTCAGTCTTCTCTTGTGTTACTATTTTTCCTATTATTTATCCGTATTTTTATTCATAAATTATGAGAATAAAGAGATCAAATCTGTATAAAGGTTTGTGTTCAATAATATATAATCTTAATTTAATATAAATTAATTTTAAATAAATTTTTTTAAAACAAAATACCCTACCAACTGTGACAAGTTGTTTAGTAAAATAAAAATTGTATTAAAATGAAATTTAATTAAGCTAAAATTTGAACACACAGATTATTTTTGATTATTATTTTGAAGATCGCATTAAAACAATTTTTAATTTAATCTTATAGATATATTTGTATTAACACATTACAATACTTCAAAGAATTTTCAACAATTTATAGATGTATTCAGAAACGTTTCATCATTATTTAATTATCGTAATATGTCAAGTAAAATAAAATTAGAACCAATGAATTAAAAGAAGTTATTTTCTGTTTATTGAGTTTATAATGTATAATTTAGAATATTTTTTTTTTGATTTATTTGAGTTAAAAATTATAAAAATAATAAAAATATAAAAAAATTCATTTATATTTTGTAAATGTGATTGATTGTTCACATAAATTATTTACTATGCTATTCTTAAAATTATGTTTTTGCTATTGAAAAGTTTTTTAATTCACATATATTATTAGTACCATTTGATACTTATGAAAATTCATAATATATTTTATGAATTTAATTAATTGTTAAAATTAAAACTCTGACTTTCATGAATAATTAATTGTTTGCCAATGAATATCGAATAAAATAAAATGTTTAAATGAACTTGATCATCTATTATTTTCTATCAATCAAAATATAGTTAGTAAAAAAAATTGAGGTTTAAAAATAATTGATGATTCATAAATTAAATTAATAAAAATACGGTTAGATAATATAGGAGAAATCAAAATGTAAGATTGGACATGTCGTGTTAGCTTTATATTAATCTATAATGTATTGCATAGGTATTGTGTATTGATTAATGGCCCATATGAGAAAGATTTTTTTTCATTGTTCATCAGTGCCAATAAATGTCTGAATAATTAATTGTTTTATCGCAGACTTTTAATTGGGGAATCGCCTATTTATGTTCCTTAAATGACATTAAATCGAATGAAGTTTGTATGAAAAAAATGTTTTTAAAAGCAGTAATATGAAAGTAAATTAAATTATTTTTAAAATGTGTTTCTGTAGGTAGTAAATTATAGCTAATTTAAATGAATACATTTTGAAAATGATTATAATTTTACTATTTTGTTAAATTTTTAACAATGCGTTTGATATGATTTTCATTTTATATTCAAATAAATCTATTGAAGTACTTAATGATTTAAATTATAGTTTGTTTTTCTAAGACGACTATGTGTACGTAAACGTATATAATTGTATATATTATATAATAGATCTATAATGTCCTATATTGATTAGAAAAAATGTATTACTTTTAAAACTATGCATTGTCAATGACCTGGTGTTTATTAAATATTAGGTAAATTATGTATTACCATTCTTTAATTAAATTATAAAAATTATATTGAATTTGAATATAATGTATTCTGATCAAAACGAACTGCGCTTTGTGATTATTACTCGGAGACACCCTTACCATCGCAGTACACGCGCGGTCTATGAGTTAATAAATCGCCAAACCAACTGGTGCGGATTGGTACCCGGTTCAAATCGGACGAATAGGAATCCGGTTTTATTCGCGTGCGGTTGTCGTCGTCGAGTCCGCATTGCTCAAGAGCCGATCGAAACGTTCACCTGGAACTCGCATACGGATGCATGTTCTGAGCCCGGGTGAACGGTTTCGCACGAAAACGATGTCGCGCGCACGGTCCAGGCACCGTACGCGTTGTCGATCACCGCCGCGACGTCGTACAAGAACGTCGTCGGCGCACGCGTAACAATGCGTGTGCGGCGTAGCGGAAACGTGCGCGCAACTGTGTGCCGGGAGCGCGACGACGGGTTCCTACGTCAACGTTGCGCCCGGCAAGCGGTCGCGCTGAAGAAGGGAACGGATAACCGCGCGGTAGCGGTTCAACACACCGTCGCCGAGACCGGTGTGTAGCGTCCGAGTGGCGTCCCCACTGCACCCGCCTACGCGCGGACGCGGTGATGTGGAAGAAAAAAAGGGTTCGCGTCGTCTGGTAGCCAATTGATAGCGGACCGCTTGTGCAGGACCGGCGGGAACCAACGGTTCATCGCGGTCTACCGTCCACGGTCAACGCGCCGCCGTGAAAAACACGGCAGACGTGCGTGGAAAAAACTCGAAAAACTGGTTTCAAAATGGTTCTTGTATTTTCCCGTTCGAGAGGCGTAAGAGGAAAAAAAAATACGCGACGGCGCTAGAACAACGCGGACGACGTTGTTCCGGTCGTGTTTGGTCGCCGGATCTTGACCACCACCACCACATACCGGACTCCGGTGCATACAGCCAGATCGCTTGAACACAGTCCGTGGCGAGCGGTACGCGAGGTAGTGATTTTTTATTTTTCTTGCGGGCACCGCGGCTTCGTGCTCCGCCGACGTTGTCTCCGTACGTTGTCGTGCGCCGCCGATCGAATCGTAAGCAAACGCGCCGCGACCGACGTGACGGCTTGGAACGTCCTACGTTTCCTGTGGCGGTGGGGTCGCACGACCGTCGCGGAAGACCCGGTCACTCGCTCACGTCTTTTTTTCCCCTTTTCTTTATCGTCAGCCCAATCGGAACGTATTTATCGGTTACTGCTGATTGCTGATCGACGGTATACTTCGTTAAACGGTTGTCGGACAACTGTTTTTTGCCTTATGTTCTGAAACGTTACACTGATCTACTTCTGAATTTTCGGGTTTTTTTTCCAACGCTTCTTGCATTTCCTACGGCCCGGATTTATCGTTAATGATCACGCTGAACACCGCAACGTTTACGAAAAATAAATGTTCGATCGCGATACCCGTATAGCGTAGCGGTTTTCGAACTCTTTCTATACTCCGCCTCTTTTATTGACAGCTGCCATTCGGAACGCTTACTAAAAAACATTAAAACACAATACGTGTCCGTACATTTCGGTTTTTTATTCGTACGGTTTGTTCAACACGTGACCGCAGGCAGAGATAGGTCTCGATGTAATGATACGCTCGACCGACGTAGCTGCGCGCATTGCACCGTACTTATTATTATGGTATTGTAATCCATAGCGATTTACATAATATAATATACCGTGTTTTCGATTTTAATTGAAACGGTTTTGTTGAAATCCCCGAGCTCGTCCTGTTCTGTTCACCGCAACGTATTACGACCGTTAGGCGGGCCACACACCAGAGAAATTATAAACACGAAACTATAATTGCATGAAACTAGCCGATATATTTGTTTAGGGTAACACACACCGAGTTTCATGCAACTATTTTTATTTATAGTTTACGAAATTGATAACACGAAATTTGTCATTCTGGTTTACAGTTTCATGAACATTTTCACTAGTCATGCACGTTTTTAGGTTTTACTGAGTGAATTATGTTCTATCATATAATTTGATTTATAATAATAGTAATATAAACTTATTTACTTTTCAATACAAAATTACATACTGCATACTTAAATACCAATACTAATTTAAAAATCAATTTTTTTTTTTAATTTTTCCACGTACTGAAATAAAGTAAGTAGAAAGGAACATATTTTTTTAACTTATCAATAAAACAATTATCAAATTATACTTTATTATACTTATTTACATATTATTCATATATTTTTTGTTCAAAAACTAATTTGCAACAACACTAGTACTAGAACATATATTAGATAAATTTATAGGATGTACCCAATAACGACGTTTTTTTTGACGTGCCCACCTTCAAAACAAAATCATGTCATCCTCGTCAGACGACATTTTAAAACTAATCATATTTGAATTTTCGTTATTCTATACATAGTTTCATTGTTTAAGTTTCTTCAATATACAGATTAACGTGAAACTAGTTTCTGAAACCGATTGCATACAAAAAGTTTTGTGTTTATAATTTCTCTGGTGTGATAACCTTAAGGTTCGGCGGTTTCCCTTGCGCGATCGCGAACGCGAACCGCGATCTAAGATCGCGTGCATTGAAAAATTTCTTTTTCTTCCAATAAATACCAGAGCAAGATCTCATCGTCATCTTCTTCTAGGAAAATAATTTTTAAGATTTCTTTATCGACTAAATCCATTAAAATAATTTTTAAAAACAAATCGTACTCGTGCACCGTGAACTTAGCACTTTAAAATATCGAGTACGACTGTTAAAATATAAATTTATAAATCTTTTGGTCACAGCGTAGAATCGTATAAAGCAAACCAACATGACGCGAATGCGATCTTAATTCATAGTTCGCATACGCGATCGCGCAAAGGAAACCGTATCTATACACGAAAATTAGTCGGATTTTGTCGAAGTAATCGCATTGAAAAAGTTCAACAATTGTGCTCGTTTTACTATATTATCGTCATAAACTCAAAACATTTCACATGTGATTGGTAAAATTTTGTACGAACAATATATCTATGATAGTTTATGACAAATCATCAAATGCAAACAATCATCAGGTCCAGCTGAAGTGTTTATAAACTAAATAAATAAACATAAGCAAAATTTAGATTTGCCGCCCCTTACATGTAAATATCATATCAGATAATTTTTTTATACATAAATATACATTTATACATATCCTGGGAAAATGCAGCCATAGGTATAATTATTCATTACGTGATTTAACGAAAAACTACGACTAAAATGCGCTATCGAATAATTTAGAGTTGTCAGGTTATCGAGTCGCGATAAGGCTAATTGCAATGATTTTTTATCACCCAAATATTTTTCCATATATTATTTCATCACCCGGAATTGCTAATTCGACACAAGTGTTCAATTCAAGATTATAACTGACACTGTCAATATGAAAATTAGCATTAATCTGGTAAAACTGAATAACAAATTGAAAAGCAATAAGTATCAGTTGTTCTGTCCAGCAAGCGTTCGTATATATTTGAATATAATGTATAATTTCGTGTTGGACTATTTTAGAATTGTGTGTAAGGTTATATTACCTAACCCGTTATAACTTTATCTCATCACATAACCTTTTAAACTGAATGAATTTAATGCTTTTACATTTTTTTTTGTTGCTATTTTGTATAAGAAAATGGATTCGGTCTTGTGTTGTTTATGAATGAAATACGAAAATAATTTTGTATATTATTGCAGATCTAAATCTTTGGGGCCAGTAAATGCATGATTTCATTAATTTTTCGTATAAAGCTTATGTCTAAAAAAAAACATAATGCTATAAAAATAGTAATAGAATTTTTTCGATTAATCTGATACTTTGTATTGGTATTACATTATTTCGTAGAAAACATGACATTTTTATATAAAAATATTATTTTCGTACTGTGCTAACATGTGAAATCCAACTTTTTTTTATGATGTTTTACTTAGTTATTATTTATTTTACACGATTAGTCGAGTACAACATTTGCACCAACTTTTTTATTAAAACCAATTTCAAAATTTGCATTTTCTTTTGTTTTTATATTAGTACATATTTCGTCAGTTTTTAATACATAATTGCATACAAGACTATAAAATATATTTTTTAGAGCATTTAAGTCACATATATTATTAATGAATAAAACAAACCTAAATAATAGAAGAAAACATTTTCAACCATGCATTAGGTGTTTATTTTTACTTGATTGATTTGAAAAATTGTTCTAATTAATTTACAGTTGAATTAAATAAATTGTATTACCTTCCAGAATTATTGTATTATGTACGTACATAGTAGCAAATATGGGCAACTATATGGCCTGCGTAAGAACTTGTTTTATTCGGCTCGCGTTACATTTTTAAATGACTTCATAACATTTTAGCATTTTAGATTCTGACGGGGTGATGGAATCTATTGGTTTTACAATGATGTGTGTGTTTTTTTTTTATTTTTTATTATTTTTTTTTAGATTCTGAACGGAGTGAAGAATGTATTGATTTTACAATGATGTGTGTTTTTTTTTTTTTGTGTCTATCTACACGATATGGGGCAGTAAAAATGCTTCGATTTCCTTATGTAGCAACTTTTCTGAAAGGAAAGTGAATCTAGTTTGTACTTTGGGGGTCAAAAGTAAATTCAATATTTTTTAAATGTGACGGGAAAAACCCTAAAAAAATAAGGGAAAAACAGGAGTTTTTACGCAAAACCAGTTTTCGACAAAATCAAATTTTTTATTTTGCTATAACTCAAAAATTAATCGATTTAAATACTTGAAATTTTCACCAAATGTTTAGATTAGCGTTCTCTATACACCGTTAAATTTTCAAAGTATTGAAGTACTTTTATTGAGCTATTTATAGACAAATGAAATTTTCAATTTTTTTTAAGTATTTTTTTTTTGGCCGGCCAGAAAATCTTGAAAATTTAATACAAGGTTTCTTATAAGGTGTTCCTTAACTGATAAAAAAGTCACAATTTTTTTTTATAAGTGCTCAAAGTTCCAATTTATACGAAATATGTAAAAATTGCGAAAATTTGCAAGTTATTTTGTAGATAAAAATTCATAAAATTTTTCCTGTTCATACTTAAGGTTCAAAATTTTAACACTAGGTTATCTATAAGCTACTCTTCAAAAATCTTTAAAAAAATTTATACCGTACTAAGAGGAAACAATTTTATGACTGTTTGAAATTTAAATATTTACGAAATTGCAACAATGTAACAATGTATTATATCCTAGACAAACATATTAACTCCATTCAGAATCGTTATTCGTATACAATGATATCTATCATTGCATTCAAATTTAACAAGTCCATTATAATAATGACCTATCCTATAAACGAGGTGCACTCCACCCTCAACTGTACAGCAGAGCGGGCCCATCCGGTTCTTTATCGGTATTTCATTGTATTATGTTAATCGTAAAATGTAAATATATTTTTACTTAATATTGAACTACAACTAAATTATTAACTGTCTAAATATAATTCATATTCATATTAATATAGCTAAAATACCTACAGATATTAGGTACCTATTTTATTGTATTGGTTCAGTCGTATACCGAGATACCATGGTGTATGATGTTTGCGGATGATATAGTTCTGATAGGAGAAAACCTAGAAGTTGTCAATAATAGGGTAAATGAGTGGAGGTTAGCCCTCGAAGAAAAGGGATTGAGAATTAGTAGAAATAAAACTGAGTATATTGAGTATGATTTTGGACAAAGAGACCAAGAAGTTGAAGGAATGAGGAGACAACTGACAATAGATGGTGATGTGATAGGTGAAGTTGAGAGATTTAAATATTTAGGATCTTTTGTTCAAAAGGACGGGGGCTTTGACATGGATGTAAAACATAGGATTAAGTGTGGGTGGATGAAATGGAGAGAAGCATCGGGCGTGTTATGCGATAAGAGAATTCCAATTGGGCTGAAAGGTAAATTTTATAAAAATGTAGTGAGACCAACTATGCTGTATGGTTCAGAATGTTGGGCGGTTAACAGGAGAATAGAACAAAGTATGAGTGTCGCGGAAATGAGAATGCTTAGATGGTTGAGTGGAATGACAAGAGAAGATAGAATAAGGAATGAATACGTGAGAGGTAGTGTTGGTGTAGCGCCAATTGTGGACAAGATGAGAGAAAATAGGCTGAGATGGTTTGGGCATGTGATGAGGCGAGAGGAAACGAATGCAGTAAGAGTGGTTATGAAGATGGACGTTGAAGGGAAAAGAGGAAGAGGAAGACCAAAAAAGAGATGGTTGGAGACTTTGGAGAATGACATGAGGGCTGTCGGTGTGTGCAGAGGTGATGTGATTGACCGAGTAAAGTGGAGGTGTAGGACAAGGGTGGCCGACCCCAGGGGCGTAGCCAAGGGGGGTGTTACAGGTGTAGTAACACCCCCCTTCCAGCTGAAGTATACTTATATCTTTTAAAGATAAAGATGCATCACTAACCGTTTATTTAACAAAACGAAAATAACAATAATTATTACGATAACAATAATGTAAAGCAATAAAGAAGGACCCATTTATTATAATTTTAAACTAAATTTTTAACTTGAAAATTTTTTTTTATTTTTTTTACTAATAATTATAATATAGGATAATATAAGATAAAAAATTTAAAATTTTAATAAAAAATGTTCTCATAAACCATTATCTATTCACTTGTAATGCGTTTTTACAAAAATATTGGTAAAGGTATTATTAGTTTTATGTGTATAATTTTGTCAATTAATTTTAAATAACACCTCCCCTTTGAAATTCCTAGCTACACGCCTGGCCGACCCCAAATAGTTGGGAGGAAAGCGAAGCAAAAGAAGAAGAAGAAGTTCAGTCGTATACAAAAATGCCAGTCTTTTTTTGTTGGTGATTACTTGAAAAAAATGTTTTCCAAATAACATTTATGGCAATATATACTAGTTTTTTTTTTTTTTTATATTAACCAGATAGAATGCAAGATGGTATCAACTTGGATTTTCTATATATTTTAGCTGTTCCATCAAGTAAACAATGATGAACAGAAGAACATATTAAAATGGTTAAAAAAATTAGTACATAACTTCTAAATGTTACAGATATTATACCGATCTATTATCAACGGTAATTATAATTTTCAAACGGTTTCCCAGTCATCGACGAAAACGTTAGGATACGATCATGGACATATAAAGATAGTGTCGTAAAATTACCGGTAATTTGTTTTTGGGTAACTTACTTGAGTAAATTACCGGTAATATTACTTTTTATGGTAATATTGAGAAATTATTTTTTCATGTAAAATTACCGGAAATTTATTTTTAGCTAACTTACTTGAGAAAATTATCGATAACATTACTTTTTTATAGTAATATTGGGAAATTTATTTTCAACAACCAATTACCTAAGTAAGTTCTGAGACAATTACTTATATAATTATACAATTGCTTAAACAAAAACACTGATTCATCACTTCGACAGAATACAGATATTTTTTATTCGTCTAAGTTCTGAGACAATTAGACGAATAAAAAATATCTGTATTCTGTCGAAGTGATGAATCAGTGTTTTTGTTTAAGCAAATTTGAATTTCTATTATATATTTATATAGGTACTTGTAAACATTAAGGATATTTGACGAATCTGACTAAAATATACGATACTGTCATACTACTAAAGTGCTAAATGATAATTGTTATAATTTTAAATTTATACTAATTAATATGTTTATATTTTTCTCTATCAGTACCTAATCAGTAATCACTAATCATCAGTGCTCAATAGCAGAGTGGCACTGCCTCCAAAAAGCCCAGAACATAATAAGTGTAAATGGTATAATATGTTATATGAATATGATTCAAAAAATTAAAAAAAAAAAATACTCATAAAGTGGTAGAGTAATTTATATTTATTACATTACCGATAAATTACTTAATTTAAAATACTTTACCGAGGTAATATTACCGACTTACATCACTATATAAAGATCTGTACGATTATAATAATCAACACCACGGTTATAGATAATAATAATAATGATAAAAATTATCTTTAGCTGTGAACAACACCATAATATTTTCCCATCCGAATAGATAACGGAAATCACGATTTCTCAAAAAAAAAAAAAAGCAGATCGGTGCGGAACGGGAACAATTGATCGGCTGGACAATCGTCGTGTTATACACACGTACGTGTCTTCGATCATGTCCTCGGATGTAGCAAAGTAGCACTGATGATACACGCGAAATGATAACGAGCGCTGAAGCACGACTGCCATTCGACGTTCGGCGGTGCTTGTCGTTGTCGCGTAGCCCTGTCCGTTTGGACGTCACAACATCTCGGACGCTGTCCGGTTTCACGTGATCTGCGTGACGAACGGGAGACGCTGGTTCGGACAGTAGACAGGCTGGCAGGTGTGGCCGTTTGTGTTGAGTCTGTGCTGCGTTGCGCCGTAGACATCATTTTCGCGTTACGAGGACGGCGCCGGCGAAGGGCGCGTCGCACGCGGATGGGCACTTTCCTGAACAAACCGAAAACCGACAAGGACTCGTGGGACGCACAGGACGAACGATCGGCGTGCGGCGTCAGCGCGATGCAAGGATGGCGCGTGAAACAAGAGGTACACCCCCGCAGTATAATACGTTTTAATCCCTCTTTGTGCTCCGCAATAAGAACGCCGTAACGACGACGAAGGATGGCCATCTCGGTAGTGGACGGAACTAGTGCGGTTGCAACCAGCACCAAACGTATCTTACCCCGTCCGTTGAGATCACCATTCGTTGTCATTGTGACGCCTTACAATCCAATCGTAAATTATCTTGCAACTGAGACCTGCCACTGTAAAACCGTATTTGAAGAACTACCGATCCGAATAACGTCTATGTTGGTATTATATATACTTTTTTTTTAATTTTTCATACAGGACGCTCACGTATGCATATTAGATTTCGACGACGACATATCGCTGTTTGGTGTGTTCGACGGACACGGTGGTGCTGAAGTGGCACAGTATGCAGTCGAAGTTTTGCCTTCCTTTATCAAGAATGAACTGTTTGAAAATGGAGACTATGAAAAAGCTTTGATTAAAGCCTTTCTGGATTTTGATGACAGTCTGACCAAGCCATTGGCATTAAGAAGATTGAGAGCTCTTAGACTGAAAAATGTTAAAGCAAAACAAAACGGTAAGTTTTTAGATATTTAATTAAAAATTAAAATCTAATAAATAAAATATTTAATATTTATTTAACTAAAACTATTACATAGTCCTAATCTAACCTAACCTTCTTAAGTTTTATATAATTAGAAATCACTTTTATTTTATTAATTTTAGCTAATTAGTTAAAATGTAAGACTATTAGTAGTAATGTGTATTTTAAAATGATATTCTTAACATTTGACTACTTTATTTTTATTGTCTAGGAGAGAACATTTTAACATGGATTGTCAATTTATTTGGTATGTTTGAATTCGTTTTAATTGTACAGTACAATTATAATTTCTAATATAATATAACAATTATTTTTTCAATCAAGAAGTTTTCTGATCTCAATAAAAAATAATTATACTCTTTTTCTTTTACACTAGTTTTCAAAATGTTTTTTTACTTTATTAATTGTAACTTTTGAATTAATTTTGTTTACTTGAATGGTAACTAATTATAATTTGTATTATCTATGTTAAACAGAATATGTTATATTGTATAATTTGATACAAAACTTACATTTTAGTTATAAAATCTTTGATAATTTTTTAACTGTTTGAATTGTTGGATTTAAATATATTAATATCCCTAGATAAATATGTATCATATATTTCAGGGGTGGTCAAACTTTAAAGACTTATGATCAACTTCTGATTTTTTCTAGGTTGTTACAATCGACTAAAAAAAAAAAAAAATTGGTTGTAATAACAAAAATGTATTTTATATACATGCATGTTACATTTTCTTTACTTATTCGGTATAAAATATTAATAAGTAATAACAACTTTAATTTTATAATTTTACATTACACTTATTTTAATAAATATTTTATTAATTTATATGAAATGATAAATATTGTTATTTAATACGGAATATGTATAATAATATGTACAAAATACCTACATAGCTATTTGATTTCAACATATAATTTTGTTTTTCATAGTTATTTAATACTACCTATATGTTATTATCATATGTATTCTTTATTAATTGTTATTATTTTAATTTTTTTATTTGTGGGTTGAACAAAGATATAAAATTGTACAGAAAATAAATAAATATTTTAATTCTTTTTCTGACAAAAATTTAAAGGAAGTCGCGATCGACTCAAACTCATGTCACGATTGACTAGTCGATCGTGATTGACTTTTTGGCCACTCCTGATATATTTCATAATAATAATAAAATGTGTAGTAATTATTCAATAATAAACAAAAATTTGATAAAAAATTAATATAAATTATTTTTATAACTGTACCAAAAGAATATATATTTTTGTATTGACAACATTTTTTTTATTAAAATAAATATTTAGAGAATGGTGATGAAGATGATCAAAAACTTGTAGAAACTGAATTGGTAATATATATTTTAATCTACTTAACATTAATTTTTTTTTTTTTAGATTTTACTCATGTTTTCAAAAAGAACTTTTGACAGTATTATGGCATACAGTATGTTATTTAATCTTTCATTTTAATATTAAAATACTTTCAAATCTGACTATTAGATTGATTGTAATAATAAACATCAACTAATAAAAAATTTACTTAATTGTTTAGTTGAATAGTTTAATGAGCAATTATCATTGTATTAATGTTGTTTTCTTTTTTCAGGCTGGAAAAGATAGCGGATGTACAGCAATCGTATCTTTGTTAGTAAAAAATAAACTATATGTTGCTAATGCTGGTGACTCGAGATGTGTATTGTCTATGAATGGCAAAGCTAATGATTTGTCAAAAGACCATAAACCTACAGATGAAACAGAGTTAAAGAGAATTCTTGCAGCTGGTGGAAGAATTTCAAGTGATGGAAGAATAAATCATGGCCTTAATTTATCTCGATCCTTAGGTGATAATTTGTGTTCTTGATAGTTTAATAAAATAATAAACAGTGTTTTCTTTTATAACTTTTAGGTGATCATTTGTATAAGACAAATAGTTTGTTTTCAAATACTGAACAAATTATTACTGCTCTCCCAGATGTCCAGACTGTTGATCTAAATCCAGAGAACGACAATTTCATAATTTTAGCGTGTGATGGTATTTGGAATACCCTATGCAGCCAGAAAGTTGTTGATTTAATATCAAATCGTATCCATTGTCCAGATATCAAGTTATCATTAATTTGTGAAGAAGTATGCTACCTTTAACTTTTAGCTTATTATATTATATTTATTTATTTTGTATTATCATAATAAATTATCTTTTTTAGTTGTTTGAAGTGTGTTTAGCTCCTGATACTTCTAAACCGGGAGCCGGCTGTGATAACATGACATGTATGATTGTGAAATTAAAACGTCACCAGAAAGAATGATTATAGACTATTATTGACAAAAAAAATATTAACCTAAGAGCTGAATTTTAAAAATCTGAAATAGTTTCAATCAAACTAGAATATATAAATGTAATATTTCTTTCTTAATACATATAATTATTTTTATTATTTTTTTTTTTTTTTTCATTTGAAAT
>JASXSY010001465.1:0-88350 GCA_034509805.1 Sipha maydis | reverse complement strand
CATAATGCAATTCCTTTGTTAAAAATTGATCAAATATATTATCATAAGTTTACAATATAAGTAATGCGTTCAAGAAACAATATTTCAAAATACAGACAAGATTAGAAAATTATTTTTTACCTTATATATATTTTTTTTCAAATAGTTACAAGATATAAAACAATATTCATTTTACTAGAAAATACCTTAGTGTGAAGATTTATTATATAGTGACATAATATCTGAGGCAATATATAATACCAGAAACACTTTTTCTAATTTGTGTTCACTAACAAACGATACAGTGTTCAACTTGCTTTCATAAAGTTTACATTTTAAACAAGTATACAAATTTCAAAACTGTTATAACTCAAAAAAAACTAACTAAATGATTTATTTTTTGAACAAAACTACCAATTTCTATTGGAAGCTAATAGAATTATTTAATTTTCACTATGCAACAAATATAAATGTGACAAAAAATTGTATATTTAGTATTACACAAATGAAACATTTCATTAGTAAAACCATTTCCAAGTATACTTTATTCTTAGTTTTATACAAATAATGTATAAGTATAGGATATCCAAACTGTAGTTATACATAAACAAAATAATTAAATTGAAAAAAAAAAAAATTGTTAAATACATATGACTCCAAGATTTAACTTTATACTCATAATTTGTATAGCATTGATAAATTGATCAAAATGCATGTTCTTTTTTGGTCCAAAAAACTAAAAACATTTTAATCAAATAAAGATAAATATGTTATAAAAGAGAATCACTAGTAAAATATACTATAAATGTTATTCGATCTAATTTTGGAACGTATATATTCTTTTCACTTTCAGATCTCGCAAACTTATTTCTAATGATATTCACCTTAGCCATGAATAAATATATTTTGAACCCATAATATCATATTACATAGTCCATAAAACATGTACACGATCATTAATATCACAATGAAATAATAAAATATTCACTCGAAAACATGAACTTTCATAACTTGCATTCACAAATACGATTATATTTTTAATATAATATTAGTTAAATATAATACTATGTCGGTTTAAAGTTAATAAATAAATTCAGCCATATTAAAATTTAATACATTTTAAGTAAGTACTTACTAGTTTAAGCGTTTAAAATAACTTGTAATATGTTAAAATGCTTAAAAAAAAAATAAAAAATAAAACAATTGAACTATAGAATATAACCTCTTATTTAACTTTAGATAAGTTTAAAATTTTTAAGGAAATGGAACATTGTTACAGAATTGTTATTCTTTGATGTACAAAATATTCACTACACTATCGCTTTAGTGATAATAATAGTGATTATAAGAACTTAAAATGTAATAATTACTTCAAATTTTTGATGATATAAATTGAACTATTTTTTTTTTTTAGCTTCGATATGATGCCAAATATAATGAGTTTAAAATAAAAACTATGTCCAAAGAAATTGCAATCTAACAACATTAATCTCAACATTAATCAATGCGACTTATCGTGTTAAGCTGTATTTTACACATTGACATGTTCAACCCGCACTATATCATCAGTGGTAATGAAAATATTTGGCGAGAAAGAAAAAGTTAACGAATCTTTTCAAAATAGTTGGTTATCATATATTGGATCGTGTTATTTATTGTAAATATTACCCTTTATTTTGCGATAGTCGGCTAGTTCACGAAGAACACACACGTTCATATTCTTTTTCATTTTTTTTTTTTTTCGAGTAATTTATACAGTTTATGGAGGTTTTTCCATAACAAATGGTGTGTAGTATAAAAATTAAATTAAAACGGAACACAATACAATATTTCAATACTGAACTAACCTAATCTGGTCCATAGCGAATCGACGAATATATTGATTTTATTAACAGTGATATATATTTTCTCAATAATCATTGAGAAAATAAATTATGTTTGAGCTACTTCAAAATTACAGTCCTTGGAACTCTAACTTTTCAGGAAAATACTAATCATAAAAATAATATGGTAACTATTTTTCATAAAATTGCTTTGGATATTATTGTTTAAATTTATTAAATTTGAATTAATCAATATATCCTAACTCCGATTTTTCAACCTTTTCAACTGCTTATGAATAAATGTATGGAATTTAATTTTTAATTGATATTACTAATTACTAAACAAAAAAATTAAAGATATTGATGAATAATAACTTTTAGATTGTGATTCAAGTAAGGATTGTAATGAGTGTAAAACAAGGTAAATAGTTTTTTTTACTAAATCTATAGCCAATTAATATCGTTAGTAAGTGAGAAAATTTTTCGTACATTTATTGACGAATAAAATACTTGTTTATATGAGAATTTTCGGGTGATTTTTTTTAATTTTCATAAGTTTAAAAAACGATTTGAGGAAAAGTTTTTGATGAGATAAAAATATAATATCAATCGATCGATAGTATGATGGTGCTCTGTATAGGCAATTTCCGTACACTGGTGTTAATTTACATCACAAACATTGACGCTTACCGTTTTTTGTTAGCTCAGTATCTTGTTAGTTTACCATAAGTATATGCTGTACGTTATTACGGAATTCAGCTATTTAAGGCAATTGTTTTGATACCTACGAATATGTTTGTTTTGAGTTACGCGTATAGTCACAGTATATCATCTCGTTTGTATAAAAATAAATTTTATCTAAACATTTATCGATTTTAAACGTTAGACGGAATAATATGTACTCGTATATTACATTTACTTTAACACTAAGAAACAAAAGAGATATAGTAGTATTTCATAGTAATAATGTTTTAAGTTCAATCACGCTTTGATCTAACTATAAATCACCAATCTCAAGCCCGTTCAGACATATTTTGTGACCCGAAGCAATATCATGCAAGTAGTCCTTTACGTATATATATAGACATTTTATATTAGGATATTAAATCTACATAATTTTCACAAAAAAGTGCTGGTAGTTCTTAAAGTTATTAGACTGTCGTCTAATTTGGATTTATCCAACTTATATTGAAAACGATGAACACCTGACTTTGCATTGTAGTATAAACATCGTTATTCATATATTTAGAGTACAAAATCATAAAAATCGTGTTATCAGTAAAAAATATAATTTAATTATTAAAATACTTGTAATAACACTCAGTATGTTGAAACATTTAAGTTATAATAAAAAAAAAATAAAATAAATAATAATATAATTTATTAATAAATTTCTAATATTTTATTATATAAGTAAAATTCGATAGTAATTTTTAGGAATTTATAAAATTACTTTTCTACCATTTTCTGCAGCAAATTCATCAATTACAGTTTTTAGGTAGTTGATAGATCTCTCTATTTACTTTTCAATTAATAATAATCGCAAATTATTTAAATTTAATATATTTAAAATACATAATTACTTATTATATTATAATATAATAAGTACTATATTGTATAACTTCATATAACTTCATAGGGTCAGTCGCAGGCATTTTATTTGTTAGCATAACAGTATATTAATAAATAATCGATCCGTTCAACCGTTACAGTGTCTGTCGAAACATCAGAAAATCCAAAATATTCGTATTAAAAAAGGATTGGAGAGCACTTGAACTTCTTATTGAACAAATTTTGACATAAAAATTAAACTGTATTTTATATTAATATTTTTTTTTTTTTTAACCGTATTCACGTGACAAATAAATTGAAAATAATTTTTACTTTATTGACCGAAATATAAAAAAAAATAAAATAAAATATGAGTGTAAAATTTTAAAAATACTGTAGCTATATATATTTATATATAATTTAAAATCCAAATATCTAGACTCAAATTAATTTCATCTTTTTCAAAAAACATTGAAGTCTATTGTTGGTTTTGTTTAAAAGTATTTTACGTATTTAAAGTTTTGCTTAAGTTATTATATCATTTGTCGTTTCTCTTACTATGCATTTTTAGTAAAACAGATTAGTAAAATTGTGTTCAATTTTCAAATAGTTATATTACTAGATTGTATTAATAAAATAAAGTATCTTCAAATTTAAAGAAATACTACGAAATAATTAATAAGAATTATTGGTTAGAATAAGTGAAATTCACGGTATTGAGAATGTTCCGTTTAAGTTTCTTTCTTAAAATTTAAAATATAACTTTATAATACTTTTTATAAGATGTTGAAAAGGTTTTTATACTTTTAGAAGATTTTTTAAAATATTATTATTTATTTTTTTTTTTTTTTTGTACTTGTGCAATTATATCAGAAATTGTTCTATGTGATAAAGGTTATTGCAATTAATTTTACTTAAATTAGATTATAGTAAGTTATAGTTCTATATATTAAATCAAATTATTTTTTTTATTTTTTGGAATTTATAATACATTAAAAATAAAACTGTTTTAGTTGTTTTGAAATTCTCGTCCATCCGTTCTTCCTGTCCAATAGAAATTTGCGTTTGACGCGTGACTTCATTAGTGTTTACAAAAGTGGAACATATTTATACTTATAAGTATATACGAGTATATATACATGCACTTCACTTTAAATTTTATAATATTCAATTAAAAAATAAAAACTTCATTTATTGCACTCTGAAACTATAATAGTGAGTACCTGTCCGTGATGTTAATAAGTGGTTTTTGTGATTGCTATAAGTATTTATAAATAAAATGATTTCATGTTTAAATTATAACGCAGTGCTTACACTACAAATATATATATATATATATATATATATATATATATATATCATATATTACGACGAGAACAAAATATTATCGTACAACAGATCTTCTATTGAATATAAAATGTATTAATTAATTTTTATTTATAATTAATTTAGATTATCGTTTATGTAGACTTTTGTACTTAAATTTAAAATATACAAAAACAAATTTAAAATTAAAAATCTTCGAGCTTATTATTTTTACCTCTGAAATTATTATCTTTAATTTTTATGATTTAAGCAAGTAAATTAATACTTTCCGGAAAAATTTAATGAAATAGTAAGTAATTTAATAATAAGATATTAAGAAAAATAACCAGTTAATTATTATCAGTAAAAATAAAATATTTCAAACTTAACATAGAAAGACTGATAAAGGCAATTTCAGAATTTTCTTTTTTTATATTTAGAATATGAACTACAATTAATAAGACTGTAAAAATACCAAATAAGAAATAACTATTACAATCTGTTTTTTAGACGATATGTGTAGAATAATAATTGAAACAACTATCTGATTTAATTGATAATGAATTGGGTGAGAATTTTTTTTTAAATAATCAGTTAACCCCATAATTAAACTATAATTTGTTCTTTTTAGATTACAAAAAAAAAAAAAAATCTAACGTGTATATTATATATTAACATAGTTCTTTGTTAATTAAATGGTTAAATAAATAATTTGTATTAATTATTATTTGAAAAATAGTGTAATTTAATAACATTATGTCACCATAGAATAAATCAATATTATTTTAAAGCTTTCCAACGTCAAGAATCAAATATTTTATATAAACATAAAATGTTATGAAAAGTTCAATTTTATTTATCAAAGTTATATAATGTATTGTACCTAGTATAATATTTTTAGGGCATTGTGGTTATTGTTCTTGTTATGATATCATAATATAATCAACTAATTGAAAATTTGAATTAAATGTATGTATATAAAAAAAAATATTAAAGTAATAAATTGGTATTAAATGTAAAAGCAGCGTTTATTGAGGATTTTCCGATTATAGATCATCATTTGCACAATAATATTCTATTCATCATGTTTATGTAAGACAAATATAATAATTATTATTATCGCCTTATAAAAAATCATACTATCTGGAGTAAAACAAGATTATGATTTTGTCTAAAATGTATGCGATTTTTTTCTAACTCATTTTACTATTTTCGCAATTTTTCGAGCTTTCAAACTATAAGATCTGCCCCTAAAAAGTGTTTCCTAAAAGGAAAAAAAAAGTACTTCGTTCTAAAGCCAATATCTCCCTCGAGCTCTACTCAGGATGTACAATCTTACCTCGTTGCGAAAAAGTTAATGGAATATAGAGGGAAGTAATGTGATAACCCACTCCCTACGAAACCCTTAAAAATGAAAAAAAATTCTAGTGCATCAGTGGATGGCTAACCAAACTAGTAATCGACTAATATCATTTACAGTATTAAATCATAGCACCATATAAACTTCTATACATTTATTTTAAGATCAAGTATAAATGTAAGTATAATAAATATAGGTTGTAAGCTTTTAAAAAAAGTTTGAATTATTAAATCATCATGTTTATCATCAACGTTTATGTATTCGTTTTTATTATTATATAATGTGTATTATTTAAAGAAAAATGGTTTAATTGCCTCAAATAATATACAATACGAATAACAAACATAAAAGTGCATGGTTTACTCAAAAACGAAATTAATATTCAATGATATCGTACTGTTTATTTAATCAGTTAAAATGAAACGTTTGAAAACTAATTGGTAATTTTAAAATTTACATACATGGATGGCCATTTTAAGCGACAATATTTATAAATTGTTAGTATTTATTTGTTTCCAAAAATTGTATAAAAAAATTTGCGCATAAAACAATGAAATTATTGAAGTGATGTCATCATTCATGATTTATACGATTTGATTACTATTCACGATAACGTTTTTATCGTCTGCTATTGAGTTTATTAACCAACGAAAAGTGATTCATCATGACACGATCGTTCTGCATAAAATTATTGACTATTTTTTACTGTTACCGACTGATTTTGACAATTTACCGTTTATCTCCTCTCGTGACATTAACCGTAATAAAATAATCAACGGCAAACTTATATCCCAGCGTTAATTATTAAAAGAGATTGATTTAATCTTATTTTGTCGCTAGATTTTTTTTTTTTATTTAACTGCCAAAAGAAGATGAACTTTACGAAAAACTGTGAACAACGATCTCAATTGCAGCGAAACAGTTGACAATGCCCCGTACGTGCAGATCGCAGCAAAATATGCCATATTATTGATCGCACTGGGGAAAAAAAAAAAAAAAAATCAACGACGGATGTCAAAAGATTTCTAAGTGATGTTCAGAAGCTTTCCTCTCGCGAGTGAAATCGTTCCGGGAACTGTAAATATTTACGCATCAATAACACTCGGGCCGAAAACTTTTCCGTTCCCTTATATTTTCCTATCGCAAAAGTACACTCGACGATAAACCGCACGACAGTTCGGATTTCGAAAACGGCACCGCATGTGGGCACCGTCGACCAACCCCGGTACCGCTGCTACTACCACTGACCTGGTACGCGGGCTTGTTGTAACCGTCCGGCCGGGTTTTCGGGTCCATGTCGAGGAATATGCACGCCGTGTGCTCGGCGCTGGAGAACGTGTACGTGACCTCGCCGTGCCGGGCGAGCACGGGCAGCGCGAGCAGCACGATCAGCACCCACGTGACGATGATGGCGGACGACGCGTTCCGCTCGGTGCGCACGTAGATGGACGCGATCGGGTGGACGACGGCCAGGAACCGGTCGAGCGACATGAGCACCAGCGTGTAGACGCTCGCGTACGCGGTCACCACGATCAGGTACTGGACCATCTTGCACCAGACGTCGCCGAACGGCCAGTACGGCAGCATGTAGTCGACCGCGGTGAACGGCACGCAGAACACGATGAACAGCAGGTCGGCCAGCGCCAGGTTGATGATCAACAGGTTGGTGGTGCTGCGCATCTGCTGGTTGGCCATCACCACGATCACCACCAGCAGGTTGCCCAGCAGCCCGACCACCACGATGATGCCGAACAGTATGGGCACGGCCAGCGACACGATCCGCTCCACCTGCACGCACACACGCACACAAACACGGGGTTATGAATTTTTTATTTTATTTTTTTTTTTTATCCGCTATCGGAATGCGCGGTGATCGAACGAGTTGAAAACATTAAAAAAAAAAAAAATTAAACGCAGCACGCGCACTCGGACCGAACAATACGGCGTTCGGTGTTTCCCGGTTGGCCGTGCGCGCGAAAACGAAGATCGCGGATCAAGCGGTGCGGTGTCGATGATTTTGCGCAGCGGTCGCGTCTTGTCTGTTCGAAAACGATCTCGATACCGACGACGCGGTGTCATTATCGCTGATGAACGTGTGACGACAAGTAAAATCAAAAATCGAAAACTATAAAAACCGTCTCCGGTTTTGGATCAGTGATATTTTATGTAAATCGCGTTTACGGATTTAACGGGACGGATTCGTTTTTCAAATTTCTGTCGAATGAACCGTAGCGGTTTTGAAGCTACAGCTACTTGATTGGACGTGAAATTGCGAAAGGTGATTCGCACTCTGAAAAGGCTATGCCCGCGAACGAAAGACTCCCGATTTTCGTTTTTAAGTATCACCATCGGGGGGCGCGGCCGATGCAAACACGAAAAACACCGTCCGATATTCGTCATAAATACCGCTATTACCGCAGTCACTAAACACGCGTGTACTATTTCTAAACACGTCCACAGAGTATCTATTTTTCGAGTATTCGATGGATTCTCGTGCCTTGTATCTCATGTTCGCGTACTACGTGAATGCACACTTAGATCCCGTCTACGATCTAAGCAATGCAACGCGCAGTGGGACAATAAACTATTAAAGATGACATACGATTAAAAATACAATTTTATAATAATCTTTGTTACCTACATTTTTGTACGTTTTATATATCCATTCATTCAAATTCAGCAGATTTAGAATCTAAATTGCTCTCGTCTGCAGTCAAATCAAGCAGTGAGCGCTTCGTTTGTCGTCAGGTGTTGTCGTCGACTTTTACCTTTATTATTTTAAATGTTCGTATGCTTTATGAACTTGTTCTAACAGTCATTACAACGTTTTTCTTTCTTATTCATTTTAGAAGAATTAAAGAAGAAATAAGAATTTTTTTTGTTTTTAAATTATTCGCACTTTTTATATATAATACTCATTAGTTTTTATATTAATAAATCAATAGTAAAATATAAAATTTTGAAACTTCCTTCTTTTTTAGTGTTTTATAAACAAATAAACTACCACTAAAAAAATATGGTAAGCTTGAGGAGATGATAAAAACATTATTGCAGAAAATAAAAAACTGATATGAAACGAATTTATTGAAAAATTATGTTTTATCGCAGATAAACCAAAATATAGCAGATTTGAAAATTCCAGTGATGGAAAAAACAGCAAGGTATTTCTTTAAAATCCAAAAATCTCCAAGTATGTTATTACCCTAATAAATATAGAACTTATTAAAAAAATTCGTATAATATTTTTAGTTGTAACTATTGGATACGAAATCTATACTAATAAACTCCGAGAATTTTCATATTATTCCGATAGAAATTTGTTAGAAAACTATCATTGGTATTTTATATTTATTGCATAAATATATTATCTATGGGTAAGAAATAAAAAAAATATACATTATTGTCAATTTAAAACTCAACAGATGAATCACAAGAAGTTCGCAACAGTTTTTATTTAAAAAAAAAAAAAAAAACCGTGAAAATAATTCATGAAAACGTAGAAAA
Organism: Sipha maydis; assembly: GCA_034509805.1. Taxonomy (NCBI): domain Eukaryota; kingdom Metazoa; phylum Arthropoda; class Insecta; order Hemiptera; family Aphididae; genus Sipha; species Sipha maydis. The sequence goes on along the minus strand of JASXSY010001465.1, from coordinate 78,828 downwards.
AACTAACGAAGATATATTCAATTTCTTTTTATTGAGTTCAAATCCAGTCATAGCTTATTCATAGCTAAATACACGTTTAAAACACTTAAAATCATAAATATATCAATCAATCTTATTTAAATATAAGAATATTGTTACACAGAAATATTATTAGGAGAAATCAGTTCATAAATGATTTTATGTCACCTTAGATAGTCTATTGCCACAATATGTGAGAGCGTGCTTTGATTTCAATGAATATTCAACGAGTCGCAAGCCTTTGAATATATGCGTTTTACGTGCCATAAAGCCAAAATCTGAACGGCCATACGTGATTTATGACTAAACGTTTCCAGGTTTATAGAATAATATTTCAAACGCTAAAGATAATAATATATTTGTTTTTTTTACCGTGTAATTTCAAGTATATTTATGTGTTCGTGACACTGGATTGTGGTTATAATTTCAATATGCTTTCTAGTTTTTTCACGATGCTCTTAATACTATTCGAGAAAATTTCGTAAAATTTGGTTCGTTTTCGTAATAGATTGTATTTTATGGGCGGCGTGAACTCACTTTTATGAAATTAATATTTTATTATTATTTATTTTAGGTATTCATTAAAATAATTTATTACAATCAAGCTGTTGCATTAAACGCATAAATACACATAAACATTGAAATTGAAAATACATTTTTAAGTACCGTTGTTTGACTTTGAAATCTTGCAACTCTAACATATGCAGCTGATGGGCTCTATGACGTCATACGGTTTATGTCGCACTCTCTTTATATCGTTAAGTAATAATTTTTATTTTTTAACATCGAATTTTACTGAAACATACTGCATTATTTTGAATACATTATATTAAGCAATTAGACTAAAAAAAAAAAAAATGTTGACAATGAGATTCCCTTTAAGTGACTTGTGCCTTGCAAATCAGTTACGATGAAACGTCTTACCGACAATGCTTTTCCTTGGAAAATACCCTCATCATCAGTATGTAGGATACTCGCATTAGGTTAATGGTTCATGTGGGATGGTACGAAAAGAGTCGGAATAAAATTTTTTTCCAAGAAAATAAACAAGTACGCATCTGTCTCAGCTTTCAAGGCTTTTAATATTCTATGAGGGTGTTGTTGTCTACAATACCTCCCACCTTCAATAAGGATCAAAATTTTAAAGTATCTCTTAAAAAGTGGTATACGGTTACATCGATTATGTTTACCGTTTAGAGTAGTGCAGATATTTTGCCCGGCGAACTAAGCAGAAAACGATTTATACGTGTTTGACTTCTTTTATTGTGTGTGCAAAAACGCGAACAATTATAAATACGTAAAGAACCTCTATGTATCTCAAATTTTCGAGTAACACATCGACATCAAATTGAAAAGGAGCACTAAATTATATCACTGCCCAATGTGATCGCATATTATGTTATCGATGAAACGGGTTCATTTTAATATCATGTTCTGTAGTTCCGCGAATTTAATTAATCGAGATTATTCATATGCCTTATTAAAAACGTTTCAATGATTCTTAATCATTAGATTAGTCAATTTTGTAAACGTAATACGAGTATTAATGAGAAAAACGTTAAGCACTTTGAAATGTTTAAAAACTGTACAAATCGATAAAATATATATTTATTCATGTATCCGTATTGTGTGAAATGAGATTCAGTTAGTGCCACCGTCCCTCCGCTGTAATCAGACCTATGGATAGTTGTATGTGTAAAATATGATGTAAATAGCTTATATACCGTTCCTATATTTAGTTTTAAACATTAAATACGTAAAACCATAGCATTTAATTAATAAGCATAACAATTTGATACAGTACAAGAAAATGTTCTCGTAACGTATATCAGAAACGTTGCATACGCAATTTAGTTGTTAACAGAGACAAATTATATTCTAGTTTTAAAAATCAACTACAGAGAATCGTACAAGTATCTACAGAGATCATTCATTAAGGAATAAATTTACCAAAACTATATTTATTAATATAATTAATCAAGGATTAACAATGGTGTGCATACATATTATTTAAGTTATGATACAATTTTTAACTAATTACGTATAAATACGATGTAATGATCGGATCATTAAAATCTAATTGAGCAAAAATTATTTTGTCTTCAAAAATTGAGAAAAATATTAAGAGACTTTTTCTTTCAAAATTTAATTTAAAATAAATCGAAACATTCGATAATGTCTTTACCGTTTTTGTGTAAGCATTTTCAGTTTTTACGGTTTATTGGATATAATGAAAATGTTTTGTGCTGTATACATAGGTATAATAAGAAGAAAACTTAAAAACATTAAGTTAAATTATAAATCAATTAAAATTTCAATATATATATATATATATTTTTTTAAATATACCTATATCTACAGTCTGCTATTTAGAATAATAATAAAATTAGATATACATTTATGTACCATATGTATATATAAAGCTTAAGAAGAAGGAAACTATTCAATAGGCATCTACGGAACTTCTGGAATATAATACTTTTAAATTATACTAATCAAAATTAAATTGTAATGGACATCGTTACTTTTTATATTTATTTGATTTTTGTCAATAATTATTATAACTTAACGTTAATTAGCTTATTTACTCAACTATTTATCACGTTGGAACATAAAAAATGTACCAATCTTCCATAAAGAATTATTTTATTTCAGGAATACAAAATATATTTTCATCATTGATTTTAATATATTATATAGTAAAATTTAACAGATGACCATATGTACCGACAATAGAATATGACACCGCACAAAAAAAGCTTGTTCATCTACTTTAAAACAAAAACCGTTTTTAATAATCAATAAAAAAATAATTAGATTTTATTCACGAACATTAGTTATAGTCGTAAACATGACTCTAAAAATATCCCGTTGAAACATTAGTATACAGACCATACACAGGATACATCAAACCATGCTATTAAATAATTAGTACTACGAAAATCCCTTTGGTAATTTACTATGACTTAGAACAAGGGTGGCTAACTAGCAACCCACGAACTTCATCCGCCCCGCTGCTTTTATTCGCTTTTTCATTTTTATTACGAAGAGAAATTATTAAAAAAAAAAAGATGTTGGATAAATCAGAAATTATTTTAGATAAAGGTATTCAAATAAACTTGTATATTCATAGCATTTTTCTTGAAAAAAAAACACAATTTGCCGTACCTAACCATAGATTTATATAGAATAATACTAAACCCTAAATTATTTTTTTTTGCAAATTAAGATAAGGAAGTCAAATAACTTTCATTAAATACAAGTAAATACTTAAAATGTTATCTTTGTATTTTTATTTAATTTATTATTTTTTTTTCTTGAGGAATTCATAAATTGTAAGTACAAAATAAAATCTTAGATAAAATATATGAAAAATTAAAAATTAAACAAACAATGCAGATAAATGCAAAAAATTAGCCTACGTTATAAAATTAAATTTCATTCAGAAATTAGTTTTGTTTTTTGACCAATAAATAATAGTTTAATTAATATGATAATTAATAATTTAATTTCCAAAGATGCTGTTACAAAAATGTGTTATGTAACTCATGTGCATCAACAAAATACAGATTATGATGCAATTTTTGGGTTTATTATAATGTTTATTTGGGTAGTTGGAACAATTATGAGAAATGTTAAATTAAAATATATTATATGGATTGTATTTTATATAGAATGTACTAAATGGAATTGGAAATCATGAGGAAGTATCGTATGCCTTTCAACATTTTTAAATCATTCTACATAACACGTTTAATTATAAATTCGTTTTGGAGTACCACAAAAGAAACTTATACAAAATATAAAGATGATTATTACACATGCAGTTATATTAGTATATAACAATGAAGAAAATGCATATCAGTATATCTCAAACACTTCCAAACTAAGGTTTAACAAATGTGAAATACGAGTAACAATGGTAGGTTAATAAATAATTAATTTGGACACGGACAATAAACTGACTTTTAAAACTATAACCTTCTTCGACAGGAATGAAGTATACAAAATTTACACAATGTGTACATTATTAAATATAATTATGAATAACACACATCTTACTAATACATTTTTAAGTTAAAACAAAAACATTTTGAAATGATTCAGCAATTTTAAAAATTTATTTAAAAATAAATAAAACTGATACACACTAAGTGATTTTAAAAACGCATAAATACATAATATAGCCATGTATATAGTCAAACCAAAACCATTTTAAGAATTTCTTTTTTTTTTTTGTGTCATATATTAATTACAATAACTACAACTATAAATAACGAGTTATACTCCTCAATTGAGTGAAATACAATGAAATAGCACCTTGATTAATTTTCAAAGGTCCTAAGAAATCCCTTTTTACAAATATCCGATTGTAATAATATTTATCACGTATTTATAATACCAACCAGAAATGAATTCCGTTTTATATTCATATATAAGATATAATAAAAAGTATTATTAAATCATTCTGAAGATTTTAGAAGTTAATTTGTGTTGTCGTAAGTATTGAAAATTTATAATTTTATAAGTTTGTGATGATCATAAGTTTAAAATTAAAACTATTTTGTCCCAAAAAATCTCCCGGTTTGGACTTAATTAAGGCAGAAGTAGCTCTGCAGCTACCTAAAAAAGCAATTATACACCTTACGCACATATTAAACGCAATCATAAGACTCTCCCATTTTCTTCTTCAATGGAAAACCGCAGTTATCATCCTAATCCTAAAACCAGGTAAACCTCCTGATACTCCGTCCTCGTATCGACCGATTAGTCTCTTACCACTCTTCGGTAAACTTTGTAAAAAGTTAGTATTAAAACGGATTTCTCCTTTTATAAATAACGTATCAGTTATACCACAAAAACCTAATTTGGTTTTCGTGAACGACACTCAACCATTCACCAAATACACAGACTGACTGACTGCATATCTAATTCCTTAGAAAAAAAGAATATTGCTCAGCAGTCCTCCTTGATATAGCCCAAGCATTTGATAAAGTGTGGCATTCTGATCTCTTGTACAATTTAAAAAAAATTTTACCTCTACCCTACTACATATTTTACAAATATTATCTTGAAGACCGTTATTTTGTGACCAAAATTGGATTAGAAATGTCGTCCTTGGCCCGAATATCTGCAGGGGTCCCACAAGGAGCCGTTTTATCTCCTACTCTTTACAACCTGTACTCAGCTGATCAATCGACAACCCCTTACACCTCAGTTGCAGATTTTTCCGATGACAAAATTATCTACTCCACACACAAAGACCTAATAATTGCTGGTATGAATCTACAAAACCACCTAGACCTCATGTATTTTTGGTACGACAAGTGAAATAAAAATAAATCACGAAAAATCTACCCATCTACCTTTTACATTAAAACATGGAACTGTACCACCTATAAATTTAAACTACCAAAATATTCCAAAATCCTCGAGCTCTCGTTATTTGGGACTGTTTCTAGATCAACGATTAACTTGGGCAGATCACATAAAAAATAAAAAAAATCCTCTTAAGCTCTAGACGAAAATCACTACAATTCTTACTCGGTAAACACTCTAAACTTAATATAAATACAAAATTACTTCTATATAAAACTTTATTAATGCCCATTTGGACATACGGGATCCAGTTATGGGGCGCAGCCAAAAAATCAAACACAAATAAAATTCAAACTTTCCAATCCACGACCCTCCGCTTAATCACAAATGCCCCATTCGACGTTTCTAATCACACCCTTCATACAGATTAAAAAATTAATCCGATAGAAGAAATGCCAAAATCTTTTATAAACGTTTCCGCTCCCGACTGACAAACCACTCCAACCCATTAATCTCTGCTCTAGATTCCGACACTATTCCAGGTAACCCTCCTCGTCGACTGAAGAGAAAGTGGTGTAGAGACTTAAATATAAATTAGCTAAATACATGAAGGTAAATTAAATTCAACCTAATCGTGTCATAAAGTGTCGCCATTGGGTGGCTGCTTTTATCAGGTTTATGTCAAGCTATGTTATATATTTCCGCATGCGTACTTATTGTAATAATTTATTTACAGATTGTACTCCTTAAAAATAAAAGTTTGGGCGTGAGTTATTTTCCATGCTTTTTCTTTTTTTTTTTTTAATTAATATTAATTATTATTGATTGGAATTTATGTACACACAAAAGTTTCATGAAGTTAATGTTTTTCTTTTTCATTTCATTTTAACTATGCGTTATTTCTTTAGCGTTTTGCACTACCCAATAAACTCAAATCGGTAAATATTTACATTACAGCGATAGTTTTTTTGTTGTAGGTATATTTATTTTGTTTTACCGGTAGTAAAATTAAATTCGTTTACCAGTAACTCTAAATCAATTTTTTTTTAAAAATTGTAATATAACTAATATTATTATAAGTTTCCGTGGACACTAACCTAACCTATGCACTATATGCAAAATTGGGGAGAGGTGTTCATAAAACTCAAGCAGTTTTTGAGCTCATCGAAAACTGTAAGTCATTTAACTGTCGGTTTATGAAATTTACCATTTATAGGTACTTTAAACCAACAACCGTTATTTGTTTTGTAACCGTACAATTTATTACACAACAATAGACAAATTTAAAACCGTTCTCGTTTCACACCCTGAGAAACATCAATTGCAATATGATAAAAAAGTTATATGTATATGTATATATATATATATATATATATATATATGCAATGCACTAAAGCTATGTAATTATTTTACATTTCGGAATACGATATACGAGCGTAAGTTTTTCAAACGAAATCGCTTGATTTTTAGAACCATCTGTCGCAAAACCTGCACAACCTATGTTCCGTCACTTCTGAATGCGATTCAGTGTAAACAAATTCTAAACCGTTAACGAGTGTTTACCGGAAATATAAATATCATATTGTAACGATATACACAAGAATGTATATTGTATCGGATTCGGAATTGAGCGTAAAATAAAAATTTAACGTCGAACACACCGCACTCTAATCGTCATCGTAATTATTGTACAACGTATTATAATCAGGCCGTTTCATCACCAACGTTAGTTTGACCCTAAGAACGTCGTCATCTCTCTCTCTCTCTCTCTCTCTCTAAACAAAAATGTTCGTTGCTCTCTCCTGTTTTAAATTAGCACTTGCGATACACGCTGACACTGTTAATGCGAGACAGTTTTACCCAAATGACATTTCCGCAAAGCATCCGTGTACATTCCAATTCCGTAGCCCCCTCCCCATCTACGCGTGCTGCGCATTAGTATGCGTATGGGCAACGTGTTCTGTAAATACTTCGTTTGCCAAACCCATATTGGATAACGTTCGACACCGGTGCGCCAGGTATGATGGAAGATTTGTACGTTTCCGCAGAAATCGATTACTCGCATACAATACCGTATCATAATACGGTTGACTGTGGATTCTATTATGGTTGTGTTACAAATATCGGTACGTCCTAAGCGGATAATAAGTTCATCGGATGGACTGTTGTGGCAAGATTCACTGTAACCTTCGTGCAGTACGTAAGGGCGTGTAAATGATATCACGATTTCCGTATTGTTAGGATTAATAAAATTCTAAAATCTCGAATACATACTGCATTGAGTGGCATCGATTTAGTGAAATAATTTTTTATATGTTCTTTGAGCGTAATATCTTGTTTATGAGATGTTTCTTCGAATGCAAATATGAGACATCAGTTTAATCTTATGAAATTTTATAAAAAATCAGTCTTGTGGATTTGTTATTTTTTCACGTGAAAATCTAAGAAGCTTATTGATAACTTGAGTCATTAATCATTATGTATTTATAGTGAGTGTTTTCAAATACAATATGAACATATTGTTATAATTATAAATACATTTATTATGTAAATTAAACAAGTTGGCTTCTAAGATTTTCCGCAGCATATTGTACCCAGAGAAAATATCTTTACTAATTATCGTAAAAATTTAAAAAAAACCATTAAATATCCATATCAAATATGCAAATTATATATAAGTACATAAGCTTTTATACATGTATTTCCTACCAATAAATACATTTTTTTTTTGCTTATTCAACGCCCAGCCTTAAGGAAGCAGATATTTAAATATAAACTTGATAATATAAAGGCAACTATTTCAACAAGTTTATCTTATAATTTGTTAAAACACAGGGCCTTGTGCTATTACAATTTTTAGCATCGTTATACTAATAAAAAATAATTTAATAACCTATTAATTTCTTTAATTTTAATTTACAATTTTCTTTTGAAAAATGTAATTTGAATTTGTACTTTAAACTATGGAGTTCTATTAAAATGTACAATTATATTTTAAAATAAACGATTTTCTTAAGATAAAAATATTATGAAAATTTTCAAAATAATCTTATATTCAGCTCAAATTATAGATTTGAAAAATAATTATAAATTTAAAGTCGGAATAAAAAGTCAAAAGAAAACGCATAATTGCAATGCAGAAGATGATGTGAGCTATCCATGTTTTTAAACCTTTGTTAAAAATGTAGTAAATTGTAAAATATAATATATTTTCGATTATTATATTTTATATTTTAACAATAAACAACAATTTAGATCAAAATTTAAATATTTTAATAAAAATAATTATCCGAAAATAACTTATATGATTTCAAGACCTTCTTAAGTTTCAGAACATGTTATATTAATCAGCTATATGAGTATATAACATTGGGCTTACTCATCAAAAGTGAGTAGAGAATGTTGTTAAAAATCGCAAATATGAACAAATCATAAAATAAATAGATCACCATCAAGCAAGTAAAGTGACTAAATTTTAAGCAATCACGTCTAATGAAGTACATAAACTTTTAATGCATAAAATATGGTAGGGCAGATAATTTTATGTTAAATCAATAATAAACGATACAAAATACTTTAAAATAGTTTGTCATAGACATCGAATCTAAGATATACGGGTATGATTAGCGTCCATAAATTAATTATCCATAAAGTTGAGAAATTTGTTTTCACCCAGAGTTGTTCACTACATCGTTGTCCAACAGAAACTTATACCTTCAGGGGGGTCGAGAACAATTTTGTATTATGTTATGAAAATTATGTTTTAATTTCATTATTTTAACCAAACGAAACCAACGTCATTAGAGCTTATAATTCAATGATTAATATTTAACTTTAAAAAAAAAATAATAATAATACAATTATATGAGTATTTGTTAAATATTAAGAAACGAACCAAATACATATTTATGTTGCCATCATATTATAAATATTGCGTGAAACGATGATATTATAATACCACTCAATAATAAAATTCCAATATTAATCGTCAATGTATCGTTTAATATGCATATATTTCCATTTTTCGTATAAGTTCGATAACTATGATTTACTTAATAACATAAATTACATCTCCAATTTCAGTTGATCTTACTGTTTTTAAATTATACTTTTCCGCACGTATATTTTTATTCGTTTCTAATTTGTGAGCATAAATAATTAAACTAACTATGGAAGACTCCACACTACGCCGGAATAATAGGAAATTAAAACACCGTAGCCGAGTTCACAACGGAAATAATTTTATTGTACGCCAAGGGTGAAGACAAACAAATAAATAAATAAATAAGAACGCAAAACTATTAACAACAAATGGCGTATAGAACATACAGCACGCAACAATTAAGAAATATCCAATCAATTGACACAAAACATACCTTACGTGGACGATTGGATAAACATTAATGGCTTCGATAAAACAAAAAGATCTGTGATTCCGTACCGGTCGTGAATCTGAAACGTGTGAATACACACTAGTGTCTAACCGAAGGCAAATAACTAGAAATCAAAAAGACCAACAGCTGTGAAAACAAGCTCTTTACAGTAAAATATATTGTAATACGGGAATGTTGACAGTTTAACAAAACCACACTGGACAATTTGTGGAATAAATCAACAAGACCTTAGTACTACCAGGGTCGCATTTTATAGGAGAAGGAGGCAATGGGAACATTTGCCCCGGGCAGTTAAATTTCGATTCATTTAGAGTTGTAGCCCCTTGTAACATTGCATTAATAAATATTATAAATAACAATTAAAATTTCTTAATAGAATTTAATATTATTTTAATATTAATTCAATATTTGTGATTTGCATAATTAATAAATTAAGGCTCAAAAATTAAAATATGTATACATTTTTTTTTGAGAAAGGAACGTTAAAATAGAGTATTATGATACAATGCAAATATGAACCAGGTCGCAAAATTTTTAAATACGGGTCTGCTTGGTTTTAAATTGTAAGATAACTATTTTATTTATTTATTTTTTTAATTTTCGTTTAAATAAAGTCCTCGACAACATAGGCCATTGGCCACGATCGTAATCAAAAAATTATTTTTAAAACATCAGGGTACAGATTTTTTTTTAAATACTCAAAGAAAAGAGTGAATTACTGACAATGCAAATAAAAATATTAATATAATTTGAATAAATAAGATAAAAAAATAATATAAAAATAAATATGTACATCTTGTTGGGTAATATTATATGGTTTTGAATAAATGTATGTCTATAATAAGTATTAATGTGTTGTTGATGTAATAACCATTGTATTATTAACAATGATTGAAACCAATGCTAATGTGAGAATAAAATATAATTTTATAGTTGATAAATTCTATTTGACTTTAGACAAAATGTAGTTAAAAATTACCAAATCATCAAATATTAATTAAATAAATTTCAATTATAATTGAACTCGACTACAAAGAAAAAAGTAAAATTAAAAAAAAAATATTACAATTTATAAATATATATATATATATATATATTTTATCACAAGTTTGTTAATAAAATAATTAAATTAAATTAAAATTAAAAATTATTAAATGTTTGACACCCGTAAATTACTTTATAAATAAATAAGCAAATAGTTTATTTATAGAAATAATTAAATAAAAAAAAAAAACTTAGTCTAGAGAATTAATATATTAAATATATTATATATTTGTAAAATACGACAAGTTTCAATTTAAAAATTAACTATTAGAAATATACAAAAATAATAATTGCGAATGAGTATGAAAAAAGTTCACATAAATAATATTTACAATAAAATAATAAAATATATCATTTAATAATAAAAAAAATATTAAAATAAATAAAAAAATTAAAATTCTTATTTTAAAAAAAGTAAATTTAGGGATTAGCAATCTAATGATCTTTAAATTAGGGTTTGTATTATAACCCAGTGCATTTAATATTTATTTTATACTATAAACTTTTTTGTTATAATTAGGGCTAGGATTTTAATGACCCAAAAAACCTAAAAAAATGACATTAAAATAACCTTAAAATTACCTAAAAAAATTACCTTAAAATAACCTAAAAATGACCTTAAAAATGCCCAAAAGATAAAAATTTTTATAAAAATGCATTATAATTTATAATTATTAATTATTATTTATTATTTATTAATTAATATTTCGGTACAAAATTATTTAAATTATAATGTTATAAAAAAATAGCAAAAAAATTTTTAATTTAGGATTTTCTTGATATGAATAATAAATTAATAAAGTTTGAAGTTTGGACTTATCATGCAATGGCCAGCTTGAAATTTTCTGAAAAATCAACAAAAAATACTGTAAAATAAAAAATATATACGTATATTTTTTTATTCTGAAAATTACGTTTAAATTGTATTGTTGCAGTGGACAATCAGTAGCTCCTTCATGTTTTCAAAAACAAATGTATAAAAATATTACCTAGATTTCAAAAAAGTATAAAAAATGCCCGTAAAATTGAAAAAATGACCCTAAATCCATAAAAGTACAAAAAATGCAAAAAAAAGCAAAATAAAAACTATATATTTGGACTCGTATAAGATCAAATCACATTTTGTGCTTGAAAAGCTATGTCCTGTAAATCCTAAAAAAAAATGCAAAATCCTATACTATCCTAGCCCTAGTTATAATATTTATACTTTAGGAGGATATTGATACCTAATTCAGTATTATTTTTATCAGTTATTATTTTCGAGCGAATAACCATAATTTGAATTTTGTAAATTGTTGTACAAATATAGTAACTATAACAACTGTTGTTATACTTACAATGTTGTTATGAATATAATTTATAGACAATTTTAAATGTTATTATTTTATGATGTAACTAGTTTTTAAGTTATTTTTTAGTTAGTATTACATATAAAAATATTTTTTCTATTATTACACTTATAAGTAAATTATTAATATACAACGTATTTATGTGGTATGGGAGGAAAAAAGAGTGAATTTTATTTTCGGAATATTAAAATATTAAACTAAATCCAAATGTACTAAACATGTCAATAACTCAATTTATCATACATTTGTTAGTCGATGCATTTTTATTGTCCAGTAAATTCTTTGAACACTTTGAAATAATAGACTAATAATTAATTTTTATTGAACTCAATTCTCAAGAACTCAATTTTTAATATTTATTATATTGAATATGTAATATTATGAAAAATGAGAATGCAACAATAACATAAATATCAATGCTACGATAGTAACAACATTACTAGTACAATTTAATTTTCGATATATCTAAATAATGTAAATGAATCATAAAATAAATTGCTTTTTTATATTTTATTTTTTCTTCTTCTTTGTTCTCGTAATAGCAGTTAATTAAATGAATTATTACATTTAATTGTTTTATTCTTGTGTACTCAATCCATAGATTAGTCTACATTAAATTATCTTTTCCAGATTCTCTGCCATTTCCTTTACCCTTTAAGTGTTTGTACGGATCGACTCTTGCATCTTTGATTATTTGATTTACATAGCTTCATAACGTTTTCGACCTTTCTCTTCTGCGCTTCCTTTCTATCAAACCTTCCACTTTTGCTCTATATATATTTTTTTATTGTGTATCTTTAAGTTTATATATTATAAATACTAAAAATCTTGATTTTCATTTTACCAAGCAATTATTAAACATTCAGTTGAAAATAGTTTATATGAAAAGTTAACTATCACTAAAATATCTAAAATAAAATTTATTTATGTGGTGTAAATGTACTTTGATTTATTGTATATCTTATACCAGGAGAGTACCTGTAATAGATTACATTGGTGTTCTTTTATTTCTTTTTTTTTTTTGTCATGGGAGTAGTTTTATCTTTATTTTCAAAGTACACTTGACAGTTACCAAAAAAGTAAGCATTGATATTAAAATAATGTCAGATATATTTCATTGTAAAATATAAACACATGAACAATAATTTTAAACAATATTTATGTATTATCGGAGTACACGTTGCTCTATGTAATGGCCATAATATAATAACTAACAATAGTTTCTTAAAATCAAATTAAATTCGAATTCAAAAAAATCATACAATTGAAGAGTGGAGGTAATTTTTTTTTAATATCTACTTAATAAATTATAATGATATAAATTTGAAATAGAATTTTTAATAAAAACATTACTTTAAATTTTATTTTAAATTTATTATATCACCTAAAAGTTGAGTCATTGATGTTCTTATAAAAATGTATATGTATATTTAGCTATACTGTAAAAAAATCATTTTTAAAATAAGTATAATTTAAATTTTTTATTTTTTTATAAAATGCCATTCGTTTGTATTAATTAGTATATAGATATCCTTTATTTTATCCTTGAGTATGATTTTGATCAACAATTGTTTAATGAATCAACGTAATAATATTAAATTTGATCAAATATAAGAAAAACACGAATAATAGGCACAAACTGCTTACTAATTATATTTATTAACTTTTGAGTAAATATTTTTCATAAACTCTTCATTACATAAATAGCTTTACAATCATGATCAACGTGGAACTAATCAAATTAATTAATATTTTCTATTGACTTAAATCAAACTTTTTGCTATGTCTTTATAAAACAAATTTTCAATCATTATAATTTATTAAAATGTACAGAGTACTTCATGAATATATTTTAATATTTCAAGGTATATCATTTTTGTACTTAATTATAATTTCATTCAATTTTTTAAATTGTTTCTATTTCTAGTTACTATCAGTAGAAACTGGTTAACATTAAAAATTAATTCTATGATTTGATTTGAATTAACTAACTTTTAATATTCTTTTAAATTTGAACAAGTATATCACTAAAACATTTATTGATTTAATAAACTTATTTATTAATCATACTAAATGTGTGATATGGAAAATATTTTATAACTTTTTCTGTACACTGTATTTAATATCCTGTATGTGTAAACTTATTTGTTTATTTTTGAATAATAGTATTATCAAAAATACACAATTAGAATCTATGATCCAAAAACAAATAACGAAGGAGAATACAAAACAAGAACAAATCAGGAGATCCAAGACCTATACGGAGAACCGAATATAAACGGAATTTTAAAAAGTAGTAGGCTGAGCTGGGCCAGACACGTGTGGAGATCGGAGTGGCCAATTGGACAGGTTACGAAATGGAAGCCAAAAACAAAAAGGCCTAGAGGACGTCCTAGACAGAGATGGAAGGATAGAGTGGTCAAGGACTTGAGGGAACTTGGAATAGAGGATGGGGAAGAACTGGCAAGAGACCGAGACAGGTGGAGGCAAGTGGTTGTTGCGGCAATGGGCCTGAATGGCCTGTAAACGCCTAAGATAAAAAAAAAAAGAAAAAAAATAGTATTATAGTTATTATAGTATTTAATATGCTATAATATATATATATATATATATATATATATATATATATATATTTTAAGTATCTTATCATTAATTATAAACAATACATAATCTGATAACTTTAAATCATACAAGTTTAAAAAAAATGTCATCCAAATTGTAGATATTTAAGATAAGCTAATAATTATATTAAAACTAACAAAATTTAGCAATATACATTTTTTCGTCAGGGTATTCTAACATACTCCATGTATAGAATTATTTTGAAAACAAGTTTTATCTTCTGAGGTGAACAAAACTTTTTCAAACAATAAAACAATTTAAATTAATCGTCAATGACGGCTATAAATGTTAAATATAAATTGTAATTTAAATACCATTTTTAGAAATTATGGAAGTTGCACAAAGACCAAAAATCGGAAGCTATAATACCAGCCTTGTTTTCTTAATAAAAGTAAAAACATTCTAGTTAAAAAAAATCGAATAATAATCGAACATATCGTTATAATGAAAATCAAGGTCTTGCAACTCGACTACAATAAATTATTATAACATTATACGATGGACGTATACAATAAATATATGTACATTAAATAGAGTTTGAAGGTTTTTCCGAATTCAGTTTTAAATGTATTATCATTATAATGATATAAAATGTTTTAAAGTACATCCGCGAAAAAAAAAACAGAAGTAAAATCCGTACCTAAACCGATAATATAGACTCGGAAACGGATTATTCAACACATTATAGCGCAGAGATATTCGAAATTTTTCGACCCACGGTTACTTTTATCACCGCAATATTCTGCGAAATCATAAATGACAAAAAAATAAAAATAAAAATAATGGTTCCGTGTTACGAATAAATGATTTTATTCGTCGCGTACGAAAAAAATGTACGACCAAGTAACAAATACATAATTCATCGTATCGTTTCCGTGATCCCATTAATTTAAATATTATAATTGTTTGTTGCATTGATTTTGTTTTCCGATTCTATGACACGATTCTCACACATCAAGTGCCGCAACGCACTGACTGAACACACATCTGTACTGTAGACAGTGCCGCGAGTCCGAACGAGTTGATAAATCTGTAAATGCCCAATAATAATGCATAAGTGACGACCGCGCAGCCATATCACACATTTTTGAACGCGTGCAAGTGTTTTCATTATACGACCGCGTTACGTGATACGCGTATACGTAATGGTACTATTGCATCGAAAAACCGTTTATGAATCCGACACGAAGACTATAGTAATAATAATAATTATAATAATATTGTATCGCACGAGGGAAACGAGAAACGCGAATGTTTACGACGTTCGCGGTTACGGCGGATATATGCACCGTGCGTGTGGAAAATGTCGCCGCGGTTAGGTTGTCGTCACCGATTTCAGTGGCTTTGCGTGCTGCTGGGAAGTGCTTTATAGAGAAACGTGCGAAAATAATGTAACGACAATACCGTTTTGGAAAAACGATCGTCATAACGTGCGAGTTATAATAATTATTATTATTATTATTATTATTATTGTGCTCTATTCAATATTTTATGTTCCTTATAAAATGTGATAATTTGAAAATGTGATACAGTATACGTGATTGTAAATAATTATACTATGTCGCGATATACCTGCTTTGTTTAATTTATTTTTATTTTTTTCATTCCGACATCATTATTGTGATTTGCGATACGAGAGAATTGGGTATGTTGAACGTTGAATATTGTACATGATCCACGGAGAACATAACGAAAACATTATGCACGCGAAGAGAAAACTAAAGTTTTTGACAACACAAAGGATTCGTTATCGTTTTTAAAATGGCCAAAGTTCGTATACGGTTTTTATGAAATTCCATTTAGACAAATAACATGTAGCCTGTATTAAATATATTAATATGCAAATGTACATCATAGACTTTCTCATATAAATGGTAATTCTTTTAAAAACAATATAAGTTAGAGGAAACAGTAAATACTAATTGTTTGTTGCTTATGTTTGTTTAGATAATATTTCAAGATTTGATTTTCTAATAACAATATTTTTTTATTTTTCCATTCCTTCTGTTATTAGTTCGCTATTTTAAGGTATTTAAATATACAAAGTAAGTGGTACATTGACATAAATAAGAAACAATAACATTTCTAAGTATGAAGAAATATGTATCAAAACAAAATAATAAAATAAAATATTTTTTTTTTTTTAAGTTGTTTTTATCTAGATAACAATGAACATAATGCAACACAGATGTATCTACATAAAGATTAAATATAACTAATTCATATTTATCTAGATAAAAAAATTACAATTTTTAAACAAATGCAAACCTCAAGTGTGACATAGTTTTTATTATTATTTTATTTTGTCTTACAGCATTACAGTTCAAATATTGATTACATATACATATTTTAGAATTTCAAAATTATTATTTATTAATAAAACAATGAATAAAGAAGGTAAAAATGATTGGCGTGTTTTTGAAATTAAATATTAATACTTATAATGTTATAATAATAACGATTGTCATTCAGCAACAATTTTGTTATAATTACAATAATAAATAGTTAAAATATAATTTTCATTTACTCGTCTGATTATCCATCCAAATTATTAAGCAAATGTTATTAATAATCCGATAACTACAAGCGTCCATTCTTAGAATAATACAAGAATAATACATTGCCATTTTAATTTATAAACCATATAAATTGTACCTACCAGCATATATGCCATGGGAAAAACATCGTTATTCATAAATGTTTGTAAATTGTATTATATCTGTTTTAAATCGTATAAACTTTGATTTAAATTTTAATAAACATTTAAAAAAATTTTTTGCATATCACTGGTAACCAAAATGTTTCTAAATGACTTAATTAGATATTAGTAAAATATTTAACCTAAATACATGTTTAGATACCTTATAATTATATATATATATATAAGACAATTGATGAATAAATAAATATCTAGATAATTCATTAAGCCAAGTCTGAAGAATGGATATAGTCAACCACGATTAAACAGATATTCTGTTTTGGTGATATTCATATACATGACTACTTGGACAGGCCTTTCAATGGGTGAACTTTTTTACTTGTATACCAATATTTACTTTATAGATAATAAATAAATATCAAAATCGATAATCTAATTTTTTTTAATAATGTGCTTATGTTTTTTATTAGAATCCATCATATTTATTATAAACCAATAAAAATAATAAATATTCATTATTTTTATAATAATTGCCTTCGAGATTATCTAAATATATAAATTTTTTATTTTTTAGATTCTGAACGGAGTGATGGAATCTATAAGTTTTACTATGATGTGTGTTTTTTTTTATTTTTTTTATTTTTTTTATTTTTTTTATTTTTATATCTGACGACACCTTTTTTGGCAGTAAAAATGCTTCGAGTTGCTTAAACAGCAACTTTTCTGAAAGGAAAGTGAATGTAGATGGTACTTTGGCAAGTCAAAAATCCAACTTTTTCAATACTTTTTAAAAAAATCGAAAAAAACGATGAAAAAATTACAAAAAAACGGGAAATTTTACGCAAAATCACGTTTTTACAAATTACATTTTTTTAAATGCTCTAACTCAAAAACCAAAAATCGCAACAACTTGAAATATTTACCAAATCTTTATATTGGCGTTCTCTATACATGGTTAAGTTTTCAAAGTATTTTGACTTATTTATAGACAATTTAAATTTTCAATTTTTGTAAAATTTTGGTTTTAAACATCTATAAAATTTAATTGGTTGACCGAAAACTCTTGAAAATTTAATACAAAGTTTATAACAAGTTAAACTTATCGTAACTAAAAAAATTTGGAGATCGTTTCACTCAAATTGTCGCTGTATGCAACTGCCAACCCATCCTAATTGAAAAATATATTTATCGTTTTAAAATAAAATATACTTTTTACAATATTTATAAATAACAATGTATTATATCCTAGATAAACATATTAACTCCGTTTAGATTCGTTATTCGTATACAATGATATCTATCATTACATTCAAATTTAACAAATCCATTGTAATAATGACCTATCCTATAAACGAGGTGCACTCCACCCCCCCCCCCAACTGTACAGCAGAGCGAGGTCCATGCGATTCTTTTTTATTTATTTATTTACTTGAAATATAAACGCCTAATAAGACACTGAACAGTTATTGTACTTAAATTGATTCATTAACATTCACATTTATAAATGTATGTTACTATTTTATCGACAACATAATATTATATAACAAGGGTAATATTTGTTTTTAAAAGAAAAATTATAAGGCAATATTTGACGAAATATTTTTACCGTCTTTTAAAATCCTGACTACGGTCCTTTCGCAGTTTACGAAGTACCTACTATAATATTTTCCAACCCAAAATCGCATGGTTAACGGTATTTTTAATTGAATTAATTCTCAATGGTTATATTCTACGCTTAGCAAAACATGCAAAAACACGTTATATCCATTTGGTACGTAAAGTGCAACGTTAACTAGGCGTTAGAGAAAACGAGCGTTTTAGTTTTTACGAACGAGTGCATTTGCGTTCATATTTGTGAACATATGAGCCCCTCCATCGTTCTCTTTTACTAGTGAACGAATAATGTGAATGAAAACTGTATTCTGAGGAATATGAATGAATTCCAACACTTACATCCGTTTGGATTACTGTTGATTCTACTATTTTCATTTAGTTTACTCGTTAGTCTTTTTTTTTCACTGTTTTCACTGTCTATGGCTTTAAAAAATATTTAACCTTTGGTTAATGGATGTAGTTTCGAAATATACATATACAATTTATTGAACTTTAAGTTTAATACTAATAATTATCAAATAAAAGCACAGTGAACATAATCTTATGCCTCGTACAATAATACATAGTTATTAATCAATGCGAATGTAATAATTGATTATAATGAAGGTCGTAAACGGTTAAATATACACCTTTACATTTTAAAAAAAATCAAATACGTTTTTAAAAAATTATTATAATCTTATACGATAATGCGTTCAAGTGTTAAATTAACGATTCAAATATTATGTTAACTTTACAACAATATTTTTTTAGGAGTTTGTTTCAATTCTTGACTGCATATATACGTATTGTATAAAAATTAGCAACTGAGAATTTATTGCATTCGTAAAAAAGTAGAATCTTATACGTATATATAATTGTAAATCATAATTTAATATTATTTGCTTTTAAATGTTCGAAATATTCAACTAACCAAATGAAATTCACATTTAATTTTTTTTGCCATGCTGTTAGATTTTGAGTGGTTTCACGATATATGTTTTTATTTCCCGTCAGAAAACACTTTTTGGGATAGTATAAAAATATATATATTTATTTTTATATATTTTTTTTTTGTGTGGGTATACATAAAGCTCCGAAAGTGTTACGTAAACCGGTGAATCTATGATAAATCGGACAGACATTGTAATAAAAGAGTCGGTAAAATCGGAGACGCTTTCCCATTGTTTCCGAGAAATTCACGAAATACTTAGAATAGTTTGACGAAGTAATCTGTACACACATCATGCTTAACAATGTTCTCCAAACTCCAAATTGAACTCCTAAGTCGAACTCGTTTCATGGGTCCTACGGTCGCGACCGGATGCGTGTTCGTATTATTTTTTCGGAGGCCAGTGAAGAACCACCATAATCCCCGATCGGAAAATAATCAACAAAAAAAAAAATAAAAACGAAACACAAATATAGCGCCACTATTCGCCACCGCTAGTGGACGGAATCGAGTCCCTATGTGCCCCGAGTTCTCTAATCCCTCCTAACCACGGGTATTCGGAACAATCGCACCGGTATGAAAACGGTCGGAACACTAGTCGCGCACGATGGTCGTAGACGCTGTACCTGCAGGATCTCGTCGTCGGTGTTGTTGTAGTCCTCGAGGAACTCGGTGCTGTTGGCGCACAGCGGCAAGTTGCTGGCCGCCTCGGCCGTCAGGTTGTGGCACATCTCGTACCGGTATAGCACGACGGCGTCCTCGAACGTGGCGGACACGCCGTTGGCCGTCGTGTCCATGGCGGCGAGGCGCAGGGCCCGGGGGGCGGGGGGCCAGAGGGAGTTTGGAGCGGCGGGCGAGGGAGACGCGAGAAGGTTCAACAAGTCATCGGCGCGATGGCGGGCGGGCGCGGGAGGGGGGGATCTGCGGTCGAGCGGCTGTCGTCGGCACACGGTGGTGTTGTTCGGTCGGCTGCGGCAACGGTGGACTACACGCTTACGAGCGGCGCGGCGCAGCGTACGCGTTTGGCGGTGCGCGGCGACGGACTGCCGCGGCTCGGCACTACGGGACACATCGCATCGCGCGGTGATAAAACGCGGCGGCGGCGACCGCGACGAACACCTCGCGCACGCCCCCGTCGGCGGAACACGCGTGCCTCCGCCCGGACGCGTACCCCGTCGGCAAAGCGACCCCTCGACCCGTGCGCGCCTCGTCCCGGACGATTTCTCCACCGCGATTCGCGATCCCTGTCCGGCCGTCACGACGTGATCGAGGCACCCGTCGGCCGACCAACGTCATCAGTGTCATGACACGTTTTCGAGTCGCACGCGACACGTGATGCGAACGCGTTGTTTAGGGGACACGTTGCGCAGCAGCAAATATCACTTTATTGCAGCGCATTGTTTTTAGCCCCAATGATTTTTAAAAAGATAAATCGCTCACTACCCCCTCCCAAATTTAGCATCTATTTACGTGACTAAGCCCCGTATGATGCGTAGAAAATGTTCGAAAAATGACCGTACAACAAAAAAATTAAACGAATACATCCAAGAATCATCTAATTATCTGTAGATTCTGAGTGAAACGAGAAATTTATTTGTTCTATCGTCGTGATGTGTGCAATCTTATTTTATTTAATGTTTTTTTTTTTTTTTGCGTATTTGCGTACACAGTTCGACCAAAAGGAATGCTCCGATCATCACCAATTATAATGTAAGACATACAAAATGGCTTTAGTTGGTATTTCGAAGAAAATCATTTTACGAAATTCTCAACAGTTTTCTTAATAACTACGAAAATATCGCAAAGTTATAAAAATATGGCAACATTTACGGAGTACCGTTTTTTGACAAAATCAAATATTTTTTTTCATCGTAACTCAATAAATATTAATTGTAAAGATATGGAATGTTCACAAAATTCCTACGTATATTATAGCTTATCGTGAATCGTAGAATTTTCAAAAGATTTTTTTTTGACCAATTACAAAAAACTGAAACTATTAGGTTTTCTTGGCTATTTTTTTGTAAAGATCGAAAAATAATTTTTATTTAACCATATGTTTCGAAAATGTAATAAAAAATTTCTATATAAATATTATTATTTATGAAAAAGAATTTCAGCTTAATTTCAAAAAATTAATTTATGTAAGTTTAAATATTAAATTTTCTACAAGAATCACGAAAATCCCCTATATCTATGTAGTCAGAATTCATAAAGTTTTCATTTTATATACTTTGGGCTAAAAATCGTTTACAAGTTTTGCAAAAAATTTTCTTTGTTGCCACTAAAATATTTTTTTCCCAGAAAGTCACAAAAAAGTATTATTAGTTCAAGAATTAAAATGTTTACAAAATCAGGTATTTCAACGAATATCCATTAAATACTTAAATTTTCAAAAATATTGACCCGTTATAAATCTTTTTAATTTTAGATTTTTCAAAATTTTAGATATCTTTTTTATTATTATTATTATTATTTTTTTTTTTTTTTTTGTAGCGAAAGTCAAAATCATTTTTTAAAGAAGTTATTCTTTAGTTGCAATACAACAATACCATTCACCCATCTCTGTACTTTATTCGATCATGGTGTCTCACCCAACCCTAGAATTCTCATCCTTTTTTTTAAATTAAAAATTAATATCATTTCAAACCAACTAGAAAACTTTAAAATAACTTACTTGAAATTTGAAATTGAAAAATAGTTGTCATTATTGTACTTTTTTCTAAAAAAATGACATGGAATAAATATTTGATATTTGTTTTAAATGTCAAAAGATATTTAAAAAGTTAAATTTACTAAATAAAAATACTTATAATTTGTACAGGCATTTTTTTTATTTGGTAAAATACGTCCTGAAAAAATTACGAAAAGTTATGAACATCCGGGTGCTATTTAGGACATGTACCAGTTGCCCTCAAAAGTACATTTTTTTATACCAATTCACCCCCAACTACTTAGAGAAAAATATACCAGTTGCCCTCAACTAAATGTACCAGTTGTCCCCAACCGAATGTACCAGTTGCCCTCACATGTTAATATATAATTACAATATATAGCCCGTAAAATAGAGGAGGTAAATATACAAATAATAAATAAATTATGACAAAAGCTCATAATAAATAATTTAATTATAATACTACTAGTGGCATATTCATGTGATAATTTGTCAAAAAAAATAGTATGCAGTACTAGTATAGTATAGTATAGTATAGTTAGTAATAGTATACAAAATATAGCTCTTTTCACTATACACTCGCATAATATTTTCCATCGTGTTAATAACATCAGTGCTTTTCGTCTACTAAAATGTACCTATCAAAAGACGTTTAATCATCGTATCATATAATAATTTCTAACAACCATAAAAATACTAATAATGATATAACAAATGATAATAACAAGCGTATTTGGATAAAGCCTAATATAATAATTGACGTTAGGTAATCGGCTGTCCACTTAAACGCGTCTAGTTACGCGTTTTGGTAAAATCCTTGCTTTGCACCAAGTAGGCTATTATTATTAATATAATTTTCATTTTATCTATCTTATTTGTATAATATATAATATTTGATACAATATTCTATATAATTCCAATCATATGAATTTGTTTATTGACAGTTGTATTATTATTTATTATTATTGTATTATTGACATTTGTATATTTACCTCCCCTATTTTACGGGCTATATATTGTAATCGTGTATATATTTACATGTGAGGGCAACTGGTACATTCGGTTGGGGGCAACTGGTATATTTGGTTGAGGGCAACTGATATATTTTTAAAATCCTGATAACAGTCGTGGGGGGCAACTGGTCAACACCGCTATTTATTATAACAGTATCAATAAACTTTCTATATCTTTTGCTTGTTGCTAAATAAATGTATATTGATCAAAATCTAATGATCAACCTAAATTACAAACAATCGAGTCTTAACTACAAAAGTAAATTATGTATCTATGACACTAAAGCGCAATGACGGCTTCTGAGGTTCACATAAAGTGGTACACAATTAATTTGTAAGATAGGTGGGTAAAAATTATAAATTTTGTCATTATAATACTCGTAGTTACATTTGATTTTTTTTTTAAGCTCTATAAGCTCTTATTCATGGTAAAATAGAAGTAAATTAGAATAAATAATAACTTATTATGCATGAAACACAAACATAAAATCTTGTTTCTACGATCAAAGCGATTCGCGGAACGATAAAAAATAGTTCGGTGCACTCATTGATTGTGCTCTAAAACAACTATGTAATATTAACCGACGAGTTTACACATGTAACAAATTGTATGGCCGCCCGGAGCAAAACGAATGAATGCTTCATTAATTATTTATTTTCTAATAAACATACTTCTCAACACGAAAAACTGCAAAAACTTCTTTTTTTTTAATAAATATTTTTATTATATTGCAGACTACTTTTAAAAGGTCTTTTCACATATCATTAACTGTATTTTTCTTTTTTAAATTTAATTGTAAGCCTGATTCTGATTAAATTTTAATATTTTGTCGATAAATAGGTACATTTTTGGATGTGATGAGATAAATTGGTTATTGTATTGACGACAAAATGTTTCTACGCCATTTGTTGTCTTTAGGTTATTATTTGGTAGACTACCCACATAACTGAAGGAAATTCAAGGTCAATTATAATATGATTAATTCTATAATAAGTCTAATTAGGAATGAGATTTAACAGTTATATGCAAACTAGTCATAATTTTACAGAGCAAAAGTTGTATTTGGGGGTGTCACGTCTTCTGTTGTATGCAAACGAGTTGTCAGTGTACAGGTAAAAAATTGTGTACACTGTGCAAACGGGAATCATCAATTATACAACGATAAATCATACTTACATTTTAAAATAACAATTCATTAGAAAAATATGCATGGAGTAATATAAAACGAAATTTTAGACAGATATTTAAGATAATAAGATAATTAAATACTGAAGTGATCATTTAAGGCCGTCGTTTATAAAATTGTATTTTTCATAACTCGCATGTCCCATTGTAATTACTATTAAGACACACAAGTTTCACATATTGATATCAATATTCACAGGTTCCAAACTTCAAATTCAAAAAAAAGGATTAAGCTACAAAAATTAAAATTCTTAATAAAATATTTGATTCTTTCGACTTATATTATATAGCAATAATGTATTATGGTTTTATATTATGATATGGTACCCTTCCTTTAGCGTTTGCCATTTTCTGAGAGAAATGATTTCTAGAAGATATGATTGTTTAATTCAAACTTAAATTATGAATTTGGAAGCTATGAATAGATTATGAATATAGCCAATAATATATATATATATATATACTAGAGTCTCCCTCATTTATCAATCTCAATATTTCTCAAGTCTCACGCCTTAAATATGTATATATTCATAAAAAATGAACTACAAATGATTTTAAATAATCTATTGAGGGTAACTCGTGTAGACATAAATTTGAAATTTAAGTAAATAAATTCATTCATAATTTAAGTTTTATTTTACAATTGTATTTATATTCAATTTACAAATAGAGAAATTTAAATTTGTTAATACATAATATATTTAAAATAAAATAAAATGTTCTGTACATATTGTTTCAACCTATTTCTTCTTATTTGCTATAATTTACAAGATATATTGACTTTAATGTATGAATGTATTGTTTTCTCAAAATTTTGTTATACATTATTATACATTCACAAAAATTGTTTTATTTTTCGGTCAGGGTATAATCTTCTGTGTTCTTGTATACAAAGTAAGATGAGCTCAGACGTCTCGTCTTATTAGGTCGAAAATGAAAATATTTCTAACATTTAATGTCAACGGTATTTTTTCATACCAGTGTACAATTATATAATATATAATATAATAGGAGCATATATATTTATATAATATAGAGAGTAATATTTTCTATATAATAGGAGTATAACTTTAATATTTGATTTTGATATATTGATGCATTCAACTCGTACAGCATCACGACATCGATGTATAAATAATTTTTTAATAACTAAATAGTTAACATTGTAACCTATAAGCTTCAGCTATTGCTTGAACCATATAAACTGTTTTCCATACACTTGATTTACATAGATCCAATACAGTAACTAACTTAGGAGAAACGAAATGTGTGTGTCTTCTTTTTTTTCTAACTGTGGTATTAGTAAACGACTGCATTGTTGTACTCAAAATATAACGATAACGAAGGAAAACTTACAGATATATTAGTTACCTAATTGATTTTGAATTGTAGTTGGGTTTTCATTTAATGAAGATGGACTAACACATTAAGACATCTAATTCAACCGGTGAGTCTTTGATTAATTAAAAACTGTTATCATTTCAATTTTCATTACACTTAAAGCAAAAACTCTTGAAGAGTTATATGCCAGTGAGAGAAAAAATTACACTTAAGCATTAGCATGAGCAATATCGAATACATTTTTGAGTTTATTTATGAATTCTGTTTCTTTTAATTTAAATGAATCGTCTATTTTTTGTAAATATTCCTATAGATGTCATACATTAAAGTTAATATATTTTATAAATTATAATGAATTTCGTATGTAAGAATATAATTTATTGAACATTTATTTTATTTAATTTTTAATTTTTAATTTAAGTTTTATTTTATTTTCCTATCAATAAATGAGACAGACATAAAAAATGTAAAATATTATAACATTAAAATATGAATGAATTAATATACTCAAATTTCAAATTTAAGTCAACATGGGTTAACATTAATGGATAAGCTAAAAAGTATGTATAGTTTATGTTTATAGAAATACCTAAATTCAAGAGATGAGACTAATACTTTTGCTTCTTAAATCTTATATAAAATGATTAAAAAAAATTAAAACAAATCATTAATTTTATACCTAACATATTAAATATTGTTTATATATAAATATGGTTTTAAATACCGTAACCAGATGCCCTATGAAACAACAATTGATATATTTATTTATTTTCATTTTTTATATTAAATACGATTTTATTGAAGATTCCGATTGAAAATGACTACCTCGTCTAACTGTTTTCAAATTGATGAGCCTTGCTTGGACAGAAAATGTCTCCTTAACTAAATCTTAAAGAAAAAGCTCTAAATAAATTCACAACTAAGAAACAAAATTGTTAAAAACACTATGTTTTTCCTGTCCACATATTACTTCAAAATTATGATTGTTAGGTAGTCAAAAAATTTGTTTCTAATAAATTAAATTTCATTTTTATTTACTTTTAAATTATTACCGCATTAGTAACTATGTAAAAAAATAATATTGTTCACAAAAATTGGAGTAACGATTTAAGGAAAATTAATTTTCAAAGTATTATAAAACAATTTATTCTATTCAAATATAACAAAGGAAATCTCTGTGTCTACTTGCAGGTTGATTAATTTACAATTCAGAAAATCGCTCTTCTCGAAGGGAGCATCTAGTCTGGGCAGTCAGTCCATTGGTTAGTCAAACTAATTGCTCTTCTTGACCGGAACATCTACTCCTTCCCTAGTTTACATTTTTTAATATGTATTTTTGTATTAAGTGTAGGTACAAATTATTTTTTTTTTCTCCACGAATGTATATCACTCACACCTAAAAACAATTTTCTTATATTTTAAACACAACAATTTTATAAATGTATTTACTCGTATTATTGCTATTGTAGAATTTGTCAGCGTATGTTTGCATATACTATGAAAAGAAAATATATATATACTATAAGTATGGTATAACTAAATATATTTATACATAGGAAAAAAAGAAAATTAAGAAAATAATTAAAACTTGAAGGGAAATTAATATTTTATTAATTTCGTAGCGAGTTCAATTTTTTCGCAAAATGTTCATCACATTATTAGATTAATCAGTAAATATAAACAATATAAGTACTTTTAACATAAATAAATAAATAATATTTACATTCTAATCGTCAATCTCAATTGTCCTTTCAAATAACTAATGTGAACCAATGTATATAAACATGATAGAAATATTATAACTATAGTTCGATTAAACGTTATGATGGAACTCTATGACACCTATAAGTAAACTTAAGAATCAATCTTGGTGCGTATTTTTAATTTTTTATGAATGCGTTATGCTTACTCCATTGAATTTCTGCAGAAGGCCAATTATAATAACTACAGGCTGCTTTCAATAATATCACACGAATAAAATAAACCACGATATTCTACCAAGTAAATAAATATATCTGCTTAAATTAACACTGTTGGCGGTCACACAGTCGTATTTACAATACGTTTATTTTCAAATGGTATAATAATAAATAATGATACTAACAGTTATTTTTATCATTCTCTATAGAAATATTGCACGTAAATTATGGTGTCATGATAATATAAACATAAATCATTTGGCAGATGACCATCGGTTAGCTTGCATAAAGTGTTTTGTTCTATTTTATTTGATGATACCTTGTGGCATCAAGCCCAAAGATAATGAAAACAAGCGAAGAGAGCGGTACGTTAGTTTTTTTTTAGTCGTGGGAGTTCATTTTGTGAAATCGATAATACGAGCAAATACCAAATGGTAAAATCCCTATGAAACTCCAAGCCGAATCAAATCAGTTACATTGGATGTTTTCAAAATCCGTTACAATTACCTTGTTCCAATATTAGTACAAACACTTTTGGTTGTGGTCGTAACAGGTAATGGATATTATGAATGAAATCACATCGGCCGACGAGACCCTTCGAAACAGTTTATCGATCGCCGAAAATCGTAGCAAACTAAACTGGTGTAAAATGGCAAAACGATTTCTATTTTAAAACAAACCTTTAAATTAGGTCTCTGACGGTTGAATTAAACTGTTTATAGGGCTGTCGAAGCGTCCGAGCTCCGACTATGATTTGAGTTAATAGTAAAACGAATCGATATAATTATTTAAACGGGTATAACACCATCGAAAATGTTCAACAGGTTTTTAAAAACGACGTGTGTTCGATGGACTGCAGGACGAGCACTACTCGTTGAGCACCCGAGTAAAGTACGCGGCAACGATCGAGAAAGTACCCCTCCCCTCCGTATGTACATCGTACTACCTGTGTTGTAAAAAAAGTACCTTTACCTTTAAAGTTCCGTTCACAGCGCCTTGGTCTTGTGAAGACGAAAGCAATTAAGAAAAATCATTAGAATAAGTCGCGGTGCGGTCACCGAACGTCGACGTGCAACCGATCAATCGACTGCTGTTGTCTGTACAAGTGTGAGCGCGCGCGCCCGCCACGAGAATGTGCATTACGCACGGACGGTATATTAATGACGGTGTTGTACCGGTGACGCGTGAAAAATGTTTCGTGCAGGGCCACCTTGAACAAAATAAACTGTATACGCGCCAACGGCTAATGCGATAAAATGTACAAGCACGTTTTGACGTTTCAATGACACTGTATGTATACATTTTATTCTGATAAGAGAGTTTGACGCGGAGTGACAAAAAGCTCCACCATGTTATAACGCTTAAAGTTTATGGATTAAATCACTTTCGTACTGCTCCGAGCAGCGCCGATTGAAAACTCTAATAAATTACAATGCGTTACGTTCCGCGGCGCTTGGCCGCTGTAGCCGTAATTAACACACGCGCTGTACGCGTCGACCTACGGGCGCACGCACAGACGTTTGATTGCGTTTTATTAGCAAAGACCGCGTTTCGCACAGCGTTCGTTGTAAAATATCGGACCGATCGCGTTCCACAAAGTATTTCATCTCGGTTTACGTTAGTTAGACGATTTACAAAAATGTTCGTCGTGTGCTACAACGGTGTTTGCGGTGTTGATGTGCCACAAAAAATGCGAACAACAAATAACAGCAGGGAGCGGTGAAGGCAACATAGTGCTGAATTCGATAATTTGTGCATCTATAATGCGATGGAGAAATTATTCAATCACAACTCCTAAACGTTCAAATAAAATAAAAATAATGTTCAAAACCTTTATAGTGCGTTCCAATTATTAAAAAACACCAGATAGTTTAACGTTTAATATACACAATTCACGAACTGAACTCTCGCAATTCACTCAGGTGTAATGGTGATTTTTGAGCGCCAGTTCTTTAGAACAAAATACATTTAAGTTGGATAACTTATAATTTCCTTTATTACGTTAAAATATTTATAAAACAGATCTTTTTATGGATACAATATTATTTTTTTTGTATTATCATTGATTTTGCAATGCAATTTAAATTTAATACTCGATTATTATGTAATTCGAATGAAAATAATAATATATAATATAATATGTTATTCAATATTAAATATATAAAACCAAATATACAATTATCGTACAGATATTAATTAATATCCAGGCATAATATTTGATTCAAATATGACAAATATACAATTACCGTACAGATATTAACTAATATCCAGGCATAATATTTAATTCAAATATGATGAATATACAATTACCGTACAGATATTAACTAATATCCAGGCATAACACATTAATAGTTGGAATAACAAGTATTATACACATATACATATAGAGATAATAAGATATAGTTAGGTACTCACAAATTGTTATCGGGGATGTAGGTAATTTAAGATCTGATAGTATTATCGTATAACAATCTACAATCCGACTTCGTTATCACGGGGTCCACTCTACGGCGAGTCCGGCAAGTCAAATGATAAAGCTCGTGCTAACCAGCCTATTTTATTAGACGGCCAAGCAATGCTTTTTGACAACCAGGCGACTCAATATTTCCGTAGAATTCCGACCGGATACTTTAGTCGTCAGGAACACTGTGGTCCATATGGTGCGATTGGGTCCACTATATGTGCTATGGGATCCATCGATCGTATGCAGAGATTCTTATTCAGCATACGGTAAACCATAGTACATATTAGTGGATCATGATTGTGGTGGAATAGCGCGCTCTATTTTAAATATCGATAACTATTATGGGGAGATATCGGTTATTGTCAGAAAATTATCGTTACACAGGATAACATTTTTTATTAGAATATAATAGATTCATTTTTAAAAGGAGGATCATAACATTTTTTTGATAATACTGCCATTTTGCATCTTTATCATTTACATCGATTACGTTTAATACAATTTGAATTTTAGATTTTAACTCATGTTTAATATAATTAAAATAAATAGATAAACGAACACATACGTTTGAAAATAAAATGTTCCTGTTATTATTTTGTAAATACAACATCTAGCATGATTTTTAAAGTTGTAAAGCGATTTTTAGAGTGGAAACTTTCCCCGAAACAAAAGTATCGTCCACACTAGAAATGTCATTCGAGAACAAGGAAAAGCGACGTGAAGTTGTGAAAACAGCGACAACTCTTGTAAAGTAGTAAAAATCACCAGAAGAAGATTATTTTATTGTAAATACGAGTACTAACTATACTTGAAGCTTTTAGAAGAACTCTGGTCCATTGGCTGACAATATCAACGCGATTTTACAGTTTCAAATGCGTTGTGTACTCGATCGTGATCAATGGCAGTGGCAGAAACGTCCCTTAATCCTAATTTAAGGGAGGAAAAAAATAAACTTCTGTATTTATACACTTTTTTTTTTATAAAAATAACAATAATATTTATGGTTTAATGGCTGTAGGGGAAAAATAGGAAAGACAATAACTATTACCATACCAATAGTTTGTATTATTACATTTCTAATAACGATTTACAACTGTCAAAAATATATTATAATTTTAAATTTACAATATGAAGTCCTTATTCATTTTACGTCCTGCAAAACTGAATATAATTTTGAAATTACAGATTTATGTGATGCACATGATTATTATCACGTAAAACGTAATCTTAGAACCGAATGGATACGTCGAAAACTTGAAACTCGAAATACCGCACATCAATCTAATTTGTTAAATCCAGGGGGTGTGATTGCCCCATCAACCCCTCCTTAAAATACACCCTAGAGCTGTGGATGAAGCGTTATACTTAACCAAGTGTTACCAAATGTTACGGTGGCCAGTCAAAATATCTCCGTTAAACTATCTCCAATACAAAATACCACGATCGTACGATGAACGAAAGATTAAATGTGTATTTCACATAAATAAACTCAACCGAGGTCATAATTTATTTCGAACAACTATTGGATACTTATTTTGTTAAAAAAAATATATTATATTATTATATATAATATATATAACAATATTTATCTACAGTTGTCGATCCACGGCATACGATTACATTGTTAACGCATACGTTGGTACCGTTGTCACGGGTGGTTTCGTATCCCGAAGATACATCTTAC
The DNA here is from genome assembly GCA_034509805.1 of Sipha maydis. Classification (NCBI taxonomy): domain Eukaryota; kingdom Metazoa; phylum Arthropoda; class Insecta; order Hemiptera; family Aphididae; genus Sipha; species Sipha maydis. Next base: position 46,597 of record JASXSY010001465.1, on the reverse strand, counting down.
ATTACGTTACTGAACACAGATCACAAATGCTGTTAAAACTACTGACGATCAGCCTAACCATATGTGTAGATTTTTATAGCCAATAAATTCACTTGGCAGTAATTTCATGTCATATTTTAAATAAAATTCTTGACCAAAACTTAACATCACAAATATTTCAAACGGATATGAATGATAAAAAAAAGTATTAGAAATGTAATGTAATGCAATACTAACGATTTAAATAAGTTGAAGTATCAGCGTAAATTAATGGAGTGATTTAATTCAATAGAGATTAAAGTATGAATCATAAAAACACATAAACACCTAATAAAGTAAAAAAAGAACCGGATGGGCCTCGCTCTGCTGTACAGTTAGGGGTGGAGTGCACCTCGCTTATAGGATAGGTCATTATTATAATGGATTTGTTAAATTTGAATGCAATGATAGATATCATTGTATACGAATAACGATTCTGAACGGAGTTCATATGTTTGTCTAGGATATAATACATTGTTATTTATAAACATTGTAAAAAGTATATTTTATTTTGAAATGAAAAATATATTTTTCAATTAAGATGGGTTGGCAGTTGCATACAGCGATATAGTTTGTCAGTCTAGAACATTCTACATTATATTATATTTTACATGTAATTTTATGTCAATATTCGATGTTCAAACGCTTATAAAAAAAATTGTGCCTATGGATTTTAATAATTTTTGAATGACATTAAGAACTACTTCTGTGGAATCTTCTATTAAATTTTCAAGTATTTTGTACGAGCCAAATTTTTTTTATCATCGATTATAAAAAAAAAATGTAAAAAAATCGAATATTTTAAAAGCCTATAAGTGGCTTAAAAATCAAAATAATATTTTGAAAAAAATATTGCATAAAAGAAATACCAATCTTAACAGCTGGTAGAAATTTCAAAAATCTGCGACTTATACTTTTTGAATTATAACAAATATTTAAAATCGTTTGAGAATAAATCGCTATTTTATGCAATTTCGTAAATATTTAAATTTCAAACAGTCATAAAATTTTTTCCTCTAAGTTCGGTAGAAATTTTTTTAAAGATTTTTGAAGAGTAGCTTATAGATAACCTAGTATTAAAATTTTGAACCTTAAGTATGAACAGAAAAAATTTTATGAATTTTTATCTACAAAATAACTTGCAAATTATCGTGATTTTTACATATTTCGTATAAATTGGAACTTTGAGCACTTATAAAAAAAAATTGTGACTTACGATTTTAGATTTTTTTTTATCAGTTAAGGAACAACTTATAAGAAACCTTGTATTAAATTTTCAAGATTTTCTGGGCAGCCAAAAAAATTTTATCGTTATTTAAAAAAAAAATACTTAAAAAAATTGAAAATTTAAATTGTCTATAAATAGCTCAATAAAAGTCAAAATACTCATACATCGATTAGTTTTTGAGTTATAGCAAAATAAAAAATTTGATTATGTCGAAAACTGGTTTTGCGTAAAAACTCCCGTTTTTCCCAAATTTTTTTATGGTTTTTCCCGTCGCATTTAAAAAATATTGGAAATTTTTTACTTTTGACCCCCCAAAGTACCAAATAGATTCACTTTCCTTTCAGAAAAGTTGCTACATAAGGCATTTGAAGCATTTTTACTGCCCCAAAACGTGTCGACAGACACAAAAAAAAAAAAAAAAAAAAAACACACATCATTGTAAAATCAATACATTCTTCACTCCGTTCAGAATCTAAAAAAAAAAAACAAAGAACAACAACAGTATTTATTCCATAAAATCTAATACCAGTTAGATATTTTGTTTCAATTTATTCTTATACATACGCAATGTAACAATCATGACTATTAAATATTAATGATATTTTAAAAATCATAATGTATTCCTAGTTTATAATTTCCGCAATAGATTTATCATATAATTTAACTCAAATTTGATAGATCGACCTTTGATCACATTATTAGGTATTGTTATCCCAACATCCTAGTCACGTTTTTCGCTTGGGTTTATTTTAATACTACAAGATTTAATATTTGATGACGGAATTCCATAATTCCATTTTATTATGTAAAATATACACAATATTGAACTTTTGAAATCATTCCTTTTCCGTGTTAGACAAAGTCCGTTCTATAGAATATCACTAACCCTTTTTCTTATATTTATTTTGATAAACTATCAAAAAAAAAAAAAAAAAAAATCGACTTATAAAGATTTCCGCTTTATACTAAGTCTATTTTAACGATATTCCATTGAAACGTTAAATCATAACACTGTATTGAGATAGTGAAATAGATAAGACTACCCCCTAGAGAAATCGATATCTATTTTATATATATATATTCTATATATCTATATATATATTCTGACAAACATTTTATCTTATCTATCCTTAAATACTTACCATTAATTCGCGAATTAAAAAAATATATTTTTTCAAATTGTGAATCTTTTTAAAAAAAAATAACATAGAACCTCGATTATCCGAACTAATTGAAGCCACACCGATTTTGAAGAAACGAAATTTTGGTTAATAGAAATTTAAAAATATATATTATTTGAACAATGAATATAGAACCATTATCACTTATTATTATCAACTTGTTTTACTTATTATTATACACTACGTTTTATGTTATTATGTACCTATTACGAAGAATTGTATTATTATTATTATTATTATTATTATTATTATTATATTAAGAATCCATCATTCCATCGTAAGAACGTTGTATTTACGTTGATTCAACTGAAGTTGATTCCATATTAATGCATACACTATGTGTGAATAAAGATGTGAACACTAGAGATTTAAACATGATTGAAAAGCAAAAATGTATTACGACAACCAGTTTTTACCAGGTAGAATGAAAATTTATACATAACACAAATATAATATAGATGTCCAATATACAATATGTATTGATAAGCCAGTCGTATGTGAACTTCATTAAGATAAACATTATTAAATTAAGTACATGTACATATTATTATATAATAATAATAAACTAAGACCGAGCGTACACGTTGTGATATTTTACGCATTGACTATTGACGTTCGAATACTTGAATTGAAACAAAATAACGTTCGGACAATACAGGGTTCGTATAACGGAAGTTCAGATAATCCAGGTTCTGCTGTAATATTTATATACATAATATATTAATAATACAATTTCTTCTTCTTTTGCCTCGCCTTCCTCCCAACTATTTGGGGTCGGCCACCCTTGTCCTTGTATTAATAATACAATTTAAATATTTGATTCAGTTTCTAGAGCTTAATAGGTATGATGAGTTATATGAGCGGCTAGGAACACAGGAAGGAGAAAAAGAAATTTATAGACTGGCGAAGGTCAGAGAAAAGCGATCCAAGGATTTCCAAGATGTTTGGTGTATAAAAAATGAGGATAAGAGAGTTTTAATAAATTATGAGGATGTGAAAAAAAGATGGAAAGAATATTTTGAGAAATTACTGAACGAGGAATATCCAAAAGAAGTTTTAGAGAGTATGTCATGGAATGAAGGATTGATTGGTCTAGTGGGCGAGGAGGAAGTGAGAGATGCGGTGAAGGCGATGAAAAAGAAAAAAGCGGTAGGACCAGATGGAGTACCTGTAGAGGTGTGGAAAATGTTAGGAGATGTAAGCATTGGGTGGTTGAAAAATCTTTTTAATAAGATACTGATAGAGGGAAAAATGCCAGAAGATTGGAGAAAGAGTTTTATTGTACCAATATTTAAAGGAAAAGGAGACATACAAGAATGTGGGAACTATAGAGGAATAAAGCTCATGAGTCATAGTATGAAGATCTGGGAAAAGATTATAGAGAAGAGGATAAGAAGTGAGACCTCGATATCAGGAAACCAGTTTGGTTTTATGCCAGGAAAATCGACAATGGAGCCATTATTTTGTGTTAGGCAATTAGTAGAGAAGTACAGAGAAAAGAATAAAAAACTATGCATGGTGTTTATAGATTTAGAAAAGGCGTATGACAGGGTGCCAAGGGAAGTTTTAAGATGGGCATTAATGAGGAAAAATGTCCCAAAAATGTATGTTAATTTGATCCAGGATATGTATGAAGGGTCGAGTACTAGTGTCAAGAGTCGGTGTGAAGTATCAGAAGGTTTCAGTATAGGAGTAGGTGTGCACCAGGGGTCAGCTCTAAGCCCCTACCTGTTCTCAGTGGTAATGGATGAGGTTTCAAAGGAGATACAGGGTGAGATACCATGGTGTATGATGTTTGCGGATGATAGTTCTGATAGGAGAAAATCTAGAAGTTGTCAATAATAGGTTAAATGAGTGGAGGTTAGCCCTCGAAGAAAAGGGATTGAGAGTTAGTAGAAATAAAACTGAGTATATTGAGTATGATTTTGGACAAAGAGACCAAGAAGTTGAAGGAATGAGGAGACAACTGACAATAGATGGTGATGTGATAGGTGAAGTTGAGAGCTTTAAATACTTAGGATCTTTTGTTCAAAAGGACGGGGGCTTTGACATTGATGTAAAACATAGGATTAAGTGTGGGTGGATGAAATGGAGAGAAGCATCGGGCGTGTTATGCGATAAGAGAATTCCAATTAGGCTGAAAGGTAAATTTTATAAAAGTGTAGTGAGACCAACTATGCTGTATGGTTCAGAGTGTTGGGCGGTTAACAGGAGAATAGAACAAAGTATGAGTGTCGCGGAAATGAGAATGCTTAGATGGTTGAGTGGAGTGACAAGAGAAGATAGAATAAGGAATGAATACGTGAGAGGTAGTGTTGGTGTAGCGCCAATTGTGGACAAAATGAGAGAAAATAGGCTGAGATGGTTTGGGCATGTGATGAGGCGAGAGGAAACGAATGCAGTAAGAGTGGTTATGAAGATGGACGTTGAAGGGAAAAGAGGAAGAGGAAGACCAAAAAAGAGATGGTTGGAGACTTTGGAGAATGACATGAGGGCTGTCGGTGTGTGCAGAGGAGATGTGATTGACCGAGTAAAGTGGAGGTGTAGGACAAGGGTGGCCGACCCCAAATAGTTGGGAGGAAGGCGAAGTAGAAGAAGAAGAAGAAGAAGAAGATTCAGTTTCTAGAGAATTAGCTAAAAAGTCTTTCCTACTGTATAATCTGAAAATGTATATGTTACAACTTTATAAGATTTCGAGTGAAATATGAAATTAATTGCTTTTGAAGGAAAAACTCTCGAAATGTTAAATTTCTAGTTGTCAATTGAATAACTTTCTACAATACTAAAATAAATCTAACGTTGTGTAATGAAATCGATTTGAGTATCGGACGGTCAGAGAATGCGGAGTGTAAAATGAGGACTACGTGCATATGGGTCGGTAAAATGTTTAGCCATAAAGTACAGTAGCACGAAGTATCGTCGTAACCAAGACCCGCGTGTTTCAAACGACAATCCGGCCACGGGTTTGAATTCGAACGATCGAAGGACATCACCAGTACGCCGGTAACGTGGACGTTGCTTTCGATATCCTTTTCATCAGGTCATTGTTCTCGCACGCCAATCCCTCTTGCCTGATCCTGTAGCGTTCAACACAAGAGGAGGACAACATTCCAGGTGCCTCGTGCGTTTGCCTACAGGCGCTCGGCAGTCACGTAGTCTTCGTGCCCCGTCCCATATCTCATCCGATTCGACCCCATCTTCCTGGCGTTCGCCACGGTCACGACGAACGCTCGTCGCCGTCGAATCGGCCGTAGTCTCGTCCGCACTTCGCACTGGACTTCGCTGCGACGACAACAATTATCGAACGTTTAAGTATAGATCAAATTGTCCAACGAACGCGATAAAAGCGAATTTATTCCATCGCGTTCGCCGCACGGTTTAAAAATCAAATCGTTTTGTTTTTCGCCGCGCGTTTAGAACTGTATAGATTAAAGTGTGTCTGTAGTCATTCCAGTGTAAGATCGAAGTAAAGTTTATTTTTTTCGCAATTCTGGGTACAGGCGATGGAATTCGTCAAAAACAAGCGTATCCTCATAAATAAACGATTTTTTACGTGAATTTTTACGTGATTTACGTGTACTTTTATTTTTTACAAATATTTTTTGGACAGTAAATTTTTTAGTGGAGCACTTCGAAAATGATAATAATTGTTCTTATGAACTTGAAGACATTTTAATTTGATTTTGATTCTCTGTTTATCACACAACCACTACACGATTCACCTTAAAACATACAGCACTAAAATAAGAATACAATATTGTGGTACGTAGTTATTCGTATCAGCCGCGAATTCACGTTTGCCGCGAACACGTAAGACACAGCGTAAACCATCGGCCGATGACAATTTTTCGCCTGGACCGGCGGCTTGCTCCCGCGGCCACCACTGCCACATTCTTCTCTATCAGTATCATCCTCAGCACACGCGAACCTTTCACCACCGGCGTCTTGTTGACTGCCGCAGTATTCTTGGCTAACGGGATCGATCTAGCCACTGATACCTTTTGGGCTACCGGATTCTTTCCAGCCACCGATATCTTTTTGGTTAATTTTCATCCGATATATCAATATTTAAATTATTCAAAAATGCTCATTTCCACGACCCTTTTGTAAACGATAATTTAAAACAATTTCATATTGTGACACATTATAGCATTTTCCTCATAAGTGTTGTATTTTATCATTGTTTTTTTTTATTTTTATATTCGATAAATGTTTTATTCTGGGAATAAGTAGAGAAGTATAAATGGTCGAAATCATAAATATTTTTTATTCTTTGAAGTGAACAGTTCTTAAAATTCTAAATATAACATAAAATGGAGTACTGTTACTTGTAATTATTGATTCTTAAGTGCACAAATGAGCGTTTTTATTAATTTATACAAATAAAAATACAAAGTGCTTTAAAAACAAATACATCAAACAAACATGAGTTAAAATTTAAAATAGGTAATTTATCCATTAAAACTAAGTGAAAAGTTGTTTTGCTACTTTCAAAATACTAATGAAATTATTTACTTCAAAATACCGAAATAGTTGTAATGTTAACCTAACCACTTAAATAGAAACTATACCAAAATATAATATATGATACGTATACTTTAACCAGTCAAACCAACTTGTGTGTAAACTCCTGTAAAAGCATATAAATATTATGTTTGTGTTTCTGTCTAAACGCACGCATAATCATTACGACAATCATGTTATACTAATACAAAATAAGTTAACTGAAATATTTTAGTAGTCTTCTTTCATATATAGGACAAACATATTTACATTTTATTGCACGTAACTACGTGCACACTAATGCATCAATGTTTTATTTAATAATATACCGATTAATCAATTACTTATGTAATATTTGTTTGAAATTCGTTCATTTGAACAGACATATGGCAGGTAATTTATTTGCGCAAACATTTTCACAAATTAAATTCCGTTGGATTTTTTTCGATTGTTCATCACACGCTCACGTGTGTTTTTTAGTTAGTTAGCGGGTCTACATGCGATTACGTATACACGCAAACTAAAAAAAAAAAAAAAAAAAATAATAAAATAAATAACTGGTAACAATATTAGGTGTATATCATGCGTAGTTGGTATGTATAACATAAAAGTAAAATAAATATATTCGATAAGTGAGGCACATACTAGATCAATCATTTTTAAATGAATTACCTCCCGAAAATGATATATAATATTCAAATAAAATAAGTAAATTCTTAATCATGATGAGTCTTTAGCTGAACAAGTGCTCAAAAGGTAAGAAATCAATAACTCTTGCATAAGAGTAGTTGCTAATACTATATCATGAAAAAGTCCTGAAAAATTGCATGGTTTCAATGAATACATATTTATATTTTATTGTTATTAATATTATTTAATGCAACTAATTTTATATAACTGTGTATCATTGGATAGTATTAAAAATATTTATTGTTTTTAATAAATTATTTCAATATTTAATAGGTATTACGTTGATATTATTTTAAGAGAAATAACTTAAATAATTAAGTAATTAAAACTAGGTACGAATAACAGAGTTGGTCGCTTTCAAATATAGTAGCAAAATTTATCTTTTTTATGAAATCGTTCATGGAACTTTCGAAAAACTTGAAAATAAAGTGATTAAAAAAATTGTCATTATAATAGTTGTATGTTAATATAAAAACAGAACTACTCAATTTCTTATAATTTAAACATATATAACATAAATAGTTTACTAATCTTTCAAAATTCAAAAATTTAATTCTCAAAGACTTGACAGGCCTGAGAAAACATTTTTGTGTTTCAAACTCATCTCCTGATAATCTAGATTATTTTCATACCGTTTTTATGATTATTATTTTTAGTCTAAAATTACGATTCCTTCAAAAATGGTGTCCTGCTCACGTCCCAAATAATACATGTTTGTATAAAATAAAATAATTTTAAAAAAATAAATCAAAGTTTATTAAGACTAATTTCATGAAAAAAAACTATTTTTATCAAACACAATTTAAATCGAATGAGTATTTAGGTTCCTCGCGTTTAAGTTTTTATGATTTGTGAGCCTAACGTATAAGGATATCGGTTCTTTAACCAAATTTTTAATTTATATCATACAAGATGTTAATTATTCTCAATATATTCTCCCTATGAATTACATAGACATTTTAAATCAGCTTGGAATTTTAATAAAATGCTCGGGAAATGTCTAGCGAATACAAAGAATTCAAAGCGGACAATGGCGAATTTTTTAATAATGAAATAAAATATTCCTATATACGTACCAACTTAATAAATGAGTTGTTGGGTAGAACGAAAATACTTACATGTATTATACATCGATTATACTCACACATCCGTTTTGTGCTGACCAGCACGTAGTTCATTTGCAGGTCTCATTCCACACGCGGTCGCAGACATGTGTGAACCATTCTAGAATCAGAACTGACAGGAACATTGGAGATATCTTTGCTTCGTACGGTTTCGGGTACCACACTGTTGAATAGCACCGTTGTAGAGTTGTTGTTTGGCGGCGGTAGATCAAATTAGTTTCATGCGACCGATACGTGCTCATTCATCGGTGAGTATAGTGAAATAGAAACTACCATTTCGCATGAAAATCTCCTTTGCGAAGAAATTATCAAATGCACATTATGCAAAGAAAACGTTTTTTCAACTTTCGATATGCAAATGTCTAACATCCGTTCTCGTTTGGCTTTGTTATTGTAGCACCAATGTAACATATTATAAATACTTATTATGACTTTTTTTTTCTTATGGTACCGAGGACCGGAGAAGGAACTATGTTGCCAATACTTCTCCTCAATACGTATTGTGACTGAACAACTGGAATATACATTGGAATGTAACAAAAATGTTAATACTATATGTTACATGCAGAGGCGGATCTAGAAATTTATCAAGAGGGGGGTAATTAAAATCTATCCAACAGATACTATTCATACTTATTAACATACTTTTTAATATCATTATTTTGAATTTATTCTTACAAACTTGTATCAATGACAACATTTATATACTGAAAAACAACATTAATTTTATAGATGTGGTACAGCAAAAATAAAAAAAATTCCAATTAATAAAAATACACATTAAAAATTAAAAATAGAATAAGGTTACATTATTATTTAGTAGTGTACCTGTGTTCTTAACGAGTGTAGTTGTCGTGTAATAAATCGTCATGCCAAGGTTTCGTCAAGCCCCGATTGACAGTTTATCGTAACTATTTTGGATAGTGGGTACGTTATAATCGTTACGTAACGCTGAATAGAACTAGTATTTCTCACAAGTAACAATGTAATAATTTTTTATAAAATAAGCTCAATGGGGGGGAGGTTATTTACCCTATTATCCCCTCCCCTTGGATCTGCTACTGGTTACATGAGCAACAATCGTTTAACAGAAAAACCATTTTCAACGCGGTTTCGTAAATATACAGGTTACTGAAATGTATGAGAGTATAAATTGGACTGAAGGGAAAACAAAACAACATTATTTGAAATAATTGTTATGTTGTATTCGGTTTTAAACTAAATAACATTGTATATGTTTTCGATTCTATTTTTCGATTCTATTTTGACAAAATAGTTGAATAATTGTATAAACCGGTACTGTAAAATTCTGTCTATTTGTTCTATACACTTGGTGAACTTTTACAATATAGATATTTACTTTATTATTTAATCATTTAATTGTGTATATATATAAAAAAAAAACAACAAAAATAGTTTTTAAAATAAGAAAAATTCTAAATTATTTATTAGCAGGTACTTATACCTGCTACTCAGCTAACGTTTTAGCTGAAATGTACGAAATGCACCCTCCGCCTCAGTGCGTTGCATTATTGCATCACTAACACCTATTAAACCATCGGAAAACGTAAATCCGCATTTGAATGTGTTTCACGTCATTATGCTATTTAACTAAAAAGACAGATGAGATAGGATTATTGTAATAATATCAAGTAAATCATTGCTACAAACCCTATAAGTTTTGGTGTACTCAATCGATAAAATATAAAATAATTATCAAATTATTTATAATAATTTATTCATCAGCAACAAGTCAAAAGTTATATACAGTTTGGTATATTTTTCTTTCTTTTACCTTACTTCGATACTTTTAAAAGCTGACCAACACTCCGTTATGTTTTTACCATAACTAATCGACTATTGCTATCAAATTTCTCGATATAAGGTATGTAATGATTTTATGTTTCCGTTTTGTTTTTTATAATTTTATCTTTTCACTTTTCTGTGAAGGTTTTTTTCCAGTAGTTTAAATACACTGAAATTCTCGTGCAACATCTCATTTGAACGGAAATAGGACACAGAAATGGTACTTTAGAGGTAATTTTTCAATTCTCTCGCTTGTCTTCGCAAGCTGATTGAAGAAACTACAAACAGTATCGAAATACTGTTAGTGAATTAAATTTATTCTTTTATACTTATTTCAACAAAAAAAATTGTTTTCTGTTTTAATGTTTAAATTTGAACACTGGTTTATTTTTATAGTTTTCAAATGTTATCTTGAGTATACCAGCTTACTTGATTTTTGATAATTATGACAAAATAATCTAAAGACTACTCTTCTTTTCGTACTCTGTTTTTAGCAAATAAACAGCATTGTAACTGATTCTAGTGTTATTTTCAATTGCTATTAATGAACTAGATACTGATATTCAAGTAAATGAAAAACAATCTGAAACTCAAGTATAAGACATGCAGTGTACTTTATTCGTATATTTGGGTTTTAACACTAATTTACATTTGTTCTAAATACCCATGAATTTACCTGAACTTAAATTAAAAACCACTGACACAATTGTTAAAAAATAATACCTGTCTAAAATGTTTTAATTTAAGCCATAAATAATTAGTCGTACGCATTGGCATTTTATTTCAATTCATTTTTAAGCGTATTGTAATGGTTGGAAATTACTCATTGGATTTACACTTATAGATACATATTTATATAGTTACAATAATTTAAATACGTTTCTAGAAAAAATGTTTATAAAAAGTAGATTATACTCTAAATTATACTTATAGAAAATGTTTAACATTCGTAATGTTGTAATATTTTTATAATATAATAAATACAGGCAACTTCATGTTGAATGAACGTTCTTCGAAACTTTGTTCAATAATTTTCATAAGAAAATAGTAATTAAGTTATTTAAAAATATTTATATTTTAAACAACTATAACAAGAAAAAAAAATTAAGATATTAATATAATGATTAAAAAAAAATTTTACCAATGAGCGACTCCCGATAAACTAGAACCAAATTATTTAAATCTATATCAATATGGGATTTAACTATTTTTAGTATTTAACTTTTTTTAACTTTTTAAGTTTTGCTTTTGATTCCTGAACATTGATTGAAATTGGTATGCTAATTACTTGTTTCATTTTTAAAAATAAATAGTTAAAATCGTTTAAGTTCAAGAGAACTAATTTTGATTTTCTACGAATGTAAATTGTTTATGAACACATATAACTTCGGTAAATGCATAACATGAAAAACATTTTGTAAATAATAATCGTATTATATATGGTAATTTAAAATTGTTATGCCAATGAATAATGCAAGTATCCTGGTTAAATGGTTTAAAATTAACATTTTCGAAAATGCCATTGTAAATAATCAAAATAAACTGCAATCAATCTCTTGATTATTTAAATTATTCAAATATCGTATTTTCGACATGAGATGTGAATATCATAAAATACTCGAACGCTCGTTATTATTATACAGACTGACACTTATTAAAATGCAAAAACAATCATGTTAGTTACGATGAGTTTGCTTATAATTTTAAAATCATATATAAGCCTAAAAAAAAAGTACCTATGATATGTATTTAAATAATTTTACATCATTATGATTTTGATTTTGGTTGCTGTTTATTGCTTAGTCTTAGATTATTGAAACAGGTTAGGCATTGAAATAGGCATAGGTGCTTATGAGATAAGAGGTAAAAATTAATTTCTCTCGAAGTTTAGACTAGTACAAAAAACATTTATGTGTATGAAATATGTGTTTTTATACTATTAAATTAGAAAAAGTCCAGAGAAAGTTTTTCCATTTTTATGAGCATATAACTATGAAATTTAAGCAAAATACGGATAAGATTGCAAACCTTGCAGGTTTAAAGTCACTAGAAATTAGACGGTTAATTGTTGATGCTACTTTTATGTATAAAATCTTAAATGGAGTTATCGGCTGTCCTGAGTTATTACAAAAGATTGGTTTCAAAGTACTCTCTTTCAATTCTAGACATAATCCTCCTTTTATTATACCTCAGTCAAAAACAAATTATTTCCAAAATAGTCCCATGTGTCGCCTTCCAACGTTATGTAATCAAATAAAAAATGTCGATTTTTTCTTTGATTCTTTCACCATGTTAAAAACTTATACCTATTTATAATTCTAATAATTAGTGTACATTATTATTCGGTAATTATTGCTTCTTTATTATTACTGTACTCCTACCCCTTGGGGTGTTTGTTTATTCATTGATTTTTGAAACAATAATTATAATATTATATCTGTGCGAATACATTATTTTGCATTTGATTTCTTTCTTTCAAACTAACACTTCTAAGCACCTCTAACCACAGGGTTATTCATTTTATTGTTAAAATCACATTGTCTTGTTGTTCCATTGAAATATTTTTTTATCACTGTTATAGACCTCAATTAAAAAATTGTATGCATTCTATAATAAACTTCGAGTTGGAAATCAGATTGTCCATTAAGTAACATCGCAAAAAACAAATCACTTAGAACTCCAGTGATATATTAACTTCTATACCTAATATACCAGTATCAATATTTACAATGAAATAGACAATAATATAAAACACTTGATATGAGATAGAAAGAATTAGAAATATTAATGATTTAACTATTGTAAAATTTAAATAAATTTATAGAAATGTTAACTAGTAGATATTAATATTTTATTATTACAAACATTTTGAAATACTATAATATTAAAAATGGGCAAATGTAAACTGGGCTCGCAATTACCTTTTTTATTGTAAATTCGGCCCGTTAAAATTTTAAGTAATAAAGTAGGTAGATTGTAAACTCAGCCCGCAAATTTCAGGAAAAAAAATGGTTGGTTGTAATCTTTGCCCAATAATATTTACCAATCAAATATATTAATCAAATAGAATTAATATTGTTTTTAAGTCCACTTGTATTGATAAAAAAAATAAAATATCGATTAAAAAAAAATATTGATAATAAATTATTGTTTGGATCTAGAAAACATTATATAATATACGTCTAATGTATTTTTGATTTTTAAGGTCTACAAAATTATTTCTATAGCGTAACATTTCATAATTTAATATTTTTCCCTAATAAAAGGAACTCCATTTTAAAAGCTTTTTAAATTCGTTTAAATGTTTAAACATGTTTAACAAATTCCGAAATGAATGGTTTTTCTTTAAGGCAACAAGCTTATAAATAAACTTGATTTACCATTTATGATCATTGTACTCTAAAAGTGTAAATAGAACAGTTTTTGACATTTAATCAATACGTACTAACAAAATTTGTTGGATATATTATTAAAGGTTTGGATCTGGGAAAAGTTTACAATATGATCGAAAATTATGCATGTACGTGTGTGGTATATAATACGATGTATTTATTATTTTCAACGGTGTTCGTTCGAATACATTTTCTGTTCGTACAACTTTTATTATTTACATGCATTTTATGTTTATATTATTGTAGTACATATTTATATTGAGTCGGCAATAAGACTACATTCAGTACAGCTTGAAAAAATTCAAATTCAATTCGTTTCGAATCGTGTTCTAACAAGTTTTAGTAGCCGGTTAGAGCGCGATCCCGCAAATTGTTTGCGCATTATTGTTATTTCTCCCCCTTCCCCCACATAAATTATTTGTGTACAAATAAATGTCATAAATTATATTAAGCATACGTGTATATAATATCAAATATACATCAATAATAAATAATGTTCCACAGGGGTTCCTAACCGTATGGTGTGAAAAGCACGTCAAGTGTACCGTGAAATATATAACAGCTTGTGTATAACGTGTGTGTGTGTGTGTATAGTTTAGGTACTTTTGCCAAAAATTCATCCGTGCTCTGGAGATAAAATAAATCGAACAACTCGGTATGCGACAGTATAAAAAAAAAGGTTTGAAGTTTTATTGGTTTATATAATAATCGTTGCGGCAACGATGGCGGCCCGAGTTCGGGTCTTCGAATGCAGAGAGATAATGCGGAAAATCGGCACGTTTTATTGATACACATAATTTGTAGCATAAGTAAAAAATTCGATAGTTATTAATATTATTCGTTCCTAGGTAACTACTGTTATATAAATTAACTTATCTAAGCATAAGGCAGCTGTAAGCGATGTCCCTAACAAGTCGTTGTTCGGGGTAACCACGCTTTGAGGAATATGTGGACTGTAGGTGTAATTAAATAAACATATAATACATATATATATATATATATATGAGATGTATTGAAATATAACAGATTATCAAATATACCCAAAATATAATTGTACGAAATTACGATACAATATTAAAAATGAAACTATATCAATAGAAGTACAATAAGTAAATTATAATACACTCTTACCGCGTACTGCGCCACTGCAACAGCCGATAATGAGATTACGCGACAACCATCAACGTAAACCAAAGTCACAATAATTACGCGGAACTTACCAACGCAATAAAGCACGGTGACTATCGCACGGATGGTCGCGGCGGCCCGTAATATATAGGAACCGTCGTGGATAAATCAGTAGAGCGTGGGGAGAGGGTGTCGCGTCTAGAATATTCGAGCGCTGTCGTGGTGACACAGGCGCGCTTATCGAATGATCGAGAATATTCTCGATCATTCCAGAACTGTACCCAACATCCTCCCGCCTTTGAAAGGACGCTTTCAAAAGTTACAAATATATAAACAATGAGTAATGAATTGTAAATCTTATACCATTTACATAAAGAAAAGTAAAAAAAATAAAAATAAAAATAAACAATAAAATAAAATACAAAACTGGTTGATAGAAGAGCCATCGGATCAGCACATAGGCAGCTTCACTACTTTTACCACTGGACGCTTCAAAGTTCCGTCGGATGTCTTTAACGTCACAACACGTACAACATCATCTGCACCTGGATGAACGTCAATCACCCTTCCTAATTGCCATGACATGACGGGCCGTCCCGAAGACTTAACGACGACCAAATCACCGACCTTTAAGTTGGTATCTTGCCTTAACCACTTTTGACGGCCTTGCAATGTCTGAAGATACTCATTGGTCCATCGTTTCCAAAAACTTTGTTGCGCTTGTTTAATCAGCTGCCACCTAGTTAGATGGTTCATCTTAACGTCCATCAAATCAGGTTCTGGAATTGCCATGAGGGGTTGTCCTATCAGAAAATGTCCAGGAGTTAATGCACATAACCCGTTCGGGTCACTTGAGACACCTGTGAGTGGACGTGAATTTAAGATTCCTTCGATACGAATAATTAGTGTGGTCAATTCTTCCATGGTCATTATTTGGTCACCGATAGCCTTTCGCAAATGAGTCTTGACACTTTTGATGGCCGCCTCCCAGATCCCTCCAAAATGAGGGGCTGCAGGTGGATTGAAATACCACTGACACGGGATCCTGCTCATTAAAATTTCCCGGGTTTTTGCTTCGTCAAACAAAGATTTCAATTGCCGAGCGGCACCTACATAATTTGTTCCACAGTCAGAACGTATTTCCACTGGAATTCCACGACGAGCAGTGAAGCGGTCGAAGGCAGCAATAAACGCTTCCGTAGATAAGTCACTTACCACTTCCAGATGGACTGCCTTCACTGATAGACACACAAATAGAGCAAGATAAGCCTTGTTAGTCTTGGCACCTCGTCGACGGCTTTCTTTCACGATAAACGGTCCGCCGTAATCCATACCAACGAATGCAAATGGTCGATGAGGCTGTACTCGTACTGGTGGCAAGTCGGCCATGACTGGTTGTGGACATACAGCTCTATGGCGCACACATCTAACACATGCATGTATAATTCTCCGAATGGCTGCACGTCCTGATACAATCCAATATTGTCTTTGAATCATTGTCATATCTAATTTTGGTCCGGCATGTAGAAGATTCAAATGATAATGAATGATAATTAACTGCATAACATGAGCAGCCTTAGGGAGCAGCACTGGATGCTTGGCTTCCTCGGTCAGAAGTGAGAAACGAAGTCGGCCGCCGACACGTATCAATCCTTCGTTGTCTAGATATGGTGACAACTGAGCAAGTGAGCTTGGGGTTATCGATGCCGATGTATTTTCCAACTGCTTTCGCAAGCCTTCCCAATAACAGTCTTGCGTAAGCTTAATACTGATAAGAAGCGATCGATTGAGTTCAACTCGAGTAAGCGGACCACTGTTTACAAGCCTCTGTTTGCAACGGTCAATGAAGCGCCACACAAACGCCAGTGTTCGTTGCATTCTCGTTAATGACGAAAAACGACGGAAGATCTCTTCGGATTCATTACATTTAAGGATATGTAACACACACTTGGCTGGTTGTTTATACTCCGGAAGTTGCTCGGAAGGAAGTCCTGTTAAAGTTTGACTCGGCCATTGTTCTTCAGGCTGCCGTAAGAATTCTGGACCGTTTAAATGTAACTGCGAATCAACCAACTGTCGTGGAAATAAACCTCTTGATGCGGGGTCCGCTGCATTTTCCGAAGTTCTTACGTGACTCCATTCACAATTGGGCAGTAGCTCCTTTATTTTGTCAACTCTATTTTTAACAAATATTTTAAAATCCTTTGGCTCGGCCTTTAACCATGCCAAAACAATAGTTGAATCGGAGAATGCCTTGATGCCTTGTACACGTACCAATTCCTTCAACAGTGACCTCTTATGTGAAATGAGTCGGGCTAACAGAAGTGCGGCACAAAGTTCTAGACGGGGTATGGTCAAGGACTTATCGATCTTAGACGCCTTTAGCGGAGCAACCTTTGACTTGCAAGCAATGAAATGCACATTGATAAAACCTTGATTGTCCGCTACTCGTAAGAAAACCGTCGCAGCATAACCCCTTTGTGACGCATCTGCAAACCCCACTAGCTGCGCCTTTACACAATTTCCAATGCTAATATGACGAGGTAACTTCAAGTGCACCAACGATGGAAGTTCTTCTATAAATATATTCCACTTAGAAGAAATCTCATTGGAAATTGGAGTGTCCCAGTTCAGTCCTTGGCACCATAGTTCTTGCATTAGGCACTTAGCCCAAAAAACCATTGGGCCTAATGTTCCAATGGGGTCAAATAAACGAGCGAGAACTGACAGTACTGATCGCTTTGTGGGTTGCATTTCTGTAATATTTGACCTATATCCGAATGTATCTCCATACGGGTCCCAGTAAAGTCCCAATATTTTTACAGCCTGTCCATAATGAGGTTCATAATATGGGTTACTGGCGCAGTCCTCCTTTGCAACGCCTTTCAATACTGCGGGGCAATTGCTGGCCCATTTACTTAGCTCAAAACAGCCTTTCTGTAACAACCCAACGACTTGACATTGCACCTTCAGTATACCTTCACTAGTATCGACACCTGCAATAATGTCGTCCACATAGGTATATGACCGCAGAAATTGTCTTGCCAATGGAAATTCTGGACCATTATCTTGTTCCAATTGAAGAAGACAGCGAATTGCTAAAAACGGTGCTGAATTTATACCATAGGTAACAGTGCACAACTCATATTCCTGTACTTCCTCGTGTGGTGAACGCCTCCACAGAATGTGTTGGTAAATACGATCTTCTTCTCGAACGAATATTTGTCGATACATTTTAACTATGTCCGCTATGAATATGTACCTATAGAATCGACAACGCAATAAGATGTCCCCGATATCAGTTTGCAACTTAGACCCAGTTGCTAAGCAATCGTTCAAAGAACGTCCCGACGAGGAGGGGGCGGAGGCATCAAAAACAACTCGAATTTTTATGTCATTCTCTTTCCGTTTTACAACTGCGTGATGTGGTATGAAATATTCTCCCGTGCGTTCAGTCACCCTCATATGGCCTAGTGCAATATATTCATCCATAAAATCACGATAGGCATTGTATAGCTCTTCGTCTTTACTTAGGCGACGTTCGAGATTATATAAGCGATTCAGAGCCAATGAACGGGACGATCCTAAGCCTAATGAATGAGCGTCGAGCTTTGTATTTTCCTTATCCGTTGAACCAAGAATTATGGATTTGAAAGGCAAAGCGACATGGAATCTTCCATTACAATCCCGCGATACTGTTTCTTGAAAATATCTTTCACACGCTTCGTCTTCTGTGCTTGGGCTATGATATATATCAGGTTCTTCAACTTCCCAAAATCGTTGTAAAATCTTACCTATATCCTGGACGTCTGATGCCACATGAACCGCCAACGATGAAGCCATAGAGTATTCTCTTGACCCTTCTATGGCTCCGACTATCACCCATCCAAACTGTGTGTGCAATGCCGAAGGCAGACCGGGACTATGAACAATGTCCGATTGCGATTGCAAGATGAATGGATATAAATCCCCACCAATTAACAAGTCTATAGGACCTGGTACATCAAAATTAGGGTCAGCGAATGGAAGATGCCCGTATTGCTCACGAATTGAAATGGGTAATTTTTGATTCGGCATAAGAGCGGTGAATTTTGGCAATATTACGACGTTGGTGGCCGATATTTGTGGTACATCATATAATAAGGGGCTAAAACAACAATTGGTTGAACCCTTAACCGTTCGTACGGGCTGCTGTGCAAGACCACTAACCTCTACTCGTCCCTTATGACGCGGTAAACCAAGACGAATCGCACATTGATTTGTAATGGCTGAAATTTGTGATCCAGTATCTAATAAAGCTCGAACTGGCACCAGCTTACCAGATTGGTCTTGTATTCTCACTATCGCCGTAGCCAGTACAACGTTAACATCCGATTTCACGGCGCCTGAAAAGTTAGTAGGTGTTAAGTTCTGATCCACGGGGCTTTCAATCGGTGTTGGAATTGCCGCTACGTTAGGTATTGATGTCTTCCCTGAACCCTTATGTTTCGAATCTAAATGGAGCAATACGCTGTCGTCCTTCACAAGTTTTGCATAAGTACCCAGACTTACAAAAGTTTGCTTCATGATCCGGACGTAGACAAACAAAACATAATTCCTTTTTATTGACAAACTCCCGCCGTTCGGGGACAGATTTTCTCTTAAACACTAAACATCGAAATAACGGGTGATCACGATCGCAAAACGCACATTTGTTCTTGGCAGTGGTAATAGTCGCTAATGATGTCTTCACGGTCGTCTGGCCGCCCTTGCCTTTTCTTGAACTACTGTTGCCTACTGACAGCGTATTCGTGTTAGCGCCGACATTTTCTAAGATCTTACACCGATTCGCGGCGAAATCTAATAGCTCGTCTAGCTTTGGTATACTTTCTTGAGGTATACTTGCTTCAAATAATCGACGAGTATCAGGGTCAATGACACGGGCACCGATGTAAAATAACAGGAACCCAGACAAATCAACAACACCAAGTGCCTTTAGCGCAGCCACATTCTCACGAAAGGTATTGACGAAAGATAATAACGAGGATACCGATTCCCGTTGTAAACGTTCAAACGAAAATAACCTATCACAATGGGCTGTAGCAAGAAGCCGCTTGTTGTCATAACGCTCCCGAAGCGCACACCAGGCGATTGCATAATTGTCTGAGGTTAATGGAACCGATTTAACAATGTTTAAGGCCGAACCTGATAAACAAGATACCAAATAATGGAAGCGCTCTATATCCGTTATTGACCGATTTTCATGCACTAGTGACGTAAACATATCGCGAAACGCGCACCAATTGATAAGACTACCGTCGAATTTTGGAAGCTCTATCTTCGGCAACGATAGCGACGCACGAGAATTATACGTATTTTCGTGTTCTACGATTGCACCTTGTTTTGTAGTTGAAAGATATTCACTTACTTTCGAAAACACCACTTGAATCTCTCCACACATTTCTTCCATATTCTCGGTAATTCCTAAATCTGAACTTGTAAATTCGTCAGACCTGTTTAATTCAACCAGTGACGAAAGAACATTTCCTTGCTCCGCTTCAAACGACTTAACCGCACGCTCTAATGTCCCGTGACGTGCGATAAATATCGGTCGTTTATGTTCGTCCGTGTCCGCTTCCATCGCCAACGCATGTATTTTCTGTATTGAATTTAACACGGCGTCCCTTGCAACGCGTGCTCGCGATAATTCTTTCAAAGATCTTGATGGAGCCATACTAATTAACAAAAGGATCCGGCTCGAAGGACCAACAATGTAAGCGATGTCCCTAACAAGTCGTTGTTCGGGGTAACCACGCTTTGAGGAATATGTGGACTGTAGGTGTAATTAAATAAACATATAATACATATATATATATATATATATATATATATGAGATGTATTGAAATATAACAGATTATCAAATATACCCAAAATATAATTGTACGAAATTACGATACAATATTAAAAATGAAACTATATCAATAGAAGTACAATAAGTAAATTATAATACACTCTTACCGCGTACTGCGCCACTGCAACAGCCGATAATGAGATTACGCGACAACCATCAACGTAAACCAAAGTCACAATAATTACGCGGAACTTACCAACGCAATAAAGCACGGTGACTATCGCACGGATGGTCGCGGCGGCCCGTAATATATAGGAACCGTCGTGGATAAATCAGTAGAGCGTGGGGAGAGGGTGTCGCGTCTAGAATATTCGAGCGCTGTCGTGGTGACACAGGCGCGCTTATCGAATGATCGAGAATATTCTCGATCATTCCAGAACTGTACCCAACAGCAGCCTCGGAAATACGAAATGTATTTTGAAACTTTAATTATTCTCTGTTTTACCGTAAGCGTAATATTTAAGACCATAGTTATACCGTTGATAAAATATATGTCAAATGAACACAGCTTGAAATTTAATATTCTACTGTTCTACACTATTTACTGTGTACTTCACTATTTTGAAATTAATTATTTACTCGTGTTGACAGTGATCGGAGTTGCGCAAAATAAATGAAGAATTGTCTTCAATTTTAAAATAATTATTTTTACAATAATATTTATGATATTAATTCTCATATATTATAACTTATATACATGATATATACACTTATATACGGAGTTGGAAATGAATTAAAATATACATTTTTGATTTCTAGTTTAGTTACTTATTTATAAACTATTACAATTTGTATGTAGGTATGATTATATTTTTATTTGAAACTTAAGACAAATTTACAAGTATATATTATTTACCAACAATTTATCAATAGGTTTAAAAATAAATGTATTACAACAAATGAGAATTAATCCTCATCTGTAAAAGAAACAATTTATGCGAGTATTATGGTAAATTATATGTATTGCGCTAAAAAAGTTCTCATGTTCTGTAGAAACTACCAAAGTATTTGTAGCTGAGATAAAAAGTTTTAAATTGCTTGGTATTATAAATTATAAATCTACGAATTCACGAAAATCTTTAACTGACCTCTTTCATTTATTTCGAATATATTTGATTGTTACATTTTTAATTTATCCTTTGCCATAAAATTATCAATTTTGTAAAGACCATTTCTGGTACCTTAGAACTTTTAGAAGTTATATAAGTACATCATATTATTAAATGTATTATTTGATAAAGCATATGAAGTAGAACATAATATTCCATATTTGGAATTTTCAGTTAAACTATGGTAAAATTAACTGGAATTTAATTCATTTTTGTTATTTTTTTAAAGTTCAACATACATTCAAATTCTTCAGTTCATTATAATAAATCATTATAACACTTTTCAGACATAGATTAAAAAATTAAATTATTGTCATATGCTTTGGGTATTTTAAAATATTTTTTATAGTTATAATGAAAGATCAGACAATTCTGTTGAAGTATCAAATAGGAAAATCAAATCAGTTGATAATAATTAAATTATTAATTTTAAGGTATTAAAATTATTTTTCTTTAATTGTTCTTGTGTCACCCATATTGCATTCATCATAATGTAAATAAAATGCTTCATAGTTTCTCCGCACTACTTAAACGAATTTTAAACTTGAAGCTACGAATCTAATATTTAAAATAAGACCAATTGAAATAAATTTTATTTCTAACCGTCTTTTTTTAAAAAAAAAATCACACCTATTGATTTTTTGGCGAAGCACTATAAAACATAGAAAATTAAAACTTGTTTTAAGATTATTATCAATTATTTTATTAAGTAAATCGTTAACATAAAGCTCTAGCGTATGATTAGAATAAAGCCTGACCAAAAAATGTTGATACTTGTCGGTTAAAAGTTTTAAAACAGCTTTTTATCGCATCATATTTGATGGACCACCAGAAGTAAAATAAATAAAGTTTTCTATCAATTGAGTATTTAAGAAAAAACTTATGTTTAGTAAGACACAACAAAATTTGACTAACTATAGTTTTTTCATTCTATTAAACCTGAAAAAAAATTAATTGGATCTGCAAAATGTTTAATATTCATGGAAGCTTTAATACAATCCTTAAAAATACTTTTTTTTTTTTAGACTAAAGTAGCTTCACCAATTAATATAGATATTTTAGAACTACTTTAAAAATTAAAATTTGTAACTTTTCTCTTCGTTTTATTAGCAGTGTGACTAGAAATATCGGCACAGGAATGATCATTGTGTAATATGGTCTATATTTAATCAGAATCACTTTTGAAATTGAACACCATATCGCAAAATCAGTATATGTTCTACTCTTTTTAATAACTTTATCTATTGTATTAAATACTTTTGTTGAGCTTTCAAACTCAACAGAAATGCACTTTGATACGGCTATTAGAAAAATGTTTTCCTCTCGTATTTTAACAATCTGTTCGCATCTTAACATTCACTACTCTTTTGTTTGTGTATTTTTTTCTTAAATATTGTCTTTTATCTTTATCAGTCACTCCATGAGTATTTACATCACATTATATCTATTTAGAAGCTTATCTACTTTTTTGTTTTTCGTAAGTGACAAAGTTTTGTAAATTTTAACAAACATCATAGCCTAATTTTTGTTTCTTCGTCACTAACCAAGGATTTTAGCGTAAAAAGTTGGATACCTACATTTCATTTGTCTATACGCTTGGCAAATCCAAATTAGAAATATTTTCAATAAAATCTTCACTAGGATCACCATTACACTTATTTAAATTATTTGTACTACTATCACTAATTTTGTTCTGGTATTATTACTGATTGATTTATTATGTTTTTGTTCTTATCAACATTAAAATATAAGAAATTACACTTTGATTATTAGATCCATGTTTCAAGTGAACAAATATAATGAGATAAAAATACTTGTTTCTTATTAAAAAAAAAAAATAATAATAATAATAATAATAAAAACATTGTATTATTATAACACTTATTAAAAAATCATCATAAAAAATAACAATATAAATCGATGTTCTATGTTTATAATTATAAAATTTTAAAGGATGTATTTTTTTGGATAAATAGTTAGAGGGATGAGAAATATAGATTACAGTAAGTAGGGGTATACCATCCCCCCGTATTCTGCCACTTAGACCACTCCGACCATAACACGTTAACCGCCGTAATATACTGTACCTTTTAATTGAGTTAATTTTTTTTTTTTATCTTGTTTTTAAAACTTTCGTTTCATCTCACCGTAATAACAATCATAATAATAAAAAAGATATGACTAATAAACTATATTTATTAAAAATGAACAGTTTTTATAAAATAGCCGTTATTTCGTATATTTTATATTTTAATTTTAAAGCACAGTTTTCTTTTAAACGTAAATAATATTTATGTAGGTGAAAACTATTGTTCAATTATAGTGCAACATTTTTTGAGTTTTTATTATCTCTAACAAACAATTGCCATAATAGATTTTAAAATACGTTTAGACTATAATAATATTAACAATTTATAAACTAAGACAATAATAATTATTTAATTGTTTAGACGTATTATAAATATAATTTAAATGCATGCATGTTACAAGCTAAATTATTTTGAAATTATATGAGATTTTTCGATCAAGCAAATATAACTCTATTATTATCAGATACGTTTAAAATCATAGATTTTTCTAGATCGTCACTGAAAAAATACAAAAACAAAATGCATCAAATCAGGGACAAACATAGAAAAAGTGTTAGAGAGTTTTGAAAAAATATAAAATTTAAAATATTAATAAATATTATACTTTATTACTCATTATATAATATAAATATATTGTTATTTATTTTATAAGTCAAAAGGAAAGCTTTTAAAGAACTATTAAATTTATAGGTCAGATCATGTTTAATTACATATTTTTTGATATTTTCTAAAGGGCTTTTAGACCAATAATAGTCCCTCTGTATTTACACCTGCATCACATTATATATATACATGTACAGTATATTTATAATCTGATATTCAGGGATGAACGCAGAAAAAAATTTCGGGGATTTTGAAAATATGTGAAATATTTTGTTTGTTGTAGATATTTGTTAAAAATTTGTATAATTTATATAAAATTTTCTGTTTTACGGGAGAAGAGGGTTAAATCCGTAATATCTCGCTAAGTTACTGCAGATTTTTGTTTCTTTTTTTTTTTTTTGTGTGTGTAATTATAAAATATTATGTTCGATCGTTATATTATTTCCAAATTTGTTAAGAACTGTACAATTCGCAGCAATGTCTAATTGGTTGCAGCTTAGATATGGTACGAACTGCCAAGTTAAATATACCTTCACAATATTATTTACCTGTATAAAGGCAACAACTATGCTTCTGTGTTAATAGCGTAAATCACATACTTTAAGGAACAGAAATTATGCGCCTAAATACACACGCCTACTCACCTAATTAATTATTATTCGGTTTAATCATTGTATCTGAAAAATTGTTCACAAAAAAATCAGTAACAAGGTATCGGCTACAAATTTAGGATGTATCGCATTAAGTTGTAACATATGTTACTCGTATGTTTACCGTGTTCTATTTTCCGCGTAACTGAGATCAAAATGTCATTATTAAATTCGTGTTCGTGTTGGTTTTTTAGTTCGGTTTCGTATGCCGACAAGTGCGCACGTATACCAATACACGCTCCGTTATCAGAGTAAGTGAAAGGTCATCGTCATTACGCGCATTCGCGCCATGGACGTTGTACCTAAATACTATAATATGTTCGGCACGCCGCTTTCACACGATATAGCCAAAAAACTGTCAACAGTTTATGATATCAAGGGGAATGTTATTCCCTTCCAAAATACGGTACCGGAAGGCAAAATCATTCACATTCACGGCAAACGTAATTTGTCTTCTTCGTCTACTTCTCCCAGACCTGCGGACAAAAATCAAAACCATTTGTTTCCCCGAATCGATTCGGGGTTCTACAATGCGACGAGGATCCAAGTGAGTGTGCTTTTCTCCAACCTAGTGATCTTACTGCTGTACGTGAGACTCAGTCTCGTCCCGATATCAACAAAAATGCTACCCGTTCTCAACCTATATACATCAAAAATATTACCAATTTCACCTTGTTCAAAAATAAATTAATACAACTCACGTGTATTAATGGTTTCACTTGTAAGGCTACACCATCTTATCTTATCGTTCGACCAAGTGGGCCTGCCAATGCTAAATTAATACTTGACCACTTAAGGAACTCCGACACGGATTTCCACACTTTTTGTCCACCTAGCTCTCGGCCATTCAGGGTCGTAATCAGAAATCTTCATCAATCAACTCTTAGTTCTGATATCTCTGATGCTATAACTGAGCTTGGCTTCTCGGTTAGACATGTTGAAAATATTAAAAAGAACAAAATATCTCTACCGTTATTTTTCGTAGACCTAAATCCCAATATCAATAATTCGGACATCTTCAAAACTACTAGGTTATTGCATACCTCCGTCGTGGTCGAAAAACCACATAAATCCAAAATCGGTCCACCTCAATGCCATAAATGTCAGGCTTACGGTCATACGAAAACATATTGTTCACACAAACCTCGTTGCGTCAAATGCGCAGAAGAACATCTCTCCGACATGTGTTCCAAAGATAATAGTCTACCGGCTAAATGCGCACTCTGCGCAGGTGCTCATACCTCTTCGTATAAAGGATGCCCAGTCTACAAAAAACACGCCGCTTCTTTCCAAAAACAAAAATGGGGAAGACGTTCAACCTTCTTTTCAGGGCCTACTAAATCCATGAACTCTGAGAATCCCTGCAATTCCAACCAAACTCGTACCTACGCTGATGCCACAATCAATCAACCACCTACCGTATTATCTGTTAATTTAAATAAACGTATTAGCGAAATCTCAAACATTTTGTATCCATTAATTAAGTCATTAATGAATGTTTTAAACAATTTAAATTTAATCTTATCTACTCCTTAATTATTGTTATTACTAAAGTTATTCTGATCATTGATTTCATATTTTTATTATTATTATTTGTATCATCAGCACATGTAGTGGTTCTATTGTTTTTACCGTTTCATTTAAAAAAAAAATAAGATACTTATTAATTTATTCTTGTTATATTCTATGTTATATTCATATATATTAACTGATATAATTGTATTGCTGTAATGTTATAAACAAAGGCAAAAAAAAAAAAAAAAAAAAAAAAAAAAAAAAAAAAAAAAAAATTCGTGTGCTTTGGTCTAAATGAAGTTATAATAACAACAAAACCAAACGACAATTATGTCCGTGAAAGACCTGCATGAATTCTTTGTTATTTTATTTTAGAATATATACTGAGCCCTTTTGATACAATTAACTATTAAAAAGAACGGCCATATATACCTTTATACGTACGACTTACAAAAAAAAAAAGAACAAAGACATAAATTTAAAGAGATAAAAAGATAGTATTATATGATGACAAAAGCAACAATACACAAATTAAAAATATAACTAAACGGTGACTAATGAAATAGAAGTATATTAATGAGAAAATAGGGTCCGTATTGTTATTATCAGGGCTCGGAAGTTGTGGCACTAAAAATGGTAATTTTTAGCTCCTTAATAAGCACTAAAAAACTCCAAAATATGCGCTATAAATAGCACGAAAAATCAAAAAATATGTATTTAACTTGAAAAAATTATAATTATAAATTTATTACAAAAAAAAATTAAATGTTATTAATAATTAGTAATTACATTTGCCAATTACTATACTGTTATATAATAATTATACTGTTTTATTAATCGTTTATGTTCATTGACGGTTCAGGGACTGGCTGGACTGGTTAAATTAAAACTGTTAACAAACATGTTAAATTATTTAATTATGTGTGCTTATAATTAAATTAATTCATATATTTACCCTAGGAATTACACTGGATTATTAAATGTTTTCGTAAATTTTCGAATTGGAAAGACCTGCGGTTATTTGATAGTATATCATAGTATAAGGGAATAACACTGACGTCACGAACTATTAATACATCGGACCGTCGATGAATTTTAGAACGGTAAAAACATGAAATATTATTGGCTTTATTTCTAATAATTTTAATATTTTTAAAAATATAACCAAATAAAATTATTATTTTCAACTAAATGTGGTTATTTTCCAAATTATCTGATAATATACCCAAAAATAGCACTAAAAACCTTAAAATGGCAAAATAGCAATAAAAATCATAAATATGCAAAAAATGGCAAAATTAAATTTCATGTATGACATCAGATAAGTGTGAAACATATTTGTATCTTACTTTGGGTGTTCTAGGACAAACCAAAAAAAATATGCATTTGCCACAACTTCCGAGCCCTGGTTATTATGAATCATACGTCTTTTAGGCTCGTTCGACTAGTAATCAATGGTACACAGATAAATATGGAAGTTTTTTAGGTAATTAATGTTAGGTTACAGGGGAAATTGCCCTCAGTGGCAATTTTTTCAGGGGCGGCAATTCTTAACAGTGAAAACGAAAGTTTTAAAATTTTCTAATGTATTATAGTTTTTAATAAGAAATCCTAATCAATGAAAAATGTGCATAATAAACAAAAATAATATTATATCAGCAACCGCTGAATTATTAGGTGAATGAGCATTCAGCATATTATTAGTATAACCATTTATTATAGAATAATTATTCTTTAATCAATGGTATAACCATATTATTATTATAGCAACCAGAATTATCGATTTTCTTTCGTATTATCGTATTATTCTTGAGTATAAATTATATGCAAATATTTAAATAGCAAACACATCTACACATAATCGTGTTTATTGAGTACCTGTTTGGCTATATTATAATTTATAATCATCAGATTATTACATTTTACATAAAAGTTTTCAATGATTCATTTGTACACTACCGTGCAATTTGTTTTATTATTCTATCGTCTATTTATCTTTTGAGTCCCTTATGCCATGGCATGCCATAGTCGTAGTCTCGTCAACTGTCTAGTTACATTGACTGAAAAGCAAGCGGGCTTAGTATTTCTAAAACAGCGATTTTTCTTTATCTAATATAAATGGAAAGCGCATAAAGTGCTGAATGTGTTTACCAAATACTATTAGTTATATTGTATTAAAACTCTTAATGTTATGGTGTATGATTACAATGTTTAAAAATTTATAAATATAGACCAATTAAAACATTTTAACGCTGTTACTATTTTTTTTATTTTTATGATTTGTACCATGGTACAATAGGTTTGTAAAGAGGCGGTATTTTAAAATCTGTTTCCAGGTGGCATATTCGTTAATCCAGCAATGGTTGTAATGAAACGGTAGGTGCGTTGTGGAACAATAAAATATATATATAGGAGTGTAAGGACGGGGAATTTTCTGTGACAGATAATATTTTTAAAAAGATAGCAGCCTTAATGCGACTACGCTCCAATAATGAAGCTAAACTAAAATACTTGGCGTCTGGAGTATAACCATGAGGTGTACAATTATTGACCAAAAAGTAGTTAGTGAATCTGAAAAGTCAACACTGTACCCTTTTAACCTGGCAAGCACTGTCCATGGTGTGAAGATCTCATACTATGACACCGTATTCAATAATTGACCGGACTCTTGAAAAATATAAAATTTTAAATTAGGAAGTTAGCTAAAGATCCTTAGACAACCTCATTGCATTGCTCAAAACTCTTAAGGTATTACAGCAGGCCATCTCAATATAGAAATCAGGGTCAGGGTTACTGGAAAGTTTTAAATCAATATCTATCACGTGAAATATCGTGATATTACACATATATATATATAATATCACAACGAGAACTTATAGAATCATAAAGATGATATGAGAACATTAGGGGGTGTGGATCTTATTAAGTTTGGCTTTAAATTTGGTTTGATTTATATGTTTACACTATTCGAAATCAGGTGTCTTAAAAAAAATAAAACGATCTAGTATATAATTAAAACGAAAGGAAATAATAATTCATGTGAAGCATTTCCAAACGAATAAACACATTACTCTTAATGATCGTATAAAATATTGGATAAATTAAATATATATACATCCACTTTTATTATAAGAATTACTATCGAATTTCCGATAAGTATTATTATATTAAAAATAAATTAAAGAAAATATTGATATCCATCATATTTAATAAATGCTGTAATAATATGGTAATCGACAGTAATAGCAATCCAAAACTCAAAAGAAAACAAGGGTTATACAGTTCGTGTGGTTATCGTTTCGCATGGGTCTTATTAGAACTACTTAAAACGTTCCATTATATTATTATTACGTTATTATAAGACCAAAAATACCCAAAGTATAGTAAAAGGCAGGCATATTTTTCATAATTTATCACCATCAGTATTATTGGTTTGAATATGTCATACACAACCAGTGTTGGGCATTATCTAGATAAATAATTAATTATCTTTTATCTCATCTAGATAGCAGATGAAATAATTATCTATTGTATTATCCTAGTGTTATCTAAAGGAATTTATAAATAATTGATAAATTAATTTTTAGTGATTTTTTTTTTCTCGCAATAATAAATAAGAATCATCGTAGCCTATAATTTGTAATAACTAGATACCAGATTTATTTACACAAGATTTCTCAAAATATTCTCCTAGAAATGCTGTAATATGCTACAAAATGTGCATTTATTTTTAAATATACACTTATAATTAAATTGGAAATATTTTATTTTAAATCAACAATCAATAATAATCTATTACATTATTATAAACGATTCTCATCAAATTTCAAAAAACTTACATTATACATTTATCCAATATATTTATTCAATTTCATATAAATCTGTTCCTTACCAATAACTATTAAGTTGTTATAAGATAAAAAAAAATTATATTTAATTCATCCTACAGCCATAAATATTATTTTTATTCCTTAATTAGTTACTGTCCAAGATCACTAAATAATGTACCTCAGTAGGTAGTTAGACACACTACACAAGAGTTATTATTAGCTTATCGCATAATGTCAATGTGTATCCATTTCTGTATAATGTACATTATACTCTAGTCGCATATAGAAATTATTTTATAAGTATAGATACATATTTCAAATATTGTTAATCTTAAAATTTTATTCGTCCATAATGAAGTATTTATGATAACAAAAAACATATTCACAGAAATACAACAGTGTAAAAAATATTATGCCCGTCTTCTTTTAATTAATCATCTCCATCTGATTATAGTTATTATTCCTCTTTCTCTCTATCTGTTGTCAGTTTTCAGTTGTCATTAATTAATTATTATATGACGTAATAAATTCTCAGTTAGTTTTACTTAACTATTTAAACATGGAAAAATTCATAATTCAATTAAATCGTAAAATTAAAATTATGCGAAGACAATGAACAAAATCAAACTGAATTACCAAAACAGATAAATGAAACGATGAGTTACCTATCTGAACATTTTTCAAAATCGTGAACGACGATGGCAAATATATGGCAGCCCAATGTCAGTGTTGTCCAAAAAAGATTAGTGAATTAAAATGATCGACTAGAAATTTGTTGAGTCATATTAGATTGAATAATTATTTAACCAATAAAAAATTATAATTTATTGATTACAATAGTTACCTATAATTTACTTCAGTACCAGGAGTTACATTTAAATATACTTGTTTATGATGTACCAATATATTCCCTCTAAATGGTCAAGTATAAACATTTTATTAAAAAGTTTTCACTCGACATTGCAAATATCCCGAGTATCGTAATTTATAATGTACTTAAAAGAATTAAAACCCGTACCGACGTAATAATATTTGTAATATTTATATCATATGTTCCGTACATAACAAATATGATACGTATATAAGTGGTGCATTTACCACAATTTGATCACGGTATTTTAAACAGATTGGAAACTTTTGAATTGAATGATTAACATTAATATAAAATGCAATAGATGAACATATTGTCCGTTTTGCCGCGTCTGCAATAGTTCATACTGACTAGGTCTGCGCGGTTATTTTAAATAATCGATAATTAAAATCGATTAATCGATTAGTCGGTTATTTCCCAAGCCTTATAAATAACTAGCCGACCGGTCACGGCTTCACCCGTGATTGGTTGTTTAGTTTGTCTTCGGATGATGATATATAGAATTTTTTATTCAAATTCTTTAATTTAATAATATCGGTAAGTTAATATACAAAACGGTTAATGAAAACAAATTGAAATTTTTTTAGCGGGATCAATGAAAAATATATTTTTATTAAAAACTAATACAGATATAAAAGAAATGCTGAGTAATTTATGGTTAGTAAAGAATTTTCTAAAACTTCTGAGTATATGACGTTTTTTGTTATATTTCCTGTTGAAATTGAAATCATAAGATGATTTTGATTCCCAGTTCGAGAAAATTCTATGTATAATTATCCATGTCTGCATTCTGTTTGAAGGTCTATGCCAACGTACCTGAATGTTTGATATTGAGCTTCGTTTGTCGTATTGTAAAAAAAACCTTAACAGTGAATTGAAGCTGTCTGAAAGAAAACGGCAAGTCAGATGGAATCATGGGAATTCTTGGAATAAATGCAATTTTTCCTTTTGCTGGCCTTGTAAGAATGATGGCTTTTTATAATATTATTTCGCAACGATTTTATTTATAATCTTGTACCGATATTTAACTTCGGTGGTTGAAGATTATGTAATAATGTAATTGGAGCACCAATTTTTAATTTTAGCTTATGAGGAGGAAATCCCAAAGGAGAAAGAGGATTGAGAAATTCTTGTGGATAATGAATAGCATCATCTGTTGATGTAAGTGTATCAATAAATATTCACGTGAATAATTCACGTAAAAAAGTATATTTATAAAAATTTAGCATTATTTCCAATTTCGGGTAATAAACTACCTATATAATGATGCACATGACCTTTCATTTTAAAGGTGGGCATGAAGTTTCCTTCAGCTATTTCGTTTGCCCCAAACGGTGTAATTTGAAACAGAGTATTATACCGTCTAGAATTATCAAAGAAATATTATGATAGACGGTGAGAATTATCAATAAAACTTTTAATTAGGTCTGGATGATCCGCGAACTGATGTAAAACAATTCTACTGTCAGCGCAGCAAAGTCCATGGGTTTCATCTTTCCATTTTTTTTTTGCGTGGTACTTAGGACATAATGTAACTATTGGTTCTATTTGAAGCGCTGTAATATTTAAGTATTCAATCACTGATCGATAATTAAACACTGATTTCAGACTCAAAGCGTTACGTTGCTGCTGTGCAAGTGTTTGAGAACGTTCTGATGTGTTATCTTGTTGCCTTCTGTTATATATATGAGTAGCATTGGCAGAAAAAATTATGTTCTATATTTGTTTACGAATAATTGTTATGACAACTTACTTCATTATAATTTTACTTAATTTTACTGTGTTGCGTAAACAGCGATAAACAGTGAATACAGAACATAAATACTATGTGCGGAAAAACCCGTTCGACGTCGGGCGGGTCGTAACACGTTCTTGGTGAGTGCAGTGTATAATAGTATATAGATAGATAGGTATATATTCACACGTTTATTTTAATTAATAATAAGTTTTTTTATTAACTATCGGACTTAAAACCTTCTCTGTGATATCCTCTTAAACTGCACAACGACCTTTATACTTTTTTTTTACTGACAAAAGTGGTACTAAAACCTTCAGCAGAATGTCGGGTTTCAGCCAAAAAAAAATTCAGCCAAATCGGTTCAGTAGTTTTCTCGGTTAGCGCGGTCGTGGAAACCCTCTTACAATTTTATATAATAGTATATAGATAGATATAATCAGAATTCTATTATTCAATTAATAATCGATGGACAATTATTCGATTAAATTATTGAGGTGGTTTAATAATTTAAATTATGACAGATTATTTCGATTTTATATTTATACATTATACATTTATGAAAAATGAATTATGAATGAAAGATAAATATAACATGTAGAATTTATCATTAACCTGGATTTACACGCAACGACAAATCGTAACGATGTAATTGACAATTTATCATCGTTTTTATTTTTCCAGTTAATCGAAAGAGTGAATACTGATATATTCTTTGTCGATCGCTATTCACTCAGACTTCAGTTTGCTAACAGTACAACCTTCTCCATGAACAGCCATTGCAAACTAAATAAAATTGTAGCGATAAATGGTTGCAACATGTTATACCCGATTATAATTTAATAAGTGATAATAACCGATTATAATTTATTAACTTATAATAATCGATTATAATTTATGTATCGATAACAACCGATTATAATCTAAATAATTTTCTACATATCGGTTATATGGAAATAAAATAATCATGCAGCCCTACTGATGACCATGATAATAATATTAATGAAATAAAAAAAAGAAAACATTACTTTAGATGTCGAAAATAACGTATTTAGACCGAAAAATAATAAAGATTGGTTGTTATTGATATCTGCAATAGTAATAACTTACATCGATAACAGTAATGATATGCGTGATGTCTATATTTTATGTATCACAGGTCAGCGGTTCACAAACTTTTTTGGGTCACGTATCGCTATAACGAAAATTGCGCCTCCCGATAAAACAACATTTTTTATCATTTAAATATTAGCAAATTATCATCGATCTCAAAATAAATATACGGTAGTGTAATATGCTATATAAATATTTGTCTTTCACCTCCCAAGGGAGGCGCGCCCCACTGTTCGGGAACCGCTGCCATAGATAGTTTTAGCTACAAAGAAATATTGTGCGCAATACGAGATATTGTTGATAAATTGTTTTATTTTACATTTCATAAAATATGTGGTTATACATTACAATTTTATTTTTTCTACTTACAAAGTACAATATATAGTCGACCATTTGAAATCATATTAAACAAATGCCATACTCAAAGTCTTGTTCAGATGGAAATAATTTAAAATGACTTTAAAAATTAAACACTTCTGCACCATTTCATTGATCCACTTGATATCATATCTCATCTATCTCATCATCTATATCGGCAATTTTTTTTTTCTTAATTTAATTTAATTTTCTGTTTGATACATTATTGAATCAACTATATAGGCTTAAAGTTCTTTGTTTTTTATTGTGTTGAATGAATGACCTATAAAAGTATTATGGGGAACATCAACTATATATTATATCAAATACATGTATTTTAAGAATATTATTGCAGTATAGAAAAAATGAACTCGTATTGTTTTTACCCTTGGTTTTATTTATTGTTACATTATAGAAACAACGATGAAATATACTTGAGTATTGACCATAATAAAGAAAGAAAAAATTATATTTATACATTTATTAAAGTGAATAAAGATGTAATTTTGAAAAATAGTCAGCATAAAAATTTTATTGAGTTTAGAATTTTTACGAGTAAGTATAAAACAATCTGTTCGTGGAGTGATATACTATTTCTACGTAAAATAATTAAAACTACTGTATACAGTTTTTTGTCGTAAAAGTATGAATTAAATAATTTATAGTTAGGTATATTCATTAATATATAATCGCGTCCTTGACATTCGATTCTGATTACAACATGAAAGTTGATATACGTAAAAATGTAATTTATGCTAACCCGTATAGTTTTTATTATTGTATAAACAATATGACGGGGGTTAATTTGTTAGCATTAAAATAAAATGTATGATATTTTATGGCTATGCCAAATATCAATTTTCTCAATTATGGCAAATACAAACTTTAATTTTAAAGAATTAATTATTATATTATTACGAAATTATTAAATCTACTTTTTTTATTTTTATTTTAGTTAGTTCGTCCAGTTCACCATTTAATGTATAATGTTAATTCATAATTTTAAAATTAAATTAATATAATATATTTATAAATTTATAACGATAGTTATTTATATAATGAGGGGGTTGTCCTCACCTCGACCCCCTGATCGACCACCACTGATAATGAAAGTTATTAGTAAATATAAGTATTTTATGTTCCTTCGAGTACGGTATAATATATATAAATAAATAAATAAATACATATACATTGTAGTATTTGCAGGGGCGGAGTGGCTCAACAATTCTTACCGGGCAAACAGATATTTTCAGGCCACATTAATTTATTTCAAGCCACTTTTTCAAATTTAATTTCTTACCATTTATTATCTCTCACAGGACACTTGAGTAACTGGTAGCATCAACAAATATTTATAAGCTATAGTTAATAAGCTGTATGCATTAGAAAATAAGTTGTACTTAACTAGTAATCTGTAACAACAAATGGCACAATTTTTACAAGTAGAGTTGCAAGGTTTTAATTGATTTTCTAAGTCTTCCTCTTCTTGATTTTCATCTCCATCATTCATATCATATGATAAACTATGGACATGATATTCATCTTCTAGAGAGTTTTTCAAATACTTCCCCGATTTGCTGAAATTCAATAATTCATCTGAGAGTTCATTTCTTATTTCTTTAAGATTATCTCCATCATCACATTTTAAAAATGGTTTTAATTTTTTAGCCAATGTTAAAAACGCATTTTCAGGCAACATCATTGAGAAGGATATTGTTTGGAGATAAAAATGATAGATCAAAATATAAAGAATAATTATTTACAAATCTAGTAGTAATGCTATTTATTATCGTATCTAATACTACATTATATACTTCAGTTGTACATTTGTTTCGGGGGTAGCATTGGTAGCAATTAAATACAATTCTATTTTTATGATATTTTATTTGAATGATTATTTCACGATTATTCTAATATTTGTTAATTATGATTATTCATATAAAAAATTACTTGACTAATAGTAGTCAATAAAATAGTAGTATAATAGGTAAATTTACTGTAATATTAAAGCTAACAGCATAAAATTGAATCTGCTAAACGCAAATTTGCAATGTCTTACATTCGTAAGAAAGAGATAACATGTCATGTGGGTTAGACGTCCTCTTTAAATTTAGGATTATTATTATTTAGTATTATGTTCGAAAATTATTCAAATACATTTTTATTCGAATAATTATAAAAAGTAATCATTCAAATAATTTGAAAATATGTTTATTCGAATATTTTTTTATTCCAATTTATACTTATTCGAATAATTATCTAGATTATATTATTTTGCCCAACTCTGCATACTACAATACGTCAATACCTACCTTTGAAATATGAATTAATTTTTTCACACTTTTGCCCAATCTCAGACAGGAGCTTTTTATTTTTCTCTTGTTCCCTCTCATGTCCTCCTTTTCGTTTGTTCTTGTTTTTGGAATTTTTATCCATATTGAAAATAAAAAACAAATCGAAAATTGCACATTAACTTATTAAAAATTTACGGTTTTGTTTGGATTTATTCTATATTGATCGTATTATCACAAATTATACAAACTATAATATAACTATAATATAAACTATAATATATATTTTACAAACATAATCTGTGGTATTTGGTATTATTAAATAAAAATGCAAGCCTGTGATGATATTTACAACCATAGTCATATACTTTGTTGTTTTGTGTCAATTACAATATAATATACCCCGTTTGAATAACTATTTATAGATTGTGTGTTTACTTGTCTATTATAATAATAAGACGACCGATAATAAGAAAACGAGTTATCGCAACATCGAGTTTTTACAAATTAATAATTGGTGGTTCACATATCACATTGTAAATTTGTTTTCGTTGTTTTTACAGTCATCAAAAATAGCTAAATATTTTAAATATTAATTATTTTCATCACACCAGGATCAGGCCATTTCTTATATAAGCAAGCCAGGCCACCGGGCATTGCCCCGGTTGCCCGGCGGGCCACTCCGCCCCTGAGTATTTGTATAAATGTAAGGCCCGTTTCACACGGGCCACTTTACGTGTCGCCACAGAAAAGACACAGTGGCGCCACATGAACTATATAGTTTTCACACGATAACCACACGATAGCCACACGTGGTTCTCGACGCACTAATCGAATCATTCATGACGCGCAAATAGTGTATGCCTATTGATGGGAGACTTAACTGTATATTAATTAATATATTATATATATTAATTAATATATTAATATATTAATTAACTGTCGAGAAGTCCCAAACGTACAAAAACAAAACGGTATACCTTTACGATATCTTTCTTTATTAAAACAAAAACAACGGTGTATACATGTGTATGTGCAGATTTTCTACTGCGTATACACTGACGAACTGTCATTGAGCATGCCATCAGCCGTCCTTTTTATGCTCCAGGGAATGTTCTAGAAATACTTCAATAAAATATTCCAGAATATTCTATTTCTCAAATTTTGTGGGGCTTCTAAAAGATACTAGCTACTACTACTACGAATTGTAGTCGTTTGTGGTATGGTCCGTATGAAATGAACATACTGTTTCAATGTATCACTAACTGTGGCGCGATTTCTAGCGAGGACCGACCACATAAACGCGTTGTGGCACCACAATTTTGTGGCGACACACCATGTGAAAGCATCAATTAAAAATAATGTATTTTTATCAGTGGCGCCACTGTGTCTTTTCTGTGGCGACACGTAAAGTGGCCCGTGTGAAACGGGCTTAAGATTGTTTCGCAATTAATGATGTACTAGTTTTGTGAAACTGTTCAATACGTCTGTAAGTGAAACCCCTATTTACGCTTTAAAGTCTGTAGCGAATGATTTACTAACTACTACGTATTATGGAACACTTTGAAATAAACAAACTAAAGTGCTACTCAGTTCATTTTTAATGAATTTTTATTAGGCGACAAATATTGTTTTTCTAGAAGAGCCAATGTAATACTGTATGATGGTAGTGTACACGTTCGCTTCGCATAATTTCGCCCAGTCTTTTAAAATACTGTCACTTTTACCAATTTTGCGCAACCTGGTGGTCACGACCCTCAAGGGGTAGCCAATAATTTATCACCAAATAAAAAAGTTTTAGATTTTATTAAACTGTAATTTTATATATTTTTTCTGTTTTGAATTAATTTAATTAAAAAAAAAATATTATAATTGCCTAAAATAAGTAAATACTCAAGTTAATATATAAAATAAAATTGTATGTTGGTAGAAAGGGTTGTCTCCTTATCGAAATAAATTAATTTGAGGGTAGTGAATCAAAAAATGTTGCGTACTGCTGAACTAGACGACAAAATATTTTCACTAGGTGAAATTTGTGTAGCCTAGTTACTTTTCTAAAAAATACACTGAGTATACTATTTTAAAAAATAAATATGTATTATAGATCTGTGACAATTAAAAAATATAAAATATTTATTGCACCTTTGTATAACGCAGATTTTCTGTAAATTTATTTTTCATGTCTACAATTTGAGTATAAATTCACGTAAAAATAATAATTTTTTATTCGAAGTTCACATAGCCACATGTGTAAATCAAAAAGTTAGCAAAGATTTAACAACTCATTATATGATATTGGATTAGCAAATTACTGTATTAGCATATTAGGAAAATAACGATTGGATTTTATTCATTTAAGACAAATCTTAAACAGTGTGTTAAATTTTGCAGTAAATCACCTTCATTCATAACTCAATCTTACACGTCTCCCAGGGAGAACTTACTCTTGCCGCTCCTTTCATTTAAATCGTTTCATATTTTAGCATATCAAGCAGGAATCGATCAGTTCGTGTTGCATGTCACCCGTTGTGAAAGTTAACCTGAATGATATTAAGCTATTTGCTTAAACTGCGAACAGTAAATAAGTGACTAATCTTCTACAGATGTCCTAAAACAACTATGAATCGGTGTGGCGGTCGAACTAACTTCGCCTTAAACCTTGAACTATATAATATATAAATCTATTTAATACTTTGGCAGCCACTCGTAACCCAACAATTTTGTTGACCGATTGGCCGCCGCCCCGAATTTGCGATTTGATCGATTTGTACGCACAACTTATGTTTACTGACTATTTTTAAGTGTGTATATTTCC
Source organism: Sipha maydis (assembly GCA_034509805.1). Classification (NCBI taxonomy): domain Eukaryota; kingdom Metazoa; phylum Arthropoda; class Insecta; order Hemiptera; family Aphididae; genus Sipha; species Sipha maydis. The sequence continues at coordinate 6,657 of JASXSY010001465.1, read as the reverse complement.
ACACTCATCATGATACATTTATCTTTTGAACTCGAATTTCAAGTCTTGAGTTCGATACGGTTACATGTATCGGCCGGGACATTGACTTTTATCAAGTTTCTTAACTAGTGGACGTTGTAACGTGATTACCTAAATATTGTCTATACTATTGTGCACTTAAGATTTATAAAAAATCCAGGAGGGAGTTTAAAACTAATGTATATTTAATGTAACTAATTATTGTTTAAGGAAATCAAACTTGTTCATGTTCCGTTTTATAAAAATAATTATAGGTAGTTTCACTTTTTTCTTCCCTAGAGCATTAACATTAACAAATATTATTATGGATCATAATGATTTTTTATTTATGTATCGTATTGTTTTTAATCGAAACTTATAACTAATTGATAATTCAATATTATTAATTTATTATTATCTGATTTTAATTATTATTATTTAAATGTTGAATTCATATATTATTTTATATCTATTATTTTCATTATTTAATTTTTTAAAATATTCGTTTATTATTTTACCTGTAAATCACATAAATAATTAACTCATATCTTCTTCCGAAAGGATTATTTTTCACATTACTCATTTATTATAAATAAATAAATGATAAATATATTTAGATTTATAGAACATGAAATGTTATAAAATCATTGATTTATTAATAAAATGCATCTGTAACTCGTGTACAAAAAATATAATCCAGTCTTATTTTTCATGAATATTCTATTATCATATATAGTAATAATATATAATGAATTCTGATTATTAGCATTTCGTTATGACATACTAGAAATTTATATATACTCATATTGCATACAATGTAACATTTTTTTGTTGTACATAAACTGTACGTATCAGCATTCATGTAATGTACTGTAATATGTTTTATAAATTATTTAGTGTAAGTTTTGTTCAAAACGTAAAATATAAAAACCAGTAGCGGATTGTGAGGTTTACGAGAGGTGGTGCACAAATAATTTGTAAGATACCTATGTAGGTAGTTAAAAAAATCATTAACTTTATTATAGGTATGCGTACGTATAACGTACTTATCAACATTTAATTTTCTTAAGCTCTCTAAGCTCTTCGTTACGGTAAAATAGAAATAAATTAGAAAAAAAAAACATTATTATGTATGAACACAAACAAAATCTTGTTTCCACAATCGACGCAATACGCGGAACGATTAGAATTAGTGCGGTGCACACATTGATTGTGCTCCAAACGACCATGTATTATTAACCAACGAATCCACGCATATAGCTAATTTTTGACGTGCGTCAAGTTGGCCCCCCCACCATGACCGATTTTTTTGAAAGTTATGTACTCATTTTGCAAATAATTTGCAAACATTTGCAAATTGATTTTCAGAATTTGCAAATCATTTCCCTGCCCGCTATAAGCAAAATAAGACAGGGGGGGCCAACTTCACGCAGCCCCCCTCATTTTGAGCTACGCGTTTCAAAATGACACCAACATTTTGCAAATAATTTGCAAACATTTGCAAATTGGTTTTCAGAATTTGCAAATCGCTGGTTTCCAAACAATTTGCATTTAAACGCCCTCACATTTAATACGAAATAATTTATTTAATATAAGGTATACTTTCAATTAATTATAATAATGTGGATAATGTAAAGAACAAATTTTATAGTTATATTTTAATTTATAAGTAAGAACTTGTGAAAAAAAAATATCTTGTATAATATCCATTATTTTGTGGGTTTATTATTATAATATGTATCTGACTACATCTAATCCTACATGTTGATATTATTATACAATACCTTATGTAGTAGAATTGATTTAACTATTTGTCAAGTTGTACCCTTATTACTCGTTTGGTAAGAGAGTTGTGTTTTTGCTTTATTATTTTGACCCCCACCAAAAAAAAAAATAAACAATGTAAAATGCATAAAAAAATTTTCCAACCTTGCCACCAGTACCCCCCCCCCTCGGATCCACCCTTAAAAAGGTGTTGTATGATAAATTATGTAATATAGAATTAAATAATACTATAGATACTTATAAATGTTTTTTATAACCTATAAGTACCTATAAGTTTAATTAAGCATAAATATAATAGTTTTTTTTCATATTCTAATTTGAATACTGAACAGTATTATATACGCATACTATAATTAATTATGACATTTTGCTGACACGTTCGGTTACATAAAAAAGAAAGAACTACATACTTTATAACTTATATGTTTTCGTATAGAATTATAAGGAAATAAGATATTTAGAGATCACATTAATTAATTAAATATTTTTATTTTATTTTACTGAGTATTTTAAATAAGTAAATTATGCTTTTCAAATCTTATTAAGTTTAAGAGTATTTATGTTTAGTTATTTAAGTTCGAAATTTTTGTTCATAGTTTTCGTTATTCAGAAATTCAAGTACATATCTACCTCAAAAAGAAACTGTGTTCTAATCCTTTTTAGAATTATCTAATTTTGATGTTGGATCTTGGAGTCATGCCACCAATACAATTGTATTAAATTATTGTATTAAATGAGTTAAAGGAAAATTAAAAAAAAAAAAAAAAGTGTTATAGTTAATAAATTATTGATGAATATTACTTTTATTCATCTTTTAATGTAAATGCAGTGTAATATTTATTACAAATAAAGAAAAAAACCCTTTTTGTTTTTCTTATTCTAAAACTTAAATTTAAATCATAAAAAAAAAAATTAATTATATTCGTTGCCTCTTTTATAACCATTGATTATTTTTTTTTTTATTCTTTCGCGTATAAAATGATATGAGGTTTTATTTTTGTTGAGCTTGAGGTCCTTTTAATTTTCTTCGCCAAATCATTGTGTTCTTCCCAATGGTTTGCTCGGTGTACATACGCAATATAATGGTCATGTCCATAGGAAACAACTCCAGATAATATATATCTAAAGATTATTCAAAACAATTAATTAAATAATATTTTATTTTAAAATTATTATATACATTACCTGATATTATCAATTGTCAGACTATACTGCAAGTCAGCTAGTGAGTAGTCGTTGTATTCAGATATCGAGTCTGTCTTAATAAATAAATGATTTCCCAGAACTCTAGTAGCATTTAAAAATCCCAAACAGTTTAATTCTGTGCAATTAATTTTTTTCTCTTTACTGTAGTCCTTTAAACAACTCTCCAAATCACATAAATCACTATATTTTAAGTTTAAAATTATTGTCGGACTTGGTGTTGTTTTTGATGCTGCACAGTTGAAACATTGTCGTTTTTCAATGGCGGATGGCTCACTTTTCAAAAAACTAGTGATCATATAACTCACGTTGCATCTCGCATCTATAAGTTTAACATCTGTTACGCCGGTGTCTTCTTGGAAAACATTTTGTAGAAGTGTTAATCGTTCTTTATATATATTTGTAGAACACGGTTTGGTGGCTAGCTTCTGGCAAAATTTAAGAAAAATATTTGAATTTGTATCGATCAAACTTTTGTATGAAGGTATATCTATATATGCCATTGCAATTAAAATTGAAATTGAATCAAATGGGCATGTGTTGTGTACTAGGTAACGTTTTTTTTTCATAGTTATAGGTGTAGTCATATTGCCGTTGACTAAAAAAATATTTTTGGATGAACGTGTTGATCTATTTGATATAATTTTGTCAATTTCTGGTGTCGATTCCATATATTTTGTTTGTCTTAGCTTTTTTTTAGACTTTGTGCTTTTAACTGTAAGTAATATTTCTTCAGATCCCTTTCCACGCCAATTTTCAATTTCATCTAGAGAATTTGTAGATATTTTAGATTCTTCGCTTGAACTTGTTCCGCCGTCATCCGATGATATACAATCTGATTTTTGAACACCAATTACAATATTTTCATCGTTCAAATTTTCTGTTTCTCTATTATGTTTGACGATCTCTGTTGTACTCACCAAATAAATTTTTTTAGAAGTCATATTGAAATCTAATTGTGGTGATATATCATTGTCTGAGCTAGCATTTCGTAGTTGCTTACTGCGAAAAAGTTTCGTATTACTATCAATGCTCTTTAGGTGAGTAACTACAAATTTATCAACAGCCATTGGACGTACATCAAACCGTAAAATTTGAGTTTTCAATTGTTTAAAATCACATTCAACTGATGCAGATGAAGCAATTTTATATGGTGAACCAAAACTTGACTTCATGACACTACTCCAAAGTGGGAAATCTTTACATACACGCAATACATCTTTTGTTAACTCAGGTAAGAAATAAGCAGATATTCGATTACCTGCAAAATGCAAATACAAAACATGTCATTAAGTAAATGTAATAATATGAATTATACCGATAGTCCAAACAGCTTAATTACTACTGAAAATTTTCGAATTCTGGTAGGTAGGAATATTATTTAAAATATTTTGAGTATAAAACATAATATATAATTATTGAAATTTAAACAAAAAACCTGTCAAAATAAAAATATTTTTAAAATAGTTAACTCATAAATTGAATCATTATATTATTTGTCTTTTCATGTGTTTATCTGAATAAATTATATCAACAATTGATTAAAAAAAAATTTGATTTTTTAATCGTTGATAAATTAAATGTAAATTATCAGTATTTAGTATTACCTACTTACCACTTTAATTCGACTATTCAAGAATACTTTTTAAATATTTATAATTGTATTTAAATATTTTATTAATAAAAATGTGTATATATATTTTAAATATAGTTTTTACCCCCATGAAACTTACAAATAATTATATTTAAAAACAATTTTCATTGAAAAATAGATATTTTATAAACGTACCTTTAATATTAGAATTTTGGTAGCTTGTCTCTTTTATGTTATTTAGGAACTTTTCAATTTCGCTGGTATCTACATTGTTATCTTGGTCAGATTCATCTCGGTCACATAAATATAAATCTTGTAGCATATCAGTCTCTTTTGGCTCAGTATAGTCATTTTCATTATCAATAGAATTGTCATTTATATTTGATTTTATTAAAGATAAAATAAATTCTCTACATTTTTCTGATGGAGATTTTTCAACTTGATCACTGTCAGTCACCCATCCATCTGTTTCACACAACATAACTGTCAATAACGATTCTAATATATTTTTAAATTCTGACAATTCTTCAGTAGTTAAGAGCAATCGTAATCCTCGAACATAAAATTCTTTTAAATATTTTTGTTTTTTTTTCAGTAAAACACTTAAATCTACAAAAAAATTTTATAACATGTGCTACGTCTAAACGAATATAGCATTTAGGTAACTGTATGTCTTTAATTCCAATCAATATTAGAAAACAAGTTTCGGTATATATTTTAAGACTCATTCCCTCACAGAAAGATCTTGTTAAAGCTCCAAGAAGTGCTTTCGAATAGTCACAAACTGTTTCATTTGGCTCGTGAACCACATTCTTTTTCCAATTAGAAAGCCAATTCATATGGTCAAAGTATCTTGTTTTTCTGATAACATTTGAGCCACTGGTAAATGTCCAAAACTTGTAGAAATTACCGCTTCATATAAAAAAATATATGCTGAAGTTATATTTAATGATGTTCGATTTATTTTTTTTACTAGTCCTCCTGTGGCATCTATAGATAGTCGACAGTATTCTTTCTTAACATCTTTATAAATCATTATTTGGTGTCTACTCCAATAATGCACCATGAATGGATCAATTCCAATACTATGAATTGAACCAGAAAAAGATGAATTGTGTTTGAATTCAATTAGAGAATTACAGGATCTTTTGTAGTAATGCCCAGGGATCGGTTTCTGTAATCCTGTTTAGTTTTACGCAGTATATCTATATTATATAAATTAGGTGGTGAAATACGTCCAAACTCCATATTTTCAACATTTTTCCGCCTCCAATTACATGCCAAGTCATTAGCTAACTGCTTTTCCAATAACTTGTCGTTTTTCACCCTTCAGTGGTCGTTTTCTGCTATGTTGGGTCTCCTTTCCAATAGTATTTAAAAATATAGGACAAAGATGTATTATTTTGTTGAAAAAGCAAATATGTAATTTAATATTTATAAAACTTACCTTGTTGGCCATCGTTAAATAAAACAATTAAATATTATTATAATAAAAATATTAATTACAAAATTAAAAAAATTGAGAATCACAATATCATATATATTATAACACAGACACACAGTAATACAGTATTAGAAAACTGAACGGTGGATACAATCGCACAACATCGACTGACCGAATGACTTAAGAGAAAACAGTATAAATGTATAATCAAATAAAATATAATCGAAATTAAAAATTTTGTATAAGATAATATAATGTTATCTATTATATGAATTTAGGACCATTGTCTGAAACTACGTATGCCGGATTCCCGTATGGATTAAGGTATACAGTAAACCGTTACTCAGAATTCACCTTTTGTTATAATATTTAGTCGCAATACACATTGACCAATAAGCTGTCAAAAAGAAAATACTTCAGAAAATATTTAAAATTAAATTAGTATACTATATAGTATATCGTATAAAATAACTGTTTATTATATTATGATATACCTACGTATAAAACAGTTAATAATAAAAATGGTAAAACCTATACTTATTAAATATAGTGAGGAAAAAAAATATATGTAGGAACTAAATAATTTAAAAATGTCTGTAATTAATTGATATTCAAGCAATATTTTATATTGTAT